>CM071926.1:109816085-110195230 GCA_016081115.2 Rehmannia glutinosa
TAGTTATTGCTTAAAGCGTATAGATGAGCTCGCATACGAATTTTCCTAAATATCAAACTCTCAATAGTGAACATAGGAATGCGTGTCAAATTTATTTATAAATAAGAAAAGCTTTTGAAAGGGCAAGTGTTAAAAATTTCTTTGAAAGATTGGAGATCTAGTTCGTAAGAACTGCTTTTAGTGCCAATGAACCAACCGCCTGGGATACCACTTGTAGTCCCAAGGGATGTGAGTAAGGTTTAGAAGGAGGGGTTGAATAAACCTTACCAACTTTTCGATTTAATCCTTTTAAATAAGTTACAGTTTAATACACAAAATAAGTCCTTGAGGAATGTTAAGTTAGTTAATCAAATAGAGTTAGCCACTCAAACGACTGGATAGAGTCGCTGGGATAGAATAACTCACCATTGCTTAGTCTAAACCTTAACTTGGTCATGATGAATTTTTCACAAGACTTAACACCCTTGAATTTGATTTAACTTGTTCTAAACACTTGATTTTAGCATTTAGTTACTTATCGCTTGATAGCAAATTATCACAGATATAAAGTGAGTATGCGAAATAAAATGTCAAATGTAAATGACACAATAATTTTTATAGAGGTTCAAGATGGGGTAATTCTTCTACTCCTCTTTCTCCAACTCCCGGAGGAATCCACTAAGTAATGATCAATTCACAAATGAGCGGTTATCACCCGATACAAGTCTTGATCACACCGGACTTGCTCCTTGGGACTCGCCTGAGATGCCTTGGTCACACACCGCTTCGTCCGACTCCGCCTTCTTCAGGAGGTCAGCTTTGCTACTTCATCTTACTTTCAAGCTTCGGGTTTGATCACGAAGCCTCCAATAACTTGAGATTGGTTCGACCTGAACCTTTCTACAATCCTCCTTGGAAAGTAGACCCTTGATTCTTCAAAAGTTTCCTCTTCAACAATTTGAAGTTGTCTTTTCCTTCACAAACTTGGTGTTGGATCGATTTCCCTTCGAGATTTAGGCTTGAGAATTTTGCTTGAATAACTTGAGAGTGTTTGCAAATTACAAAGATGAATATTGCTTGTTATCTCGTGTGCAAGGCAACCTTTTTCTCAATGTGATTCCTTAGTTCTTTTATAGTGAACTTTCAAAAATTTGTCCCCCGTTGAAGAGATAGCCGATTTTCAAAAGTCACTTATGTTCATCAGCTTGTCTTTTCTTGGTCTTCAATCTTGAGATGTAGACCTTTCCTCGTATTAAATGAATATCCAGCTTTTCGTGTTCGGCTACACGAGGTGCGTTTTCCCATTGGTTTATACCTTTTGCACGCTTTCTGGATCGAAAGCACTTTAAGACATGGCAAAGATGGAAGTATTACTTTTTAAGTAATATTCTCACTTTTGTGCAACGGATCCTTTTCGCTAATTCCTTTTGCGGTACCGCTTTTTTCCCCAGTGACTGAGTCTCCCCAATGATTGAAAGACTCAATTGTCACTCTTCTCGGGTCGACTTAACTAACTTCTCAAATTGCCCTCACAAAATACTCCTTCAATGAGTCCTTGGTCTTCTTTCTTGGCCATACTCATTGTTCCTCAATGAGTCTTCTCTTCACATCTTCAGATTGACTTCTTGTATTTCCAGCATAGCTGACTTGACTCACTTGTTCAAATTCCCTATCTATTACAATACGAATTACAAGGAAAATGGGGTGCCAACTTTCTAGTCTAAGTTTTACATGGCATTCATCAAAATCTAAACAATAAATTTCCCAACAAGCTACATATCGTTGAAAAAGGAAAAATAAAAATATGAAGGAAGATAAGAATCTATAATATAATATTATTACATATTCAATCAATGTTGAATATTCACTTATTGACGTCCGATATATATTGTCATTGCCTCTTTCAAACATAAATGAAAGCAACTTGTACGACATTCAATAGTAATCTTTATTTAAAATTCATGTAATAATGATTAGTATTTGATGGATGAATAATATATTTAAGTACTTCAAATATTATTACATTGGTGTTGTTTCAACCTTTTCTCCTTATATTTATTGCAAGTGACATTTTCTTTATTTTTCTAATTGATGTAAAAACCATGAAAATTTTTCTATTTTATCAACAAGTTCTTTGAAATAATAACGCATATCATGTAAATAGAAATTAGTTAATATACTACACAAGTTAATTATATATTGTGAGTACATGTTTAATATTGTTGATATGATTGTTAAATTTTCAACGTTATTTCCAATTTAATTTATTTTTAGTAAGTATAGATTGGAATGAATTGTTAACTAATTGTTTATATAACTCAATTCAAGAAAAACTTAAAAACAATATAAAATATATAGATGTTTATGTTTAGTTTACAATCAAGTTTCTCTTGTTTGGTTTTGATGGTTGGAGACGTCTTTTCTAAATTACTTTTAAATTTTTTTTGCATTAGATGCATTATAAATAATTAGTTGTGTAATTTTACATGCTAAAATTTGATCCAATTTTGCATTAATAAAAAAAATTGAATCTAAACTATGTTAAATCTTATTACAAAAAATTAAAAAACATAGATAAAGATTAATGAGTAAAGTTTGGGTAACGAATTTTTTTTTAATAGTTTACTAATAACTATATTTCACTAATCTTATAACTAATTATTTTTTTTTTGACACATACTTCTCTTTAATTCTCAATGATCTCAAACCTCTTTCTTCACGTATCTAAAAATATGTCATTTACTCCATCTCGTTTTCCGCTTTCCCGTCTTTTGGTTGTTTGTTGATTTCAAAAGAAAATAATTATCTCACAATTTAGAGATGTGATAGATGAAAAATTTATTATTTTATAGGATATTATTTTTAGGATATTTTCAACCAAAAGTGAATTTAAAAATATATATTTTGTTCTCCTATTTATTTAAATCAAACTTAAATGAATTAGTTTTATTTATTTATTTTTATCTTCAATTTGTTGTAAATTCGCACTCTTGTTTCTTTTGTAGATGTATTTAGTTATTAAGAAAAAATAAAGAAAAATATTATAAATGTTCATTTTCACATAACACTCAACTTTAAATGGCTAAAATTATCTCATATAAAATTTTTGTTATATGCTTATGACATATGGTTGGAAAGCTCTTAATATCTAGTTTAATATGAAATGAATATTATTTAAAAATTCAAATATTCTATGAATTACAATTAAATGAAAGCATATAAGAGTTTGGAATGCAAAGAGACACTAATCATATTATTAAAAAATAAAAAAAAATCAATATCGAAACTACTTAATGGCACTTAAAGCTAACTTTACTATAAGGATATTTTTTACTACGAGTAAGGTGTACGTACGTTGCACTCCAAATAATTTTGTTAATTTAATTAAATTCAAATCTTACAGTTATAATTATTTTTGATTAAATTATTTTTATTCATTGTAAATCTCGCTCACGTGTTTTGATCCTAAAATTAAACTTGCTAGATTAAATTTAAACTTTTTAGTAGGTGAAATATGGTTATGATATTTTGAACCCAAAAACGCTTACTTAAATGATATTATCATTGAAGAAAGTACAATGGATATGAAAACTCAAGAGTAATATAAGTTTAAAAAATAATTTCCACGAACTTATTTTTGTATAAATTTGTATCTTGTTTTAAATTTTGTCTCATGTTTTCTTCATACTCGGCTTTGAGAGTTATTTGCAACTTCATTTTTAAAGCATTCTTAGCCCAAACATGACTTGTTAACATATGGATGTCTTCTTCCTTTTCTTCATCTTTGAGGACAATCTTTTGAATAGGCTCAGCTACAACATTCATTTTTCCATTCACCACCTTTATATTGTTGCTAAGAGAGAAATTGAAATTCCTTTTATTGTTCAGAGTTTAGAATACAAAGAGACCCTTATCATATTATTGCACAAATAAAAACAAATCAATATAGAAAAATACTTAATTACCCTTAAAGATAACTTTACCACGAGGATATTTTTGGTAAATCAAAATTTACAAGAAACCTTGAAAGCTATTCACAATTTTATAGAAGTATATAGATATAGATAAAGATATAGAATAGATATAAATATAGATATAGATAGATAAGAAATGACAAATCAAACTATTTGGACACTGCAGGTAATTTTGAGTTTCACACGGGTCAAAAAAATTGACAACCAAATAGGAATTAACTTAGCAGTGCAGCACAAGTATACGCTTCACATAACTTGCCACACTTGGACAAGAAACAGGTGGTCAAAAATTCTGAAAACTGCTAAAAGAATGACAAAGCAAATATTGCACTGTACAGTATATCGACATTTTATTTAAGCAGCTTCAAAATGATGTCAAGAATTAGGTCATTATATTTCCTTTTGACATGACACTATCTGTACACATTAGTTTCACTGGCACTCAACCGAATCCAAACCCTTCATTGGCTTCATGAATAGCAAGCAGTAGTCTCTCCTCCAGACGCTGTTTTGAAGGATATTCTGGAAGATCCAACTGATTGAAACTGCATACAGTTCCAAAATGTTAGTAGCAAAAACAACCAATGCAGTTCAAGAATCAAAGAAGTAATGAAATAAGTTTTAAAGAACTGAGTTAGCATACCATGTGTGAGCTGAAGGCAAGTGATCTGGACTGCCATATGCCTTGTGAATCTGGAATTTTTGTGATCCTGAAATTCCTTGCAGTGCACTAAATCCTTCTAAAGGCACCTGGGTTGGGGCAACAAGGAAAATGGTATTCATCACAAGATACAAATACATAATAAAGAGGTGCAGCGATGCAAAAATTGAGAGTAGTTCATGGACACTGTTATAACAACAGAGATCTGGCAAACACCAAACATTCAGAGTAGTATGTGGCAGTAGAAAATTGATTGTCAGAGACGAGATTCACAGACATGCAAGAGACTGATATGGGCTCATTGCCCAAGGACTCACTAGGCAAACTACATGTTAGACATTAACAATTCTAGTTGGATCCTGCCTCCAATGGAGAACAGACAATAGGAAGAGATCCATTCCCTGAAAGGATTCAAATTTCCAGGCATGTAAAGAGACTGATATTGGCTGGCTCATTGCTAAAAGAATACACTATGTAAACAAAAAATTGCATATTACCAAATTCAATTATCATAAATCTAATAAATCCGTCAAAATAAATAAATAAATCCCCACCTTATACTAATGACCACTACATCCCAAAATGTTTCAGACAAAATGACAAAAGAAGGCAAAGCACCTTTGAGGTTCCAGTCACGAATTGTAGGAGGCGAGCTTTATCTTCTTTGCTGAATCCCTGAACAACCTCCCAGAACCATTGAATGGCTGGTGAGGCAGTACTATACCCAGAGTACTCCGTATTTGCCCTCAGATCATCCACTGAAAAAAACATAATATTTGTTTTGGTTGGATTGGCTGTTAACGAAAGGGGTTGTTGAGAAATGAAAGGTGCTGTTGAGAAATGCTAGGAAACAAGAAAGTCTCAGTTCAATCAGGCATTTTAGAGTAAAGAAGAAAGTTAACAACTCACAGTCAATATCAGGCAGCCCACTTATCAGGAGTTCCAGTTCCTTGTCATTGAAAATAGATATCAAATCACGAGGGATTAATTCATTGAAACCCTCCATAAATGCATTTATCTGGGGACGAATGGCGGTTGTCAATCGATGCTCAGCAACTAAATCAACATACTGGTGCTTGTTTTCCTCAGTTACTCTGATATTTCACCACCAGGGGGATCAGTTCATAGTCAGTTACCTGCATAACAAAAGTCATACTCATTTTTCAACAAAAGTAAATTTTAACAAGTATCAAGTCATAAGTAACCAGGAAAAAAAAAGGAAAAACAATACGTGCACTTGAGCCCGCTCATACAGAATTAACTTTTCTTCGTCAGCATCAATGCTGAATGTTAAGTCTAAAATGTCACTTATATCATTCTGCAAGGGACAATTAGGACTTAAGATCAACAGCCATCGTTAACATTCCTGAGGTCAAATCAAACCGAAGATCTGTGCGCATTAGCAAAAGGAAAAAGAATCAATTTTAAACAAGACTAACCTCAAGCATCCATTTCAAATTCTTAAAATAGTCAGGATCAATAGCTTCAATGTCATGATATGTCACTTTAACCCCAAGAATATGCTTGTAAAAGGACCGAGTGAAGTGAACATCAAGGAGCTGTCCATCAAATAGTGCCTTCCCTACCTGTAAAATATTCAAAAACGTAAGATGTCTGTTACGGAGCGGAGCTCTGATCCACAGCCCAAATACTAGAAATACTCACAACTCGACCAACAAATTTGAAGTATGAAAGATGTTCGGTTTGGTAAACGGAGTTGGGGTTCGGCTGAAATGTTGATTCATTCCCAACCGTTGTGAATAATAGCGCCCCTTGTCAAAGATTACTCTGGACAGCAGCTGATACCATTCCCTGGTAAGACCGCCAGCATCAATCCCTTCCTCCCCTTGAAAATGAACAGTCAACCTACCCTTCAAATCTTGTGCCGACCTCATCCTCAACTGATTGTACGAATCTTCAAGAATGTAAGCTCTTCTCACAGATATTCTCAGAGGACTGTGATGATGATCATGCTGATGCTTGATCTTGGATCTGAAGTGAGAACGCTTGTTATCAAAATCAATAAACCGAGGAACCTTTAGCATAAGTGAAAAGGACTTCTCAAGTAATCCTGGATTTTGCCTGACAAAGGCATTGAGGAGCTTTCTGTGCTTCTCTGAGAACCTTAAAAAGGCAACATGTTTCTCATCCACCTTCACAGCTGGTCCTAAAGTCTTCACTTGACTAGCAGATGCAATAGCCTCGTCAACTTCAGAAACAACAGTAATACCAAAATCATGGCCTGCGCCCGACTGACCAGGGTGCAACTTCTCACACGTTACAAAGAAAGATTCTACGTATGGCAAGACATTCTGAGTACCTGCAGGAAGAGGAGACACCGAACTGGATGGTGTAACAGATGAAGGTGAGAGATCAGGCACCATATCTGAATAGCTCTCTATTTTGCTTATGCAGTTGCTCAGCTCCTGCCACAATGGCTCAAGAGCTGCATTGATATCACAAACCACAGAAACAGCAGCAGTGTGCTCCATATCAGGGAGAATCTGCTGTTTTTTGTCCTTATCAAGAAGTAAAACAACTAAAGAGCTCAATGCTTGCAAGACCCTGAGAACTGGAGCCCCATGAGTAGTCGTACTAAGGAGTGCTTTCTCTGAGTCCCCAAATATGCGCAACTCTTCTATAGCAGACTTGGTAAGGCTTTGAACTGAACCAGCAAACTCCGTGATAAAGAGATGACAATGAATAGGAGCAATAGCCACCAATTTTCTTAACACCTCTGCCACGAGAGCATATGCATTATCTGACAGACTGAAAAAAAAAAAAAAAAGAAGTTACGAATTAGACATGCATTTGAGCACAACTATCAATGTATTGGTAGGAAAAACAAACCGTATAGCTTGCAGTCACATACCACAAAAACGGGAACAACAAAGCAAATGGACAGTCATGCATGCTTACAGTATGATCACCACAATTCATCTCAGTTCAATAAGAACTAGAAAATTCTAGCAAGATGCTAGTTTAACAACAAACAAGCTTCTACTAAGGGCAATTATAAACCTTTACAATGCAAAATAAGTAAAAGAACGATCATCATCCGGTCAAAAGCCATTGATTTCATTCCCGTGTAACTTTACATGGCAAAGCTATTATGATCTTGACCACAAAAGTCAATTCCCTTAAAGTTTGAAGAGCTAAATGTTAACACTGATTTATTACTTGATTAAAGTGAAATCATTAATGTTTAAACCCTTTGATTAAAGAGCCAAATTACGGAACTCTCAAACACACGGGTGTGGATATGTTATAGAAACATATATGGCACATAATCTAATATCAAGAGAGCAAAAAAGAGTAGCCATATATTTCAGCATACCCTTCACGTGCTAGAAGTGAGCACAGAAGTTGAAGCTCCGGCTTTGGCAAATTGTTCAGGACACTTCGAGCATTTTCCTCTCTATCTGCGTCAGAAGACGATGCTTTTATAGATAACATACCCTCCTGTGGCACCGCAGAAACTACATTTATCTCAACACCTGATGTGGAAACCTGAGGATCCGATGGCTGTTCAGAAGCAGATGTCCCTGGGTCACGAGATGAATTTGACTTCTTCTCGGCATTATCAAGGATTACATCCAATAAATTCAGCAGCTGTGCCAGAAAGAAAGCAGGTCAACATAAATCCAATGGGTAATCTACATTCTAGTTACAACAGTTAATGTTTTGCAACACAGACCTGCTCTAGATGAGCTATGCTTCTTAAATAAAGTGATCGATTCAAGAGGCTTAGAAGCAATGTGAGGGATGCCTGCCCTTCCGGGTATTTCTTCTTTTCTGACATGTCTTCATCAAGAAGCATTATAGCTTTGCTTCCTTTGTCTTCTGAGCTCGGTGACTCCTTAAGGATCAGTTGTGGCAATCTCAACTCAAGTAATAGCTTTGCAACCAAAGGATGATTACGAGCCAAGTAGGTGAGAGTCTCCATAGCTCGCCGAGACACCAAAGGTGGAACACCTATTAAAGGGGGACACAAACAGAACAGGCAAACCTAAATTCCATTACAACAGAAGAAAAATTGAAAAATGAAAACCTAGATCTCTATAATGTGCATTGAGATGCACACATTCATCTCTAAATTATCTCTACTGACTACTCATCTGCTGATGAAACACAAAAAGATTCCAGCATTTTCATAGTTAAGTTGAATAGGAAACACCAACAATGCATCTGCATTTCCAAAACATGACTTAAAAAACAATGTGTGATCAGATGCGGGAAGGTACTAAATGAGAAGAGACAGCTGTGACAGCAGCAGGATGCTCGTCTTCAGCTAGGTAGGAAAGGAAATTGACTAAATGCAATTGCGGAAATGAAAATTGGAAAAGATACTTACCATCAACATACTGAGGGCGAGAATACATCACATGACTCTGGCAAGCATACAACCTATAGGGAGGTTCTGTAGCATTCAGATCAGTGGGGATTTCCTTTATCCAACATCAACAAGTCCATCAAAATTTTTAACACATCAATTCTGGTTTCAGCATGAGCACAAAGGTTTAGAAGGAGTCTCTGTTGACTTTTATAAAGCGGCTGCAAAAATTAGACGAGTTAGATTTACATGTCACAAAGACACCTAGAGACACAGCTTCTAGTGGATGATAAGAATACCTGAACTACACGAAGCAACCGAATCAATGCTTTCAAACCTTCTGTGTCGACTAAAAAGGCAAGCCATCCGCCTCAACGGGCGTACTGCCCGTGGATCGACGAGAAAGGACACCACCAACTCCATCCAACCCATCACCTCGTCTAGAAGACTCACCCCTGCGGTTTCGGGGATATATACCAAATAGAGTTTGATTATATCTACGCGCAAACCTTTCGCAAACATATTTGCTTCAGCAACAAGAGCCGGTGTTAAGTTTGCAAGAATAGCGTCAGAGGAAGTTAGAAGAACCTGGGATGACAGGAAGGAGGTAGGAACCAAAATTAATAGAATTCGACATTGAAGTTATAGTTGAAGCAGAAAAATGACAAGGACAGAATTGAAAAAAACACTAAGAATTAG
Organism: Rehmannia glutinosa; assembly: GCA_016081115.2. NCBI lineage: Eukaryota > Viridiplantae > Streptophyta > Magnoliopsida > Lamiales > Orobanchaceae > Rehmannia > Rehmannia glutinosa. Next base: position 109,825,732 of record CM071926.1, read on the forward strand.
ATACCTCTTCTCGTATGTCTGAAGGAAAAGTTGCAATTATCGAGACAGTGTCCATTTCAACAGGTTGACCTTCCAGTTCTTGGGACTGATGCAGCCTTTGTGCCCTTTGTTGTGCCAGAACTTCTTCACGGATGTCAGGGGGAAGTGCTGCAAGAAATTCTGGATCTATATCCCCATTATTCTGTGGCTCACGATTTTGCGAATGTGGAGCTTCACTCGGTTGGGCAGAAAGAACCTCGGCACGCAACTCCTCAGGAAGTGCATCGAGAAAAGCAGGATCGATAGATTCAGCATCACGATTATGCTGCTCTTCCTCAGGGGGGCCACTTTGATCTGCTTCTCGAATTGGATCTTCTGAAACTTCAATGACACTGTGAAGTGATGCATCTCTCCCACCTATCGATGTACTATTCCCAAAAATAGGATTAACTCTCCTCATTCGAGTATCACCAACACCTTGTCTGTCCCCACCATCATCATGTCCATCAGCACTTCCAATTTCAACATCTAGACTTCGTAAGCTTTCACCTAAAGTTGCCCCACTTCCACTACTCTCCTGACTCACTGCTTCAACATCACGCAAAACATCAGTCTGGTCATACTGAATTTCAACAGACTGAGGTGGTCTACTTGCTGTTTCGGTTCCCTGATTTTCACTTGCAGCAGGTGCATTATCAGCACTTCTGGAGCTGTCCAATATTTCTGAAGATGGAGGATGTACAGTCATGCCTCCAATACTGCTTTGATTCTCAACGGTCATCTCAGCAAACTCTGAGGACGGACTGACTTCATTCTTATTTTGGGATTCAATCACTGTAGTAGTGTTGGAGGATTTCTCAGAAGAGGGACGCCTCAAGCTGGAAACAAGTACTTCCTCAAGCCCTTGAGGAATAACAGATGAGTTTGATCCACTGCTTAGCTGGCCTTCATTGCCCAATAAATTAAATCTATGTCCTTGGCGTCCATTCCGGAGTGAACGGAAAACTGAATCTAACCGTGTCAAGGAACCCTCTGAGTTCCTATCAGAGTATGTGTCTCGGTTATTCTCTGCAAAGAAAAAGGTTAATAGAAACTTAGATGCCGCATAGCTATACAAATTTTTATCAGAAAGACAGGATGGCAAGCATTTGTGAGTTGGAATACTCCCAAAAAGATAAAGGAAGATCATTAAACAAGGCAGCAACCTGATAGTCTAGGAGGACCTGCATTCGGTGAAGAATGTGGTTCCACCAGAAGTGGATGCTGGGAAGGGGCAGCGCTTTCACCACTTCTCCCCAAGAGATTATAGATGGATGTAGTTCGCCCCTGGCGTCTGGAGCCAAATATTTCAACTGGCATAACATGAAAAGTTTCACTGGAGATGCTATCTCTGCCAAAAACCTCTATGTGGTCAAATACATTCACCCCATTCATTCCCTCGCCCAGTCGAACTATAACACCGTCCTCATCATCGTCTTCATCTTCATCCTCTTCCATCACCTCCTCATCAAACTCATCTTCATCAATTTCATGGTCATCTTGATCAGTATCAGGGTGTGGGAGATGATGCGCATCATCTTCTTCAATATCATTGTGATCATCATCGCCATCTTCATCCTCATCAACTTCATCCCCTTCATCCCCGGATATATCATCATCATCTTCATCTTCATCTTCATCTTCATCAAGATTCCCTTGTACACCAGGGCGAATTTCAAATCTTATCCCCACGGAGTCAAGGCCACTTTCAAGATTTGGTGTGTCCGTATTTTCCTGCATATAATCATCCACAGCAGCAACAAAGGCCCCATCAATATCCTGGTCATGCTCCATATCATCGGTGACTGTCTCAGAACCACCATAGTTCTGGACAGTGTGAAACAACTCACTCTGGTCTCTTGGCATTAAATTATCATTAGAGTGAGCTGTAGCTTCTATGGCATGCGAGCTACCACCAGTTCCTTCCCTAGGCTGACTAGGATCAATAGGTTTTACCAATTGCTCTCCTCTTCCATTAGCAGACTCAAACGCATGAACATGTTCCTTGGTCACCGACTCCAGAACTTTCACAATTCCAGTAACAACTTTCGGCGAATCAGCATGATCCAGGTCCAACACGCGAAGTGTTCGAGTGAGTGACTGAACAAGACCTACCTCTATGAAAGTAACAGAAGCTTCTGCAGATATGTATGAACCAGTCTGTGACCGAGCAGCCAGTACATCATTGAGCAAATCAATGAGAGCCTGAATGTCAACTCTTGGTACCCTAAAACCATTAAAAGAACCAACAAAGTCATTAAAAACATTGCTGATCTCTGAGAAGATTCTTTTCCTTGCCTCAGTTGAGCGAACACAAGATGCCACCAGAAACTGGTTGGCTTTACTAGCCAGTTTATGGCGCCAGTCCACTTCCGTTTTCCTATCCTTTTTATGACTTCTAGTATAAGGAAGAAATTTGTAAAGAACATGGTGAAAGATCCCATTAGTTAAGCAAGGAGTGCCACCTTGTTGAGGAATTCCCCTGTAGCTGCAAACTTCAGCATCTTTCCGTACAAGAATATGAACAGAAGAAGTGTACATTAAAAGAATCTCTGTCAGGAGCTTCAATATAAATACGACTTTTGCCATGGACACAGGGGATTCTTGATTGTTTGCTTCATTTGATTCAGACAGGAGGCAATAGCTTTTCCTTTACCCTTGCTTGCAGAAACATCAATTTCCATATCTGTTGATGATGAGCCAACCTTGATAACAGATTCATCTTCCAAAGGAGGAGGTATGAAAGACATTACTGAATCGAGTAGAAGATCAATCACATTTACAAAACTCTGAGAAGGTTTTCTATGTATCTTGGAGGATTTAGAACTTGCATCAAGAAGCTTCCCATGCCCATTACCAGGAGCCATTGAAATTGTATTGCCAGCGGTTACTTTCCCATCATTAGCTTGTTGTTTCTCCTTCTCTGTTTTCTCCTTCTCCTTTTCTTTCTCTTTGCACTTATCCTTGTCACGATCTTTTATTAGGACAATGTACGGCCTCTCGCCCACCATCTCAACTTGACACACGGATTTAGCAGCTTGGATAAAGATTACCGGATCCCGTTGGACAGCTGAACTCAAACTTGATAGAAAATTTCGTGCAGTAAGCCTTCCACTAGACTGCCGGTTAGCAACAGTTGCAAAAGTATGCCGTATCTCAGACTCCATTGCTTGCTGTAGGGTTTGAGAATCTTCAAGGATGTGACGTATTATAACAGCCACAACATTGTCAAAACCAACAAACAAGCTACTTGCGGGCAACGAAAGAAGCAAATGCAGGCCTCCGGCATCCAGAAAACTAACAGCAACTGAGTGAGTTCTCGTGAGGGTAGAGCAGAGCTGCAATACAGCATGCATTGTTTCAGAAGGCAATTGCTTCCTGATGCAACCACAAGCTATTTCGATAAGTCTCTTTTGCTCCTGTAAATCCAAATTCTTCAACGGTGTCCCCATCTGCAATTTGTTATGCTCATCTTCATCAATAACAACAGAACTTTGGTTGCCTATATCATTCTTCCTCAGAAGTTCTAACATATCAGCATTTAACTTTGTATCCACTTGAGCAAGGCGATCAATAGCAATAAAAGCTGAAGTTACCCATTTTGGGACTTGAGATGATTCTTGTTCATGTGAACAACTCCACAGTAGAAGAAGATCTGATGTAACTTTAACCAAACCATTCTTGGAAGCTAATTCTCGTGAAGCTGCATCTTCATTAAGTACTAAAGCAAGAACATGGAAAACGCAGAAAGCATTTTCTGGTTCTCACTGTCAGGTATGTTACTGCAAAGCTTCACTTGTTCGATGATGAATGAAACTACGCGTGGTCTTTCATGGCCTTCATTTTGTGAGCAAATCATCACAAGCAGATCCCTAACAGGGAAAGCTAATGTCTCTTTCGTTTGCAAAAGTCTCCTACATGTTGACAACAGCTCATCAACTGGAGGGAGTTGCACCACTTCCTCTTCAATAGTCTGAGTGTTTTCCTTTGTAACATCTTCCTTTGAGTCTGTACCAGAGTTCCCAAGAGACATCGCAAGTGCTCGAGCAAGTTCATCGTCTTCTTGGGTTTCCTCAGAATGTGAGAACAACCATTCCATTGCAAGCTCCACGCTATTTGAACCAACTTGCCTCAAGGCTTCTTCTGCTCGAGACCTGGAAAACCCCATCTCTACTATGGTTGAAATAGTTGATTCATTCGGCGGAGGACCAGCCACACGACCCACATTACTACCGACATTTTTCACTTCCACCCCAGAGAAAATGTGCCTAAAAATGTCAACAACCGTGTTAATGAATTCATAACTGCATTCAGGGAACCGTGGGTGGGTCCAAACAGGAAGTACAGCCTTCAGTACCATGGACTGAAGAATTTTAACAAATGTTTCTGCATCTCGGGGAAATGGAACATCCCCAGGTACTAGAGGCTGGGTAAGCAAATGCTTGTTGAATGGCGATAGAATAAATGATGAAGTCACTAAGTGGTCCATAAGTTTGCCATAACTGGCTGAGGGTCCATGAATCCACAAGTGATCAGCTTCTTCAACTTGATTTTGCCTCCCCTCATCAATCTCCATAGGAGAAGCAGGAGCTCTACTGATGGCAAAAGGTAATTGACTGGTGGCCTCGAATGTGGTCAAGACTGTTTGAATAACTCCTCGTCCATATAAACAATTTAATATAACAGGATTAAATGAGTCAGGTTTATCCAAAAGAATACTGTCAATGAACTCAATAACCTTGCCGAAGTAGCGACACTTAGTTGAAACAGAAGCCTCTGATCCAGAAGGATTTACATGTCCCCCAAAATTCATGTGATCCATAGCTATAGAAGCAAAGGTAGAAGCCACTGATTTTGAAGGAGGAGACACATTTAGCATATCATCTCTCCGACGAGATGGAAGCAGCATCACCTTTCCCAACTCTTGAAACAAATGGGTAATGTGAAGTGATAATGATGTTACCATATCACAACAAGATTGATGGTATGACCTGTGATTGTCATCATCCTTTCTAGCACTGGATTCAGTCAAATCAGAGGAACTGGACTGATGTACCTGACTTGATTCGACCTGCAAGTTTGAAGGTGCATCAACAATCTGTCGTTGATGAAGATTCGACGACCGAGTGAGATCACGATACAGATTTATAAGGTCAAAAAACTGGGATTCAAAGCTCCATCCAGAATTTCTCCTTCTAAGTAAAGGATCAAGAAACTGCCTGAAAGAGTTTAACCTGGGGTCTTCAGTATCATTCATGCCCAATTCAGACTGCTGTGATGCATTAGCTCTAACAGCGAATTCATCATCTGCTCCAGCCTTAGTGTCTTCAAGCAATGCAATTTGCCATAAAACTTCACGATGAATACGACCGATATTTTCTAGAACATCTTTATAACCATTACCCAATTCAGTAAGCAATGCGGTCACCCAACGATTATCTTTTGAGGCAGCGAGAAATAAGAGAAATTCAACAAGGAGAGGGAAGAAAATAATACAGGGTCTGGACTGGCCCTAGGGTCCAGCAGAAAGGATCCAGAGACGACACTGAACCCAGTCAAAGTTTCTCTCAAATGATCCCGTAGCGAAGAACAGATAGCACGAGCCAGAGCAGTAGAATGATGCTGTGTAAAACACTTGAATACCATAGTGCTGTGCAAAGCTATAGACATTCCCTCAGACGATTGAGTAATGCTTGGGCGTAAAAGCAGTTTCAGTAAAGCTTCAATACCAGATTTTTCCACAAATAACCGACAGGTTTCAGAATTTTCCATTGTCCTGTGAACAAGTACTATCACATGAAAGATGCAAAGCTGCACACACTGCTGATCACTGATACCTTGCACTGACCAATCTGCTTCACCGACTTGTGAGCAACCACCTAACTTTTCCTTGTCCTCAGATTCCACAGAATCCATGTCCATTACATCACTTCCACAAAGTTTTCCCAATGACGCCGTGATCTTGGTGTCCGCAAACGATGCAGTTCTATTAATTATTTCAATTATTAGATCAACACCACTACCTCTCAATGAAGATACGTGCATAATAGCTCTTCCAAAGCATTTGACAAAGGAACAATGCCTTCATTCACTGCCATCACATACTTCCTGTCTGTAAAAATTTCAACAAGGAAGCGTAAAGCAGAAGTTTCTCTCACAGCCTCCAAGCCCCTGGGGTTGAGGCAAATAGCCCCAGACCATTAGGAATACATGTGATGGCTTTTGAAGAAGGAAGTATTCCAGCCACCACTGATGACAGGAATGCCGTAGGAAGACCCAAGTCATACAAAACATTAAAACATGTTGGATCTTTGTGAATCATTTCACTCATAAGAGTGACAGCCGAGGAGAAAATCTCACCTCCAAATTTTTCCTTGTTGCTGAAAATCATCAACAAAGTGGGAGTCAAAGAAACATCATAAGAATTCTGTGATCTCATAGAATTTGCTGTGGCATAAGTGGCAGAACCAAGTGCCTTCAACAAAGCTCTGACCAATCTCTTCTGAGTGTACAACTGATTACTGTTGTGTTTAGAATATTCACCAATGGTCATAGAGTTATCCTTTGACCCAATGAAGTCAATCACTCTATGTACTTCAATCTGCAATCTATGAACCAAAAGCTCTACTCCAGCCAAATCTCTGAAAAGGGTTACAGCTGTGTTGCTGTAATCCATGAGCTTCTGCAGAGTTTTCACAGCTAAACAGACAAGATGCAAGTGAGTAGGATCTGAATCTTCTAAAAGGGGTAAGAAGGTGGGTACCATCCCAGATCCCCTAACAACACTTCCAGTACTTGAAGAAGATATCACGTGTAGCAAGTAAAATTGCAGAAGTGCTTCAACGAAGGCAACAGATGACAAATCAACTGGGTTGTTTAATGATATGATTGCTCGTTGCAAAACATTAAGGAGTATCATGCGATTACCACCTGCAAAACTGATGCTTGATCCACTCAATATCCGTGCCCTTTCATGAGATGCAGAATATGCAGCCAACTGTGCTCCCAATGCAGTCATTGCGAGAGTTCGTATGGTTCCAGAAATGATTTCTTCAGACCTTACAATCCTAATTAATTCATTTGTATACTCCGGCTCATTAGCGAAAAAGGAAACAAGTTCATCATGTGAATCGCTTGACTGTACAAGCACAATAAAAGCAAGAAGACAAATCTTGCTGTAAAGTCTGCATATTCTGGAGGAACGAAATGCACGGGCATATCTGATTCTGGATAATAATGGAAATCTGAGCTCCGAAGGCACGTTATACTGCTGAATACAGAACTTCATAAGTGACAGGTCATCCTCTTCACGCAATTGAAGTTCAGGAAGGTGAATCACACTCATCCCAGAAGAAACCGTGCCATGCAACTCAAAGTAAAGTGTTGATCCTACGCGATAGTGCATCTTGTCACAATCATTTTGTATCTCGGACGGAAACAAGCATAATGCATCCTCCTCGGTCTTCTCGTGTAGAGTGACACATGAATACAAACCCAGGCCTTCTTCTTTGCTACCCCAACCTTGTGCAAGGGATAAAAGACAACTGTTCACTGACCCACATCCAACCAGCTTTCCACTGGCGTGCAATTTCGATGGGGTTATTTTCACAAATGCAGAAAGAGCCTCCAAAGTTGCAATGAGGATTTCAGGATCTGTTGAAGCAAGCAAGAGCTTGAAATGCTGAAGAGAAAGAAAATACAGAGTTTAACAGAGTTTATAGGCTTGAACTAAAGGACCAAAAGACGCACACAATTCCAGAATACATAAACAATAATATGAGACGTACAGAAATAAGTTTTTCTTTTTTCCCTTTTGGGTAGTATAGTGAATGGAAGCCAAGTAAACAAACAGTAACATTTCACTCCAACAATGAAAATAAAATGCTCTTATTTTCAGTCACCAGCTCACCTCTACAACAGTGAAAGAACTCTTGTTGTGGCAATTTTCTAGAATAGTTTGCATAACTCTCAGAATTTGTAAAACTGCCTGTTTGGGAAATGGGCTGACGTCTCCTAAAATGTCATCTGACAAAAGGAGGTCCTTTCTACAAGATAAATAGGTCTTGAAATATGTGTCAAAATGTAGAAATAGAGGTCTCCAATGGTGGAAGTTCCCCTGGAACAGAAGTAAGAAATAAGAAAAAAAGCAAAGAGATGACAACAGAAAAAAGATATTGACAAGCAAATTGAACAACCTTGCCATACTCCCAGCGAAAACCAGAGAGAGGGATTGCTATATCCTGCAATGGGCATTGAATCACTTTGTCGACAAAAGCCTTTATCCTTGGAGGCTGCAAAAGAGTAAGTAATCAAGATGCATTGCCCAGGCAATAAAATCAAACGACAGTAATGAAAGAGAAGAAGTCATTGACGCTATTTAGTATGAGAGGTCGAGGTATGTCGTAAACATCATAAAACTCAAATCTTTGGACAATTTCAATGTTCGCCTATCATTAAATAACATAGGATAAATATATATATATAAGAAAGTCCCATATCATGGTAAAAAGAATATTCTGCCAAAAACAATATTTTACGCTTAAAGATAATTTAATTACAGCTCACTCTGGTAGTTACTATCATGAACAAGAATTTTTAAGCCATGGCCTAAATCTGATGCATAATATTCTATAAAGCACCATTAATTTTTGCTCAAGCATGAAAATAACAGCTCTATCAGGCATTCACTATACTCATGGAGACAAACAAATAGTTCAGATGTATAAAAAGGAATGATTCATTGGAGTAATAAATAATGTAACAACTTTGCATATACGAAAAGAATTGCAAGCAAGGATCACTTACAAGTGTGCTTAGGAAAAAACAAATGAAGATTAGAAATATAAAATAATACCCAAGTCAATTCAAGAATTACTGTATCAAATTAAAATCCCTTAAAAGTTTGAGTTCGAATTTTCTGGTACAAAAGTGGAACTTATCTTTATATTCGTGATTATTTTATGCAATTTCCATTTTTTATAAATGTTTATTACCATCCTATGTAACTGTTGGTGTGCAAAACTACGTGTCAGAAACCTGCCACCTTGTATCCTTTCTCCATTTGCTTTCATTTGACCAAGGTAATGAGAAGCTCATGGTATAATTATCTCCAAGCTATTCCAATCTATTTCATTAGGAAAAGATATGATTTATAATTGCAAATCTTAAGTATCACCTATAAAAATAGACTTCCATCTGATTATGTTTCTTGATATATGCAACAATCAACACACGTGTAAGATCAGGTGTTTCTAGATTTCTTTATGGGGATAATGTTTATAAAAATTCCCACGAACCTATCGTCTTCTTGTGTTAGTTATTAAATATGAGCATGCCAAGTTCAAGAGATACTTAGAAAACATAAATACACAACCACCTCCCTTGAATGAAGCTATGTTGCTCCCCCTTCAGCATTTTAATGTCATTATTTTCATGAAGGATGAAACCCTGTAAGTTTGAGCCAACAGCAATCCACTTTTCTTGCTTTCTTCACAAAATAATTAGCCTGCGCATGCAGGGGTTCTTTGCAATGTTTGGTAAGCTTTGTTTAGTTCACTTAATCAATGAAAAAATGTCTCATAACAACAATTATCTCTCTCTCTAATATTAGTACTAAATCCTCATGAATGGACAGAAAAAATGACTCATCTCTCAGAGAACTATCACCATATGAGTTTTTGTGCATGTTTCACAAGAATAGCATCTCAGACTCGATGACAAAGGTTTTCTGTCGCTTTCATAGACAAGACAAGATTAAAGGACGGAATCCATATTAGATCTGAAAGACACCGCGCATGATATTTTTCTTTTCTTTTACACTATTGACATGCCATAACATCTAGTGTTCCTGATTCCCACAATTCTACAACTTTGGGTTTGTAGTTCTAGGCTGACCAGCTTTTATTTCTGATTTTCCTTTCCCCATTTTCGCACTTGCAATGACATAAAACATTATTCCTAAATTAGTTAGACAAGTGCAGAAGTAATGCCTCACAAGCTCTACCCCACAAAGGAATGCAGGACGACCTGCATCAAATATTAAAAAGAAAACTTCTCCGCCAGAATAGTGTCCGTCACAAGCAAACTGGCAAGTACAGTATTCTGGCATATTTTCAATTAACGGTTTCCAGCACCCAAGATTAATGTTTTTTCCACAGCCCTCAATGTTAATCATTCATTTTCAAATATTTAAATTTGTTCATTCACAGTGCAAAGCCACTTTCAAGCATAAGTCTTATTCATGCTCGTTTCATGTTCAGTGTGACCTACAATTCAATAGATGTCATCTTTCAAGCAAAAAAGATTATTATTGAAAAATAAGATATACATTGTCAGTTGTGCTGCACCTTTAAAACTCCGCCTGAATTTCACTAGAAAATTAGGCACTGAGTTAAGTCTAGATGGCGTTTAATCCTCATTTTAAATGCATAACAGTGCTGACGCATACTATGGTCAAAATATATACATACAACACAATAATCAATAATACTTCTTCCAAATAGAACAAGTCCCTATTTTCCATACAAAGGGTTGCCAAAGAAAACAGGATGAAACCGTAAACTGTTAATTCCTAGAGGACCTATACATAGTTAATTGATTAATTCTTACTTCACCCACTTAAAAACTTAAACTTCAGTCAAGACAAATTTCTAAGGCGTCTGTTTACACACCATTGAGTTAGAAAAATAAGCATCTGTACAAAAGAGTCATACATTTGGTGATACGTCAAACAAATATTTCCGAGATTATTATTGTTATAGGCACGACATATATTGGCCAAAGCCCCAAAGTTCATTTTCCAAGTCATGGAAATGATAAAACTGTTTTAAAAACAAATACACAACATAAGACGGAAACAGCTGCAGTGCTGACAAATTATAAATTTTCCTAATCTGAAATATGGCATAGTCAAAGGACCCTATATAATAAAGGTTACCGGATATAATAGATTATTAATGAAAGAGGGGAATTATCTTCATCTAATCTACTCAATCTAGCAATGGTCCAAGCAAATCAAAATATTAGGCACCAAAAACCGTGAAAGATAAGCCAGCTATACACGGCTATAGTTTTTCTCTAATATAAGCGCCCCCCACCCACCCATCCCCCAAAAAAAAAAAAAAAAAAAAACACCTTTCTCCCACCTGCACCACCAAGTTTAACAAGTAAATGGCAAAGGCCTTTCTTCAAATCACCAAATTGAAAGCCATTCTGGTAAAGTTGTTCTCCAAAAAATTACATCCCCATAATAATGAATAAGCAATTATGGTTCAAGTCCACCCTCAATCTATTATACTATAATAAAAGCCTGTAAGCATTAATCCACAGCATAATATTTGTTTTGAATACAAGTACAAAGGAAATTAAAAAAAGAAAAAAGAAAAAAGCAAAAAAATAGGAGAAGAGCATACAGGCTCGGAATCAAGTTTAACAGAGGGACCGATTGCCCCATCACTAGAGAGGAGTTGCCGAAGCCTCAGCGGCAAGCTCGATCTTATACTCGCCATTTTACCTTACCGTCTGCTAGTCTATTAACTGTAACAAAACAACGAAGGGGGAAATACATAATCAAAACCTAATTATTAGAGAAAAAATAATACTAAATTTAAACAAGAATCCAGCAGAAATCCCACCAATCAATTGAATTACATAGATAAACAAAAGAAACATAAAAGGGCCTTACCATCCGAAGCGCGGTGTATGCTTGCACATCCAAAGGGTTTGCACTGTACAAAATAGTCTATAAACTATGTATACAAAGAGAGAGACACGTCTCTCGGAAACCCCAAGAACAAAATAGATGGTGGGTTTAATTTATTTTGTGTGCGAAGTTGTTGTGGACTTGTGGTTAAAGTGGTGGTGTAACCCTGGAAAAACGAAGGGGTTCTGTTCTTACATATATACACAAACAACACGCTGTTAAGGGCTGACAATATAGCCTAGCGTCGTCTTTCACTCTTCATTTGCTAAGGCGGTTTGCTATTTGGTCACTCTTATTTTATCTTATTCTATTTTATTATATTCCTATCAATTTTCCTTTGTCATTGTAAGATAGGACAGAGAAAAAATGAAAGAAAGAAAAGAAAGGAACAAAAATCTTCCGTCATAGAATTTTGCTATTTTTTCATAAATAATGCTATTTTCTCTTCGAATCTAATGTGCTCTATTGGCTTCGGGAATCCGAATACTCGCGCTATTATTAATGTTAAACCTAGTATTTTGTCTGTGCGATGCATGGGGTGGACGTAAATTACATCGGTATAAAAATCATATTATCGATAATATAAAAATGTACAATACATATTTCAAATAAAACACTTTAGATGAACAAATTTAATTTAAAATTATAAATTTTAGAATATTTCTTTATACACGACATTATTTGTCTGTTTGTTTTTGGATTTATCGTCGTCACAAACTAATATTCAAACTCTTGCAATAGGTGACTCTCGAAACGTCAACATATAATTGGCGACACAAATTCACATTTTCATAAATTATCTTATACATATTTTGATAAGTATTAAAAATTTAAATATAATTATAATAAATAAATATTCTTAATAATTTATTATTGTTGAAATGAGTTAACATATGCTTAAAAATAATGTATATTCTTATTATATAATTAAATTTGTAATAAATTACATGAGGATATGATAACCATATTTTTTTTGAATGAATTGAAAATATATTAAAAATGAAAAAAATTATCATGATCACAAGTCGACCAGGTAGCCAAGGAAAATAAAGTCGAAATGAATAACATAGTCAACCAGGTAGCTAAATGGTTGGGGTCTCGTTAAAACCTCCCAAGGTAAAACCCACCCTTGTGGGAAAAATTCCTGGTAGGAAAAAGAGTACCCCCCATAAAAACGTCCAAAAGATGACACAAAGAAGCACAAGGACGAATTATCTAACAAATCTGTAAGTCAATTGGCCAACATAGTCTTCCGTGAGAAGGGGGACAATGTCCTCTGGAGGGACGCCCCACCAGGTCTCCGATTGCGATTTCTTACTCAGAACGTCTGCCACTCGATTGCCTTCCCGATAAATATGTGAAACCACCAAGTCCATTTGAGATATCAAATGTGAAGTGTACCTCCATTTACTCAAGTGCCTCTAGGGAACAGTAGCAGATCGTTTATGAAGAAGATCCACCACATAAGCAGAATCCGACTCAATCCAAAGATGAGTCCAGCCCTTAACAAATGCATAACGAATTGCCAACATGGCCGCCATCAATTTCGCCTCAAACGCATATCCAGCACCACAGCGATCCATAAAGCAACCTCGAAAAAAGCCTCTGCAATTCCGAAATACCCCAGACGTTGTAAGCCTTCCTGGGGCTCCCGAAGCGCTTCCATCTGTATTCACCTTGATCCATCCGGGAAGCAATTTTTGCCAATCAACTTGCACATGGTTGGAGCTTTCCTTGGCTGACCCGGAACGTGAAGTCTCCGAAGTGTAAGAAGATCACGTTGAACATTATCCATGCAACCTTGATCTAACAATGAAGACTCAACAATGAGAACACGAAGCTGGAATAATTGCATCCACCGTCCAGGTCTTATCGTTAAAAAACCAAATCATTCTGATATGCCAAATAAGCCATATGCAAGATAATGTCGTTGCTCGCCATAAAAAAGATACATGTTCACTGAATGGAAAAGACATCAAGTGCACCAAGAATTCGTTGAAACTGTGAGCAAGATGAAAATGAACATCAAATGTACTAAAAATCCAACGCCAAAGAGCCCCTGCAAAGACATAAGAGACAAATAAATGGTCAGTGGTTTTGACAAAGATGCGCACAACAAAGGCCACAGGCAGAGAGGCCGATAAATCCCCTATTTCGCAACAAATCCAGAACCGCCAATCGATTGTGAATCGCTCTCCAAGCCACAATCGAACGCCTTTCCAGAATATAAGGTGACCAAATCGAAGAACCCCAATTGTCCACAGGAGATGATGGATGAAGGTGAGAATATGCATCTTTCGAAGAAATCCCCCCATCGACAGAGTGCATCCAAATTCGAGTATCCTTCAAGGACGGAGCAATAGGAAAACGTACAATGTCCGAGACAAGATCTAAGTAAGCCTCAAAAAATGAAAGAGTGAAATGCCAAGAATCATCATTGAAGTAATCAGAGATACGTTGCCCAAAGAGGTATCTGTACTCTGAGGAATTCCAATCATATTAGCAATGGAGTATCCCAACCAATTATCAATCCAAAATAATACCTCCGAATTAGTCCCAGGGATCTAACGTGACTCGACAGATGTTGTCCTCAATTCGAGGCCTAATACCCCAAATAGAAGAAGGTAAGAACATACGATGGATAGAACCATCGACATGACAAAGTAACGTTTACGAAGAATCTGAAAACCACTGAGTTCGATGTCATAACCTTCCATCCCAGTTTAGTCAGAAAAACATTATTAGTCACAATGATAGATCTAACCCCAAGGCCTCCTTTTGTCCTGGGCATACAACAACGAGCCCAACTGACCACCACAGAACCTTTAGAATTAACATCACCAGTCCAAATAAAATTGCGTATGGCCTTCTCCATTTGCTTACGCAAAGAGATCGGCCACTTTTAGATCATCATAGTATGGACAAAGGAACTAGTAATAACAGAATTAACCAGGCAAACTCTCCCAGCCATAGAAAAAGTTATCCCCTTCCATCTTCTAAACTTCAGAATAATCTTATCAAAAATATGCTGCAAAACACCGGGTTTGGGAGCACCTTTAAAGATAGGGGCGCCTAGATAAACCGTCGGAAAGGCCCCTGACTGAATGCCCATAATATTCCGAAGAAAACTTTCGATTTTCAAGGATTGAAGGCCTGACCCGAAATAGTAGCATATACCTGAGGATCTGGAGAAGAATACACGCATTAGCCGAAGAAGCCTCACACATAATAACAATGTCATCGACATAGAGAACCGAAGCAGGGAAAACAATACGTCTCAGAGCCACAAAGGCGTGAGGTGAACTACAAGAAATTAGAGAAAACATGACGATAAAATTCGTCGTATAAATGTCCTTTTTCGTCACTAAAGTTATTAGATGATGAAATTTGAGCGCCATAATGATCGTCACTGTAGCTCCGTGGTAAAAGGTTTATGTGACGATTATTTCGATTCGTCACTAAATATATGACTTTTGATGATGCAAATTAACAATGTCATCATATTTACCAATTTTGATGACGCCTAATTCGTCATTTATATAATCAAACTTTTGTCACCTAAATTTTTATTTTGTCATTAAAGTTAACACTTTAAATGACGATACAACAATTTGTCATCCAAACGTTACATTTTAGTAATATCATTATATTGCTAAATTCAACAAATTATTATGACACATTCATCGTCACAATTGCATTAACACTTTCGTCATGTATAATACCATTCGTCATGAAAGAGTCTCCTTTTAGTTACAAAATATTGATCGTCACTTAATGAGTATATAAAATGACAAAACGAGTTGTCAGAAAAAAGTAAGATTAATTGATGAAATTTTCATTGTCACATATTGAACTTGAAACATGACGACATGTTTTGTCATTAAAGAAGTAGAATCATGTGACGAAAATGATACGTGTCACTAAAGAGATAGGAATAATGATGAACCAAATCGTCATAACAAAGGAATATGTAATGACAAATTCCACCGTCATTAGATAGATTTATTGGTGACATATGGATTCATCATAAATGACTTATTTTTAGTGACAATTTCTGAAACAAAATGTGACGATACCAAGTCGCCATAAAATAATATTTTCAATGACCAATTGAATATTGTCACAAAAGGGATATGTATAATGACGTCTTAATTCGTTGTCAAATATTATTGTTTTCATCACAAAACATTTTATTGTCACCAATAGATTTTTTATGTGACAACATAAATATCCATGAAATGAATTATTGGAGACGATGTTATTGTGATATATACATATATGTAATGATGTAATAATTTGTCATATTATGTCATTTACATTACATAAAAAGAAATTAAATCTCCCGATGAGAAACAAATATTATTGATTATCAACGTACATGTTACTAATACTTTGATTTAAATACACAAAATTTAAAAGTCACACATGAAAAATAAAAAGAACCAAACATTTCTAAGTAGAATACGATTGTTTAATCAACATGGAAAATATTAAATTTCCAAATTTCCAATGGAAAACTATGAACTAACAATTATGAAAAGCGAAACACTAGACATCAAAATTAAAAGAGTACTTATTAGATAAATATAAAGCACATGTCCCCAACTATCTTATTTTCAACTTGCAAAGTTTTTTCCTTATTCACAAATTTCTTGTTGCTCAATATGTAACCATCCAGACACCTCTTTACATTAAAAAAAAAAACTAAATTAGTGTACAAATACTTTAAAAATAATTATACAAAATAATAAGAATTATTTTCAACTTGAGGTTACTTAATAACACTCACGATTTCATTTTGAAGAACGGTAAAAGGTGTTCGGCCAGAAATATGTGGAGCTCGCAATTATTTCCGATTTTGAGTATTGACTACACTTCGATTCTGCAAAAACCAGAATAATGATAATACCCCAGATTAATACTTAGAAACAAAACAATGGCCTTAATAATTAAGATGATATAAACATTGTAAAATCTAAGACATGATATATAAGCGGAAGCCAATCAAGAAGATTTATATAGTCACTTCTCTTGTCAAAGCCAACTTGATTTAGTGAGTAATTATTTTAAAGTATACCCCGATAGTCTAGAGAGGTTGCGGCCATATTGCCAAATTTTTTAGCTAAACATGCATCAAAGGAGAAATCTTCCTCTCAAACTAGCAATATATGATGATGGCTACCGTAGTGCTTAATCAGTTTCTCCTCCATTATTTTTCTAAGGTCTGTGATTGATTGCTCCCACTCAGTAGGTCATAATAGCCATATTGTCTAAGCATGTAACCATTATTCGATGATTTGTCTAATTACTAGGTTTTATAGGAGTGTGAAAGAAAGAATGTGAATAGATAGATCTTAAAAACTCTTTTATTGATAGTAATTGATCGGGATTATCTCATTTTAAAAGTGCAGAACTGAGTACCATGTAACCTAATAATTTTTACTGTTGCAAGCTTCAGATAAAAAATAATTGAGAAAATATGTTATAATTTTTATAGATAAGCACTAAGTTTAAAAATTATTACCTTGCTTTCGGGTGATGCAAAAAACTCACACAATTTTGTTTACTAGGACAAAACGACGGCTTGTTATTTCTAGCCTCTTCCAAAGGCCCATACTTCTTGTAATGGTTATGTAGCTTGTAACGCTTTTGTCGGGTACTAGATTTCAGACTTTCGATCAAGCATTGCCTCACACCCGGTTCATCCATATTAACGTCCATGTGGATCTACATGTTATAAACATGAGATCGTATTAGTTTATAGGAAAATAAAATTTATGTGATAAAGATAATATTCTATGCGTACCTTTATATGATCAAAGCGGATTCCAACCCTTTGCTTCATCCACTTCTTTCCACCTCTTGGGCATTTGAAGGACATCTCGAGTTACTACACCAATTTGACTTGAAAGCTTTGCAGATTCCTCTCGATTTTGGGTCTTCCTAGCAATGGATCAACTTTTACCTTCATTTTATTTTCGGATGCAACAAATGTCTTCATAATGCATGCCCTTGCCCATTGTTTGACCCCGTCCTCTTTTCCTAGAATTGGAAGGTATATCTGAATATTAAATAATCAATAAAGTATATATACATTGCTAGTTCATAATATATAAGATAAAGAAATTTCAGTTTTAGTACAATATCTGAGTCATAGTACAATATTCTTCTCTCTCTATTTCATACACAAAAGAGTTTATTTCATAATATAATAAATTGAACTTGAATTTCAAAAATCAATTAACTCGAATATGACCATACATATGAAAACCGGATTCTGAGAATTATGCAATACACACAAAGTTATTCATTTCGTAGTTCTCACTTTTTCAAAGGAGAAAATAGAAACGAAGTTGACTAGAGGATTGTTGATAAATTAGAGTCTAAAGCACTTGTTTATAACACTTATTCAAATTAAAAAAAAAACAACTATAGAAAGCATAGCTCAGTGTGGTACAATAGATCAACATTGTCAATCTATAAGAAAATTAATAACTACATGAAACATTAGCAGTACAGTAACAAGTGAGAGATAAAGCAATCAGACAACCAATTAGTTCCAATGAAGCATTGAGACGACAACAAAATACTCAAAATACAATTAAAAAAAACTAAAAGCAAAAATTTGGACATCTCAAAAATGAAAACCAGTGTTTATCACCTATCCTTATCAGAAGCATTTTGTAGTTCCTACTTTTAGTTTAGCATGGCTACAAGATCTATGGGTACATTCATCTGACATAATATGCAAAGTTAACAAACAAGCACGCAACAAAAAATTGAGAATGTGATTATGTATACCTATGATATTATTATCTTCAGGTGATTGATCTTGAATGTTATTAGTATGTGACTGAATTTCGGGACTTTGACTTGGTAGAATTTCAGGATTTTGTGGCATGTTGTTACTCTCATTGGTGTGGTTTGTAGTAGTTCTTTCATCCCTTTCAGAGGAATCATTATGTACTGCTTCAGTTGTTGTCAATGCTTCACTCGAACCACCAGATGCCACATTTGTTTTGTCAATCAAAAGTCGCCTGATACTCCGACGAGGTGTTGAATTAGATGAAGCATCATTGGCATTTTGATTTATGAGAATTTGTTGGGACTTGCTTGTGATGCTTTTCAAATTCAGTTTGCGAGCTCCCAGAACCATTTCGAAAACTCTATATGAAAATAATTAATTTCATTAGTATGTGAGCTAATAGAAGACAAATTTAAAAGATGCAACAACACAATTTTTGAAATGCCAATTTTTCAACTAAACCCCTGCTACATATTTCATCCAGTTATAAATTCTCAAGAAGAAAGTGATGGACAACGTGCCTGAGGGATTGTATGCTAGATAAATAACATTGTATAACTAATCTGATTTATCATGATATAACTAATCTGAAAATAATTTAACGATGTCATTGTTTTTTTTTTATTTTTGAGATTTCCATAATGTATTCAAAGAACTAATACACGACAACCTGTCTATATTAGCAACCATCTATTAGCCAGCCACAAGCAAATTCATTTGTCAATTGTTCAAATAAGAACAAACAAGCATCGATCTACTGTATAATTGGAAAAAAAACATAAAATAAATGTAGCGGGGCGGGTCTCACCGGACCCGTTGTCTTTGCTAGTTCCAGGGAAGAATTAACATATCCATTATAATTGATAACATATCTAGAATTAACATATCCATTATAATCGATAACACTAGATGCAATACACCAAAAAAAAAAGAAGAATTTCATCACACACACGCAAAAAAATTTATGTTTCATATTAATCAAATATATTTCTAAAGCAAAACATAGCACAAAATTCTCAAATCAAGCAACCTACATATTACATATAAGCAAGTCGCAATTCCAGACAAAACCCAGTGTATTTTTGTGATTTCGGTGAAGAAAGGAGACATTACCAGTATTGATTATACACTGCAGATTCACGACAAGGGAAACAACTGATGTTTTTACAATATTATTAACCTAATGGTTGACATATATATGACTGAGAGTAAAAGGGCAGAGGTGGAGAGGGTTACGATACTTATGTTTCTCTACTTTAATTAGAATAGAGTATACCTTAATTAGATGTAAAGAATAAGCGCCAAACCAAAAAAAAATCCGCCACTTTTTTTTTGCTGTGAAACCATTTCATTTTACTTATTTATTTAACTATTTATTTATTATCTATAAATCTTGTCCATTAAACACAAATATTCCGAATTCAGGATTAACATTAACCATATCCAAAACTCATATTTTAAATTTTTATATAAAAAATTGGCAAGGAAATCCAATAAATAAATTAAAAAATAAATACAAACATGTATAGCTCATATTGTAATCTAATAATTTCATCATCAATAATGAGTTTATTTTTATCGGCACCCCGATCGGTGGTTTAGCAATTTGTACCATTTTCCGTCCCTCACCCCTTTGTTTTTCGCCATCGCCGACAAGCATAAGGTTTCAAAGATTCAGCTCGCGTAGATGGTGCTTGGGCCCGAGGTGTGGTTGTTTGGGTTGCTGGGTGGTGAAAGGAACGGTGGTTGATTTGGTTTTGATTTAGGAAAATTTTTAATTTTTGTGTTGGATTCATGCCAAGGTTTTTTTCTTTTTTAGCAAAGAAGACTGACTCTTCAATCTTTGGTTGGAATTATCGAAAGTGACGGAGGTGTGCCGGGTATATTATTGAACATAAGTTAAAGTGGTGAGTGAGCTATAACATTTTATTTTTATTTTTTTGAGGAAATGGTAACATTTTAATTTTAAATAATTGCGAAAAGTGGATTATACAATGTGATCAATTCTATCAATTGAATACAACCTTTTTACGGAATCAAAAATTGAGAATGTATCACCAATTTTGCAAAATAAATTACTCTCGTAAGAATGTTTATTTGGAAAATAGCTTTATATATACTTATAGTGATTATAATTGACAATTAAGATACAAAACAATAATAATGAATAATCAGATTAAATGTACAAATAAATATTATTTAATATTTCAACATTCATTATTTGGATTGATAGCACTTTACGTGCAACACATGTATCATTTATAAGGATGTAAGTGAATAGAGCTTTCGCCAAACATCTCGTGGATATGCTCGGACAACGTTCGTTTATGTTCATTTATTTAGTTAAACGAGTATAAACGAACATATTTTAGGGCTCGTTTAATAAACGAATGGAGCTTGAACAATTCCATACCCGTTTACAGTGGCGTAGCCAGGATTTATATTGGGGTATGTCGATATACGAAAATGGGGTGCGCCGGATAAAAAAATAACTAAAATGCATATAAATTCTAACTAATTTTTTTTTTCTAAAAAACAATCCTATATAATTTTTTTTAATAAAATGGGGGAGGGAGGGGGGCAGGGCCAGGTTCCCCCTCCCTCCGCCACTGCCCATTTACTAAAAGTATCGTGAACAAGCTTGTTTAGTTTTTGTTTATAAATATTCATGAACAAGCTCGTTCAATGTTTTTATAGACTTGTTCGTGAACAAGCTCGTTAAGGGCTTGACTAATAGCTCGATTATTTGGAAAAAATATAATTAAAAATATTTTATTTAAATAAAATCAAAAAGATTTAAAGACCCTACAATTTTTGAATAATCTAACTAAGCTTAGTTTGTGTATTTTCTCAGATTTGGTTACTGGCTTATGTGATTACATTATACTAAGTATTTTTCGATTTTTCTTTGTCTATTTTGATTTAAATTTCTTCTACATATGTTGGAAAATATGATTTCTTGATATGATCCAGCCTTGCAATGAGTAAGCGGTAGTATTTATCAAGATTGTCTTTGAAATATTTTTCAACATATGTCAAACAAGTTAAAGCTTGGCTCCGCTCTTCGCTAATTTATAACCCTAGTCTTTAAAAAATACAACTTATTGTCAACTAATATTTCATAAATTTACACGTAATTAATATTCTTATTTGAATAATATACTTATATTTAAATACCATATTATTTGAAAAGTAATTATTGTAACTATATCAATGTTTAAATTATGCGAAAATTACCGTTTTAAAATTATATTTTATTTAACATATAATTATGGCACGAGTCATTCAAACTTATTGGAAAGTAACAAGTAGAGCTACAATTTTGTGTACATCAACTCCTGAAGTTCGATTTCAATTAGGCAGAAAATTCACTAAATCTTCTAATTATGCGTTTCTTTTTGCTATTTCAATGGATCTGAAAAGGCACCACACAACGGCCACTGCTCACCTCTAGGAATGGTAATGAGATGGGATGGCGCGTGTATCTAAAGACTGAGACCCAACCTATTATGATTTTAAAGGTCCCGGACACATTGTCACGAAAAATAAATAGGTCATGTCGTAATAAATAAGGTGTGTCAACACGATTGTTCTATTAAACCCATGCAATTGTATATTGACGTATTATTTTCATATTTTGTGATGTTTTGGTTGGTTATATGATGTTGGACAAATTATCAGACAATTTATGTACTTAATACACCCCCAATATTACCCAATTTACCCATCTCCTAATTAAACCCCGCGATAAAATCCCAATTCTCCCCAAATATAAAAAATCTTCTTTTTGGACGAAGCCCTTATTGACCCACCTGAAAAGAATCAAAAGAATATAACCATGTCCCGGTGGAAAATGCAATTTATTTTCGAGTTCTGGATACGCGTATTGTTTTCTTCATTTTTCTTGTGACAAAATATGTATACAAAATTGCGTTTCTTCATAATGAGCCGAACACATAATTATTTTAAGGAATAATTATAAGCCTTAGCTATGGTCTGTCAGGGTTAGCTTAATTACACAAAACACAGACGAATTGAAGAAGCAAAAAGTTAGAAAATGGTATACTAAAAAAGCATCAATTGACGTTGAGGA
This sequence comes from Rehmannia glutinosa, assembly GCA_016081115.2. NCBI lineage: Eukaryota > Viridiplantae > Streptophyta > Magnoliopsida > Lamiales > Orobanchaceae > Rehmannia > Rehmannia glutinosa. The sequence continues at coordinate 109,848,349 of CM071926.1, forward strand.
AGAAGATATATGATGTTGGCCAATAACATAGAGCTTTAAAAAAGGTTGTTTAATACCATTATGTTTTTAACTTGGGGAAGGATAAATTGGGAAAGATTTGTGGGTGTATTAAGTAAATATATTATATTTAAAAAAGGTTGGGGTGTATGAAAGATAGGGGTGCATTAATAGATTTTGGGTGTATTAATAGCGCATATCTTTGTTTATTCTAGTCAACAAAAAAGTACTTTTTTTGAAGTTAACCCTCAAACTCTGTCTGTCTCTCGACTTTGCAGTTCGGAGTTTGAGCTCTCAATCTCGCCTCTCACTTCTCTCTCTCAGTATCTCTCAGTGCAATTTATCCTAATTTAACTTCTAGAAAAAAGAATCCAGCAACCCCATTGAGATCTCATCGCGACTTGCTCTCTCCCTACTCCTTATCAAATTTCTCACATATTTATCTCTATCTCCAGCCACCAGCGAACAACTCCGCTCCATCCTTAAATCACCACGACATACACCGGCGATCAACTCTGCTCCTGCTCTAATCACCCGAAGATTGATTTCCTCCTATAAACAGAGAGAAATATATTGATAGGTTATTGTATGCCAGGTGTGTTCTCTTTGATCTTATGCTCTTGTTCTTTGTGTGAACATTACAAACCTAAGTCTATCTCAGACTTCTACATTTGAGAATTTATTTAAAATCAGGTTTTTTCATCCCTCTATTTTGACACTAGCTATTAGGCCATCTCCAACCCAAAGTTCTCCAACCCAAAGTTCTATTTTAGTGAAGCTTTTGCACAAAAATAGTGTAATTTATGCACCAAACTTAAAATCCATCTCCAATCCCTCTACTTCAAATTTTGCACTAAAAGGAACATTGAATATTCTTTATTATTTCAATACAAAAACTATTTTATTAAAACCAACTATTTTTAACATAGTATTATAAATTCATATTTAGTGATTAAAAATATATTTTTTATTATAAATAATTTATAATAATATATTAAATAAAGAATTTAAACAATTAATAACAAGATTTAAATAGAGAAAAAATGTGGCATTCAAGTAGATAAAATTAAAAATACTAATTAATAATACAACCAAAATAAACAACTAAATTAATAATACAACCAAAATAAACAACTAAATACATTTTATAACATTTTCTAATATAATAAAACTAAACAAAAAACAAAAAAAAATGAAAAAAAAATAAAAACTCACGCTATCTCTTATTTAAGTTATTGTCTATTCTCTATTGCAATTTTTTCCCAAAATTTTTTAATCCTATGTTTTCACATTTGAGTTTATTGTGTGCTGACCAAATGTTCCTTTTTTGTTCATTAAACAATGTAATTTGTAAATGTAATTGTAAGGATAGTAGGTGTTGCAGTCTTAGCAAACTTCAAAAAAACTTTAAGCAAGTATTATCTTGTGGGCCAAATTTTGCAGAAATGTATGTTAGAGTAGAATGCCCGGCGTTCCAATTAGATTGATTTTATTCTACTTGTAAAACAATTTTATTGGAAATTATAATAATATAAAGGCATTTCTTTATCTTATGTTCTTTTGCATTTATCACATATTTGCACATATGATAAAGTCCTTAGATCAATTTGGTATGGCGACGCATGGTCGCGTTTGATGGCGATCATGGAATATGTCTCTAAGGCTTTGATCTTAAATTTGTTCCAAGTCGATGGGTTTTTCAAGATAGGACATTAAACAACCCCGTAAGACTTGTACATATGGTGCATGCTCATGAGACGAGGATGTTGCATTCCATTAACATCAGTGTTGAGACACAAATGCACATATGTGGGTGCTTGTTAGCGAACAAGTTCACTGAACATGACCCAATGAAAATTCTTAGATAGAAGTTTTGATTGTCGAATAAGAATTTTCATATTGCAATAGACATGATTAATCCTCGTACTTGAGGCACAACTATACCTTGTGTATATCCTACAATACTTTGATTTACCTTTTGATTGCTTGACAATCACAAAGAGGTATTTTGGGTATTGTAGTGATATACATGGAGGTTTGTGTGTGAACATAGAATTCGACACTTGTCATTTAATAAGGAATTTCCTGTGTTTTCATAGTTTGTGGTTCAAAGACCTTGGCAAGACACGATGAATTTGATTCATAAGAGAATCACAAGTACTTGAAATGGAATCACGCTTATTAAATCAATTGGGTTCGACTTATAAATCTATGCCCAAGATTTAATCGGGAAATTAGTTGTCGAAAGGATCGTACATGTATGCAATTGCAATTGAAATAGGTTTACTCGCTTATTTCACCTAATACTAGGTAATCATGCTTTACTTGCTAGGTGTTACCATGATTTGTAGGTTCTTGAAATTAAAGAGTTAACTTCAAGTATATTTATTAATTGGATTAATAAATAAATAAGTTATTATTATTATTCGAAAGTTACAAAAGTTGTAAGCCTACTACTAGTGTTAGTCGTGAACCTAAAAGGTCACACATAATTTTGGATGTTGACATTTTTGAGATTGAAAGATCCATGGTTGGATGCAATTAATTGATATAGATTAATTAATTGGGTTTTTAATTTAATTCAATTGTGGAATTAAATATTTAATTATATAATTTGATTATTTAATTAAATCTAATTTGATTAGAGAATCAAATAATTGGAATAGAATGAATTAATCAATATTTGAATTGATTAATTGGGATTTAATTAATTAATTAGTAGAATTAATTAATTGGACTTTAAAGTCCAATCCCATACCCTAATCTAGTAGGCCTAATTGTAGAAGCCCATTAGATAATTGAAGAGAAATAAAATAAATAAGATTTATTTATATATATATATATATATGATTAAAAAAAAATTAAAGAAAAAAAAAATCACATTACTCATACATGCATGTGACCATGTGGGTTTGTGGTATTTTTTTCCTTTACTTTTATTTAAGCCACACAAACAAATGTTTTTAATTAAAAAGGGTGGCTTTAACTTTTTATTTTTTAATAAAAGGTTGAGTTGTTAGAATGATTATGTTTTTAATTGTGATTAAAAGCATGTGTCTTCAATTTGGTGCAAGTGAGAATAGAGGGCGACGGTTTTTCTTGGAAAAATGAAGATGGGAAATTGATCTCAATGCTCTCTATCACAAGTGTACTAAATCATCTCTCTCTCTCTCAATCTCTTACTCAAAATACATTCTTCTTCTTTCAAAATTTATGTAGAGAATAATTAATCAATAATTATTCATCTACAAAATTTTAACAATAGTTGATTGTTGGAATTAAATTCTATTCCATTTTTCAATTTCGAAAACGTGGTAAATTCTACTAGCGAAGAATTTATCCCTGTGTCACAACCAAGAGGTGGACTCATTAGAGGCGCTTGAATCTCTATTGGCGAGTTTGCGGGATTTACCTCTTGTGAGGAATTTGGATTCCTTCTACATCATCTTCAAAAGGAAGCAATTTTAGGTAAGATCCTAAATCTTATTTTACCACTTGTATAAACGCACGATCGTTAAATCGCTACGAGAATCGGGGCTTTATTTTATGTATAATTGTATGCATGATTTAAATTTTAAATTTCCATTGCGTTTAGCCCAAGATATAAGCGAACCCAACAAAGGTATCGAGCCACGGTTTCGCGTTTATACAAGTTATGTTTCTATTTCGTTAAGCATGTTTTAATGGTTAAGATGTGTTTAATAGAGTGTTTTATGTGGATGTAATTGTTTCATATGATTTATATTTGGGATAATATTAAATTAGATTTATTTTTACTTAAAAAAAAAATCAATTGTCTCGGAGAATTTCTAATCCTAGGCGTGATTATGCAAATCTCCAAAAACTGTTTTGATTAAGATATGAAATGTCTCTGCATATTCAATAGACTAATAGTGCAAAAAAAAAAAAAAAAAAAATCGTTTTGATTTGTTTTAAAACAAAGTTTAAGATTTAGTCTTTCTATCATTGTTAAAATAACATATGGACAAAGATTGGTAGATTCATCATTACCTTGATCTCGTGGGTCATATCTTAACTTACGTGATTCATATATTTAAGGCAAATATTCATGTTTTTGATTTATTCTGCTTTTTGGAATTAAATTGTTTAATTTCAAAATTAATAAAAATGGTGTTTTATGAATAATCAAAATAAGTTTTATCCCAAATTAAATCGACATAAAACTTGGTAAATTTAAATGCTTTAAATTCATGTGATGGATGTTTTGGTATGATTTATTTAGGGATGATCATGAGCACATGACCAATGTGATTGGATGTATTTAATTTCTTTGGGTTTTTTGGGGCTGCGAGCCTCTTATTCAATTATTTGTAAATTATTTAAATTTTCGCATTGAGAGTAAACTAGGTGGTGAGGTTTTCCATTTATTGTAATTGGAGGACGTTCGATCACGAAAGGCCCACGCTTGTGTGGGTATATTTTTACAAATGTAATAGAATAGAAGAATCAAGGCCCATGCATGTATGGGTATATTAATGAAATGTAATAAAGTAGTTCTATTTATTTTGACCCTTAGATTGACCACGGACCCATTTTGGCTCAAATGGGTCGCATAGGTTGGCCATGATCATCCCACCGCTTTTTGCATAGATGTATGCTAGGTTTATTTAATGCTTTTGCTTGCGCTCATATGATGAATTGCGTTAAATAAAAACCAATCTAATAATTAAGTTGATGAGATTTTTGAAAAGTTTAAAACCCCAAGTTTTTGAAACTTAAAAAGGAATTTAATTTTAGTTAATTCCATATCAAGCAAAATGGACAAGATAGGTAGGACTCATCGTTCCATGCCTTCCATCAAAGGTAGACAACATGACGATGCTACTACACGATTCGGCCACGAGTCGTGGAGTGATTTTGTGTTAGAAAGCTGTGATATCTACCAAGCATAGAGATACTCGTGGGATGAACTCATCATCATGTTGGCCATGAGTCGTGGAACATCTTGATGTTTCATCTACACGGGTTTGATGGGTTATGTTTGACGCTTAGTACCATATAGGCTCATAAAATTGGGGTATATGAGAAAACGTGAGGCAAAATAATCTTGAGGGTTGTATAAATGATACAATTGTTAAAGAGTTGACTACCAATAGAAATATCTCATGGGCTCATAAAATTGGGGTATGAAATATTTTGTTGGGCTTCAAGCTCATTAAGAAAATTAGATTTTCCGAATTTTATTTGGGGTTAATAAAATTTGAATAAAATAATGGGAGACATTTAATATTAAAGACCTTATATTGAATGAATATATTTTCCATAAGTTTATCGATTTTTCTGCTTCATTTATTTTTGTAGATAACTCTACTAAAAAATGGCTAAGAATCCACTAGGATCCATACTTGAGCAAAACAAATTAATCGCCCAAATTTTTGTCGATTGGTGAGAAACCTAAAAATTGTCCTTGATCGAGAAGAGGGCTTATGTACTTGACCAAGCACCTCCTCCACCTCCCGAGGATATTACATCGAAGCTTTATGGAGAATACCTTCGTCATGTTGATGACAATCTCCAGGCTCGGTGTTATATGTTGGCATCAATGTCAAATGAGTCGCAAAGCGGAGAATGAAGGTCTAGATAATGCTAGTGAGATTCTTTTCCATCTACAAGAGTTGTACGGTGAGAGAACGCGACAAATAAGATATCGGATATCAAAAGAGCTTTTCGGATGTCGTATGACCGAGGGCTCTTGATCCCCAAGACCATGGGCTAAAGATGATAGCACTCATTGAAAGGCTTACATCCCTTGGAGTTATTATGGACAATGAACTCTATGTGGACCTTATGTTGCAATCATTTGCCTCCCTCATTTGACACATTTGTTGTCAACTTTAACATGCACTCCATGGAGACTAGTCTTCCCGAATTGGTGAACATGTTAAAGGCGGTAGTGAATCTACTATCAAAAAGGATAAGCCAATCATGCTTGTTGGATCCACTTCTCGATCAAAGGCCGCAAAAAGTCTAAGAAAAGGAAGTGGAAAGGAAAGGGTTCCTCTAAGCCCAACAAGAAGGCAAAGGACAATGGTAAGAAAAAGGTTAATTCTCAAGCGATGACAAATGCCATTCTTTGCGCAAAATGGGGCATTGGAAGAGGAATTGCAAGGAGTACCTTGCGATCCGAAACGCGTTCGAGTATATATTTTGTTGAAGTTAACTTATCGATTAATGATGCTTCTTGGGTATTGATACCGGTTGTGGCTCACATATTTGCAATGATTTGCGAGATAATGGTAAGAAGCAGGAAGCTTGATAGAAAGGAGATGGTCCTTCGGATGGGAAATGGAGCAAGAGTTGCTGCATTAGCTATAGGTAGCCTCTGCAATGTCCACGGCGATTTCCTCTCTGCTCGCCTGGGAAAAGGCCATTATCGAGTGGCCTGCTGGTCCCTAACAATAGCGCCCAAACCTCGTATCGTGTTCCCGCATGATGGAGGCATCGAGTTGAGTTTGAAATGGGTAGGAGGGGAAGTTCCCATTTATCGGCCATTGCTCCTCCTGTGCAAGTGTTGGGCGTGCCTTGATCACTTTGGTGTATTCTTCAAGTGTCCGGCTAGCTAACTCAATACACCATTGGTGTTCCATTGATTTGTTTTGATGCGTGAGGAAGTTACGTCCATACCACACGCTCAAAGCGAAGATCACAAAAATGTCGTGAGCATCTTTGTCTAGATTTTCCATTCCCCACCCAATCCATCTACTAAAGATCCTCCCCGCTTGTGCTTTCGTACATAATCGCAGCGGGTCAACCTCCCAAAGAAAGGATACCTAAGTACAATCCGTAAGTTCATGGATGTCTGTGTCAGCCTCAAGTCCACACCTCCTACACACCGGATCGATCCCCACACCCCTTTTAGCTAATTCACTCTTGATAGGAAGTATGCCTTTGAGGCACTTCCACAAGAATATTTTAGCTTTCGGGGCTATTTCTAGATGCCACACCCATTTCCAGATTTTCCCGTCCCTCCTTGACGAAGATGAGAAACTGTTAGAATTTTCTTGCATTTTTTTCGCCACTTGGTACCTTGATTTGACGATGTATATTCCATTCTTCGTGTAGTGCCAAGTGAATCGGTTAGGTCTCCCATTTATTGTCAGCGGAATTGCTCGAATGGCCGTCACCTCCTGTGGACTGAATAGTTTTGAGAGCAGCTCAATGTTCCACCTAGGAGAGCTTTCATGAATTAAGTCCCTTACCCACACAACGTCCGACGTCTCAACCTGGGGAGTTAGAATTCGAGGATTTGGTAAGTCCGACACCCACGAATCAGTCCAAATGTTTACTCCGTTGCCGTTTCCAATGTTCCAACGTGATCCCGTCATAATAATTTGTCTACCCACAACAATGCTTCTCCAAGTAAATGATGGATTATAGCTGATTTGCTTTGAGAAAATTATTATTAGGGTAATATTTCGCTTTAAGCGACTTTTCCAAGAGAGAGTCATTCTCGTGAATAAGTCTCCAACTCTATTTGGCTAGCATAGCCTCATTGAAACACCTCAAGTCGTGGAAACCTAGGCCCCCTTCATGTTTAACTCTAGTAAGTGTACTCCAAGAACACCAGTGAATGCGTTTTTCTTCATTTTTTTGCCCCCACCAAAAGTTACTAATGATTGAGTTCAATTTGGCATATATTTTGGGGGAGTAAAAAACAACTCATAATGTAGGATGGATTAGCTTGGGCAACCGATTTAATCAAAATCAGCTTTCCTGCCGTTGAGAGCAATCGACTTTTCCATTGTTTGAGTTTTTTCCGGACTCTGTCTACCACCAATTGAAAAACTTCCTACTTAGAACATCCCACTATTGTAGGTATGCCTAGATAAATCGCATGTTTTGCCACCCTTGTAACCCCCATCTTTGCTGCTTTTTGAGTTTGCTTTGACAATTCGATGTTCCTACTGAAAGATATCTCCAATTTTTCCAAATTAATTTTCTGACCCGATGCCCATTCATATGCTTGAATGATTCTACCTGCCTCGTCAATCTCCTGCTCATTTGCTCTACCAAATATTATATTGTTGTCCGCGAAGAACAAATGAGACACTTGTAGTGCCCGCCTACAAATTTGTATCCCATGTAAATTCCTCATAGACGCTCCGCTTTTCTCGATCATAGCGGAGAAAGCTTCGCACGAAAAGAAAAAGATACGGGAGAGCGGGTCTACTTGTCGAAGCCGGGAAGGGGAAAAACCATTTCCAATCTGGCTATTGATTAATATGGAAAATGAAACAGAGGAAACATAACTCATAATTAATTCAACAAATGCACTATTGATGCCCAATTTAAGCATAACATGTCACGAAAAATCCATTCAACTCGGTGGCATAAGCTTGCTCATGTCGAGTTTGAATGCAAAATTTCCTCTTTTTTTTGGCCGACTATTTTTCATATAATGGAATATTTCAAAGGCGATAGGGCATTATCCGTAATGAGGCAGTAGGACAAAAGCGGTTTGTGTGTGGGAAATGAGACTCGACAGATAGTTTTAAGTCTGTTAGCAATGGTTTTGGTAATGATTTTAAAGAGCACATTGCACAAACTTATGGGACGATATTCGATGATACGCTCCGTTTTCTTTTTCTTGGGAATAAGGACAATGAAAGTGTCTTCTGAGGACTTTAGGACTCTTATGACCATTCAGATATCTAGAACAATATGCAAGATATCAACGTGAATTAAAGACCGGAATTTTTGAAAAAGATAGCGGGCATACCGTGCGGTCCTGGCGCTTTGGTTGGGTGCATCATCAGACGTATCAAGGGTCGTGACTTCCTCCTTCGTGAATGGTTGAGCCGGTATCGTTCATTTCTATCGTCATTTTATTATCGATAGTGTTAAGGGCTTGGTTCATATCGAAATTTGTCTTAGAGGAGAAAAGGTCTTGATAATAATTTTGAAACACCCCGAACTTCCTCGTTCGTCCTCAACCCACTCGTCGTTGGGTCCTCGAATTTTCTCAATCGTGTTTCAAACTCCACGCCCGAGGCGACTTTGTGGAAAAAAGTCAATTCTTATCGCCGTCCTTTCCATCGATTGGTCTAAACCGTTGGTGCCACATCACTTCATGCTTTCTATAAAGTGCAACAAGATTTTCTTGATCGATCCCCTTTCTCTCGATTTGGTCTTCCGTCACAAGAACATTTGAAAATTTTGGCTCAATTTTTCTTCGCATTCTTGGATATGTTGGTGACATTTCCAAAATGGTCTCTCTCCCACAAAGTAAGTTCTTGTCCACATTTTTGAATTTTAAGAGCCAATTTATCTCTGCAGTTCGCCCGATCATCTGAATGCCACGATTCATCCATGAGCCACATTGTTTCGAACCGATAAATTTTCTCTCTTTTCCGCTTTGTTTGTCTCACTTTAGATCTCTTCCCCGTCCCATGTTAGTAAAACCGAACAATGGTTCAAGCTATACGCGTAAAGTGTGAGACCTTGTGATTTGAAACATACAAATCCATTCAAGATTCCCGAAACATCTCGTTAATCGCTCTTGAATGTTGTCCGCCTAATCGTCCGTTGGTCAAGTGAAAGTGAATCCTTCATATCCTAGGTCCTCCATACGTGTCTTCTGTATACATGAATGGAAGGCTGCCATTTTACTATCTTCCTTAGCCCGACCCCCTATTTTTTTCGAAACTATACAAAATCTCGTTGAAATTGCCGAAGCAAAGCCAACTTTGATTTGTATTCGTATCCGTCGACTCCTTGAATAATTGCCAGTCGTTGGTTTGAGTCCTTCATCGTGCCAAACCATACATGCCTTGCTGGTCATTCTCCAATTTTTATCTCCATCATCGATTGATGCGTCAATATGGTGTAGAGAGGAAAAGTATTGAGGCCGAAAGGTTTCCTTCTAGAGGAGGCATAATCCTCATTTTCTTCCGCCCAAGGTTGTGTCACAATCTACTACAAACATTCCTTCCAAGCCAATGTTCTGTCCAATGTTGCTGAAATCTTCCTTTGTAAACTGGGATCTTCGGATCTAATTAGTCTTTTGAGCGCCTGAACTATCGGTGGGTTCCCAAGCCCCCGACAGTTCCAACCGATACAACTCATTGGTCCCCATGGAGTTGCTCCCTAGCAACCTCCGATAGATTGAATTCACACTTTGGACATCATAGAGGCCAAATTCTTTTTGTTTATTTGCTTGAGAGACCTACATATCAAGATCTTGACGGAATTCCTTAGACCTAGTTCTCTTGGAGGGAAGAATCATACTTAAGGCTGGGGTTTTTAGTTTTTATTTAAGGCGGGTCCAAGTTTTGGGTGTTTTTGGTTTAGTTTTAGATTTTGTGGGAAGGTGGTTGGTCAAGGAAGTTATCTGGTTTGTGGAGCTATTCATTGGTGAAGTTGTAGAGGTGGATTTGGCTTCTTGTATCGGGTTGGTGGGTTCAATGGGGAAATGGGTTGATAGAGATGTGGAGATTTTTTCGTACAGCTTGGGTGGATGAGGGTCGTCGATGCTCAGGTTTGTGGCTGCCCGTTTTGAGGGTTGGGATAAGGGATTGTTCGTATGGGACAACTGGGAGCTCAGTGGGGGGGTTTTTGGGTGGTAGGGTATCAGTCAGGGTATTGGTTTGGTTGTTTAGGTTTGGGGTTCTATTAGTTGACATAGGTATAAGAGTTAAGGATTGAAGAGAGCGTCAAAGAGGTGAATTAAGCGGGGATGAGGGGAGGTCGTTTGTGGCTACCTGTTCAATATTGTCATTCTCAATAATTTACGTCGGCTTCGGGAACGTTGGGGTTATGTGGGTTTGCTAAGATGGGGTTAAGTGGGGTTTATGGGAGTGAGTTTGAGGGTCCTTACCAAACATATTGTGGATTGCTGAAGAGCTAGAGCCCGAAGGAGTTTCTCGATTGATGGACGAATGTTTGAGAGGTGACGCTTTTAGCCACGGCCCGTATTTCATGCTGGCGGTATCCATACTTTCATTCTGATCGTAGTGTTCACAATTGCGAAAAAAATGTCCGATGATTCCACAACAAAAGCAATATATTGGTAAAGCTTTGTATTTGATAGGTAGCGTCAGTTGTTCCCCTTTTATTCGAATTGTGATGGCCCACAACAAATGGGTTTTGTTATGTCGAATCGAATCTTAAAGTGCAAGAATTTCTCGAACATCCCCTCGCCGAATGATCCAATGTTATAAGATCCCGATCTTTCCCCATTATCTTCGCGGCAGATTGGGTTCATACACGCTATCGGAACATCATACACCCTAGTCAAAACGTCGCATGGGTGATGCAAATATTAGAAAGGTGCTAATTTCTTTTAGTTCCCTAAGAGCGAATAATCCTCCGTCAAAATGCTATTGTTGATTGGTGATCACCCTATTCATATTATCTTTCTTTGCCAAACCTAAACAGATCAAGTTTTCGCCCGTTCTCTAGTTGTTACCTCCTCATTCGTTTTCCATGCCTTCTTCATAACGTCGATGAGATAGAACGATTTCCAACTTTCGTCCGTGTATAGTTTTCCGACCAGAGCGGCATGGCTTATTGTGATTAAGGATGTTGTGATCGATCTCGTTATGTCCAAGTCCGAATGGATTTTTCCTTCTCCGAAAACTCTTCCATGATTTCAAGAAATTTCTCCTCGAGTACTGCTGTGATCCGAAGCTAGCCCCGACACCATGCAAAAAAATGAAATGAACCGGCCATAACGAGGAAACAACTGCAAATTTGAGCAGAGAGACACCCTGGCCAAATCGATAAGATACCGCCGGAGACGCAAAAACGACACAGAAAAACGAAAAAGAGAGAACGAGAAAAAGAAGAGAAAAAACAAAGACAGGCACCAGAAACCTATAACCTGGACTCAAAGAGCGAGAAGAAAGACTAAGGATGTTTATGACGGTGGGTGGATGAGATGTGGTTGTAGTGTTGGATGATCTGGACCGATCCTCTCATGGGGAGGCAACACCATGGGAAAACCCTAATAGAAAAACCTAAATGATGACGAAAGCTCCTGATGAGAGGAGAACATTTCTTATAAGATTTTGAGTATAGAATTGATTATTTAATGGGGGCAAGAATTATTTTTTCACTGAAATTTTATTACATGAAACATATCTTAAACACGTTGGGAACAACCTTAAAACAACAATGTAAAAAAAATCCGTAAAAATAAGCATGAGCATAAAAATGTCCAAAAAAAAATCCAGAAAAAGGCCTTGAGCATTAAAAGTTGTCATTTTTTTTCCTGAATGTGGGGCAAATATGTCCTTAACCCTAAAATCTCAGGATGAGGATACAACTACCTACTTTTTCCTAAAAATCATTGAAGATATGCTCTCATCTCCCTTTCTTCACAGTAGATACGCCCCATTTCCCTTTCTTCACAAGAGATACACCACTTTTCTCTTTCTTCAGAGCAGATACACTTCCTTTTTTCTTCATAGCAGATACGGTCTCCCTGTTTTCTCCATAACATATATGCTCCTCTGTTTTCTTCACAACAGATACCCTCCATCTTATTAGCTTCACCATAGATCTAAAAACACATCAAACAGCAAAACAGAAAAACAAAGAACAACAAGAAGAAACAAATCCAACAACAATCATAAGAAAAAACAAAGAGGAAGATGAACGGAGTAAAATCGCAAGAAGAAGAAGAAAAAGAAGAAGAAGAAGAACTGAAGAATATAATAAGAAGAAAAAAAATAAGAACAAAATCGAATTAGTTGTAGAAAATCACAGCATAAACTCGGAAAACAAAAATATTTAAAGTAAACAACTTTTTATCTGAGACGCAGTGAAATTGACGGTTACAACCAAAATCTGGTCATTTTTGTTAGTTGTTTCAATTGATTGTTTTAGAATTTTTTCGAACATGTTTCGCTAATACAATTTTATTAATTCTTTTATTAATTTCTAAAGTTGTTTCTAACATGTTTCGAACATGTTTCAAGATTATTTCCTAATGGTTTCCTACCCAACAAGATTGTTTCATAATTGTTTCTTGCTCATTTGAGCAGTGTTATACATGGTTTTTTAAACATTAATATTGAATTAGTGAATCTCACATTTCATTTATGTTTCTCATACTTCTTTTATTTTTCAAAACCCTACATCATTAATTACTAAACCACAAACATCATATTTCTAAATCCACAATATTATAATCATATGAACTTCTTCCTCAAATAATAAAATGAAACAAAACATCAATATGTTGCAAAGGAAGAATAAAAAAACAGTGAGAACACAGAAGCAATAATAGAAAAATAACCAAATACATCAAATTCTAAATTCGCAATACTATCTATGTCCATGCTTGAACTTCTTCCTCCGATAATACGGCAAAACATCAATACACTACAAAGGAAAAAACAATAAGAACGCATAAACAATAATGAAAAAACAATATTCTTAAAAGAAATATATAGACTTACAGAAGAAGTAAAAAACTCTTCAAGATAGAGTAGGCTGTGAAAACGGAATTGGACTAAAAAATATATTATAGAAAAGCAAAGTCACAAATAAATCACAAATTAAAACAATGTATTTATATTATTTCACAATTGTTTTTAGCTTGTTTCGTAATTGTTTCTAATTGTTCCGTAACAAAAGATGGAGAGAGAAAATAAAAAAGTGTAAAAAAATAAAAAAAAAAACTAACCCTGGCCCATAGAAGACAAAAAAAGCGTATAAAGTCCATTGAGGGTATATTTCCCCAAAATTAGGTATTTTTTGGAATTTTCCCTAAAATCTTCTCGATCCAAAAGCCCAAATATTACTGTCCAATGTTTGGCCCATCGTAAAATTAAAATTTCCCATCCCACCTCTATTGTGTTTCTCCACTACGCCGTCCTATTCATTCAAGAAAGAAGACGATTTGTCTCCCTCCTCGCCTTTCGCACCGCCGCCCAAATTTAAAACAAAGGTTTCATTCTCCAACCCATTACCTTTTCCTCGGAGTTCATCTCCGAAATCTGTTAATTTCCCGTCTGTGTTTGATAAATAGGTAGCGGTGTTGTGGAATGGCCGTCCAATGCCCTAAAATCATGTTGCCAGTTACAGAGGTCTGCTTTCCTGTGACGGGGTACCCAATACCGTGGGGAACGCATATACAGATTAGTTCCAGTGTTCCTCGCCGCACAGTGAAGCTCCGGATATCTGCGCTGTCTGGTGATGGCAGTAGCAATAGTAAGAAAGCAGCGGCCCCTAACTCAAATTATGTGGTACCACTGGATAAGTCATCCTGCATCACTCGGCCTCTCGCCGAGATTCTCCGTGACCTCAATAAGAGGATCCCCGATAACATAATCAAGACTCACAATGATCAGTCCACCTTCATCCCCTGGCAAGTAAAATGCCCCTATTTCCTTTATCTTTCTTTTGTATTATGCAGCTGATTATATGATTGTCTGGCTATGCCCAGGTACCAGGCAAACCGTATGCTGAGCTTTTATGCTCCAGGTGACATGCAATCGGTTTTTTTTTTCTTCTTAGTATTACGGAAAATGTTGTCCAATATTACATGTTAAATAAGTATAAATTGATATTATGAATTTTAGGAAAAACATTTGGGCAGAATTAATGTCAGGGATATGAGTGGATCTTCTAGAAAATGTTTGAGTTACTAATGGTTCCTCTCTATTAGGTTGGTGTGGAGAAATTCGGGATGTTATTTTTTCTGAGAATGGAAGTGTGACTGTTGTGTATCGGGTAACAGTACGGGGTTCGGATGGAGAGGTATGTTTTCTTTGCATGTTAATATAGCCATCAATTATACCTGAAAAGACCTTGTAGCATCTCACAAATATTGTGCACGAGTCCTGAGATTATTTTTTGTAACGAATGTTCCATGCCAATTGGATTGCATCTGAAATTGTGAACGAGACTGATCTAAGTTGAGAACCCTACACCTGGTGTTTCACCAATGTGATGTCACGCCTGTTGAATCAAACTAACGATTAATGAATGGTACCATACCAACGGCCACCGGTTAGGCCAACAGAAACAGTGATTTTGAGGGTCACCTTAGACAATTGAACCAAGGGCCATATTGGCAATGGAAATCAGAGACAGAGAGACATGTGGAATACATCTCCTATAAGGAAAGATACACAAAGAGAAAACTGGTTCCTTATTTGAAAGCCAAAATCTTCTAAGCACCATAATTGACCCAAGTGGCTAATAATGTACTTAAGTATTAGGCTATTTGGCCCATTGGTCGATCATTATTATTAATTATGGTCATTACGGTGCAATTAGGATGTCATACATATGGTTGAGGTATTGTACACTCTTCACCATAGTTTGTTAAAGGATAGTATGACTATGATCATATGTGGTACTCATTTGTCACAACAGGGACTTAAATATTTTGCACTGTTTTGTTGTATCGTATGGAACAGTAGGCTTAAAAAATTTAGATGCATATGGGGAATTCATAACCTCGATTCTCTAAGTCGCATAGTGCATTATTAAGGACTCAATTATTCATATCAGTTTGATATCAAATTGTCTAGCATGAGTCCTTGTGGAGAGCTTGTCCTCTATATTATTGCTAGCAATTATGATAGTAAACAACATGATCTGCCGATGTTGAAAATTTTACATCGAACATGGTCTTCTTTCTCATCATTGGACACTTTTTTTTTCTGAGAAAATATCAATCGATTCTTATTTAATTGTTTTTCATTTGAAAGTGCTTGCTGTGATAAAAATTGTTCATCGCTCCCTCCTTTCTATTCACCCCAATGAAGATAAAGAGATTGAGAAAAATGGGTGAAGAGTCTGAAAAAAGAATTTGAGAATCAGTCTAAAAAATTATTTCTGATAGTACCCTCATTCAATATATTACCTTTCTAATTGTAATCCTTATTTTACCAAAAGTGCTATTATCAAGCTCTTATCTAAGTCTGGCTTTGTTACTAACTGCTAATTACTAACTACTAATTATTGTCAGTTGTTTCAATGGAAAACGTTCCAATTATGAATACATAACAAATCAAAGGATAAGGAGCCAGTGCAAATTTTTTCCTGTTTATATAATAAGTATCACTAACTTAGGAAGTGCTTGCAAATACAAATATAAGGACCAGTCACCTATTTATTTGAGGTAAAACAGGAGCGTACAGTTCATCAACTCGACTCTTGCAACGGTAGCAATTCGACTAGATTAAATTTACGGTCTAAGTTATGAAGAGGAAAATGCTAAGGACACCAGCCACCCATTGATAACCTCTCATTTTTCCTTGTTGAAATATATCAATTAGCTGATTTGGGAAGTTTATCTGGATTTAAATTGAGGTTTGAATATTTTTTGGGTTTATTTTGAAATTGATGTCTTCAATGTATTAAAACGCAATAACCTAAACATTCCTTAAAAGTATAGGTACTTAGTGCTATATTTTTGTTTAGATTTCATATCAAAGCACCAAGGCATCATGGAATCAATTCAATTGTTGCGTCAAAAACAAACGACTTTCCCACGGCCCCTCCAAGCCATGGCCCTCTTAGCCCCACCATGAATGTCCTCTAATCCTCATCGCACCCAGTTGGCCTCCTTAATCCCCTTACCATGCAGAGCGGCGTACCTCTATCGGCTCACAACTTTCCCGGAGAGACCCTTGAGATAGTTGTTAATGTCCAAGTGCACAAGTCACTTGGGGCTAGGGATGACAACGGGATGGGTAAACGCCGTACCCACTCGCCCATTCCCTAACGGGTCCGATATGGGTAGTCTTGGTTTGGAATGGGTATGGGATGAGAAATTAATACCCATTTATAAACGGGTAGAGTACAATGATCCCATTCGATACCCACTACCCGAACTCGTTTATCCCTTAGTAATTTCCACTTACTTTTTTCACCTGACATGATATATTTTTCAGACGCCCAACATAAATTTCCAATTTGTACAAAGAAGATATGAAGTTGTTACTTTCTTTGAATCTGTGATCATATCAACTCTGTTTTATGCTTGATAGAACTACATGTTTAATGATGTAGTTTTATTAATTAAATGATATACTAGTGTCGATTCTGCAGTTTTAAGGAATTTATTGGTTGCATTTGTATTTATGTGCTGCTTTTAATTTAGTTGATGAATGATGATAGCCTGTAGTGACTTGCAAAAATGAATGATTAATTGTTTTATTTTTCTTATAAATTTAACATATTAGGTATTTTCTTACATAATAATTAGTTTTTGGTCAAATGCAAATTTAACTAGTCATTTAAATATTCATATAGTTATAAGTTTTTATATAAAATAAATGGGTTTTGAGCGAGTGCGGGTAGTAGGGATGACAATGGGTAGGGTACCCACCCATTTAAGGCTATCCATACCCGAATCCTATAATATTTATACTACCTGTACCCATCCCAAACCCGATTAAGAAACTACATCTATTACCTGTACACATCCCAAATCCATTTTCCGAAACTCGTGTACTACTCGTACCCACCTAAAACCCGTTTATTTTATATAAAAATTTCTTATTATATGAATATTTATATAACTATTAAAATGGACACCCTACCAAAAACTAATTATTATATAAGAAAGTGCTAATATGTTAAATTCTTAATAAATATAACAATTAACCATTTTAATTTTGTAAGTCACTAAAAATATCACCATTCATCAACTAAATCAAAAGCATCACAATACATTCCTCAAAACTCGTAGAATCAATACTAGTAGTCCTAAGTACATCATTTAATTTATAAAACTACACAATCGACAAGTAGTTTTATCAAGCAAAAAGATAAAACAGAGTTGATATGATCACAAATTCAAAATAAATAACAACTTTATATCTTCTTTGTACAAAAGAAAAATTTATGTTGGGCTTCTATGAAGAAATGTATAATGTTAGATGAAAAAAATAAATGAAAGTTAATAAGAGGTAAGCGGTTTCGGGTAGTGGTGGGTATTTGAGGGCAAAACCATACCCTACCCGTATATAAATGGGTAGTAATTTCTCATTCTATACCCGTCCTAAATTCAAAAAGACTATCCATACCCGTCCCTTGGGTCCTAAGGGCGGGTGGGTACCCGCTTTTTACCCGCCTCACGCTATCCCTAATGCGGGTAGTATGCGGTATTAGCAAATAGATTTGGGATGGGTGCGGGTAAGCGGTCATGTGTAGTTTCTTAATCGGGTTTGAGACAAGTATAGGTAGTGTAAATATTATAGGGTTTGGGTATGGATACTCTTAAATGGGTGGGAACCCTACCAATTGTCATCCCTCGCAGGGGCTTAAAGCGCATGCCTTATTAAAGTGAGACATACAATTGTCTACTTTTCTCGCATATATCAACTATAGCCACATTAAATATAAGACATAAGCAAATAGATATAATTATCAACGATATTGGTTATTCCCAATAAGATGTTGCTTATGCTAAATATTCCTACAATGGTTCTTTCCCACAAAAATTACATGTGGATATTGTTGATGAACATGTTTGCTAATTCCTCCATTGGTTCTTTCCCACAAAATTACATGTGGACAGAAGGAAATTTAAAATTGAAATTTCTCATAAATAAATGCTAATAATCAAAATCTCAAAGTATAACACCATTAAAAATTTAAAGTAAATGAGTTTGACTCCCTAAACAAAACATTTGACTCCCTAAACAAAACATTTGACTTTAAAAATATGAAAGAAATAATAAAAATAACTTTTGGCATCCATATCTACCGCCTCGTGCCGCTCAACCTCATTAACTTGAAAAATGTTGATAAACATGGGGTGAGCTTTCGACTCGCCCAGTGGGAATAACAAGTCATCTTAGACAAATAAGCATGTAAATTATTAATGCATCAATCACATGTAATATTTTGTTTCTGATGTACCATAAGGTACGTAACCCAAAGGCGATTTTGTTTCTGATTTGATGTACCATAAAGTATGTAGGCCGAAGGCTATTCTATTTTTATTTATGTTTCTGAGCCATATATCATGCTTCACTAACAATTGAATATACAATTTATAAAAAACAGAGAAATTCTCACTTCAAAATGCAGTCTGAATGAATGAATGTTGAATGCAACTGTTTGAATCCTGGATCTCGTGGTCTTCGTGTTTTACAAATTTATAAAAATTCTAATTAACACACAACTTTTGAATTTTGAATAACTAAAAGTGAATTTAAAGGATTGATTTTGAAACAAGGAATACTGGATTTTGGTTGGAATATATGGTCAAAAATTGGTTAGCTCTTGGTCAAATTCCCCAACTCTCCCAATCAGAAGTCAAAGCCTCAAAAAATAAAAGGAAGTCAAAGCCTCAAAAAATAAATCCTTATTTGCCTAAATCCCTTAATTAAAAATTCAATTGGTAAGCCCAAATTAAAAGCCCTAAATTAAATTGCAACTCTCTCTCTCTCTCTCTCTCTCTCTCTCTCTATCTCTCTCTCTCTCTCTCTCTCCACCACACGTCCAGTGATGACGGAAATGGCGAGGCGGCGCAACGACATGCGAAGTTGAGTGTGGTTGAGCGTTTTTGCTGGAAACAGCAATGGGCTCCTGGCAGTGGGAGGAGGTGGTGGAGACGCTGGTTGGGCTTGGTGGTTCGCCAGCAGAGGACAGAGATTTCTGGGTTTTGGGTTTTTAGGGAGGTGGGCGACGGGCTGAGCTTGTTCATGGTGGCGGAGGGCGGAGGTGCTGCTGCGTTTCTTCTTCTCTTTCTATTTCTTTTTTTGTTTGTTCTTGTGTTGCTGTGTACCGGGTTTGGTGTTGGATTGACTGGGTTGGGTGCTTCGATTTGTTTCGGTTGGTTGCCGATGAAGGTTGTAGTGGTGGTTGGCTATGGTTGTTATGATGGTACTAGACCCGGAAAAATGAAAATATAGAAGTGACCACGTAATTTAACCTGATCTGTAATTTTTGTTTCAAAAAATTCTGAACACAAGGGCCCTATTTACACTATATTAATCCTAATGGACTAAAGAATTCTAATCTAATACAGATGCCCAAATGCTATTATGAAACTGAATGATCCTAGAACTCTAAAGCAGGTGGAATTATGAATGATAAATAACATTTGGAAAACACAATAAACAATGAATAATAATTCTGATAATAATAATAATAATATTATCTATAATACATTGTACTAATAAAAAACTGGGTATTACATCAAGGGCGTTTAATAAGGACAATTAATGGGTTAGAAAAAACAAATCCCACCTTTGAAAGTTTCTTGAAAATAGAATTGAGTGATTGAATGCAAGTGCTCCTAATCCTCGCTCGAAATAATCACCTAATCAATACCTCGACAATCCCACATTAAAATTAAACTTAAAGAAATATTTCTAAAGTCTTAATAGGGGCTTAGTAAAATATAAAATAAGGTAGAAGGCTAAGTTGGAATTTAATGTTCAAAACTTGGGGTCAAGGTTGTTTGTGTAAGTTTTAAGAAAATAGAGGGGTGAAATTCACTTCTATGAAATGAAAGAGTTTCACGGGAATTGTCTTGATCGTCGGATATCATGAGAAAGAAATAGGAAGAAGTGTTATCAAACGATTTCATGCAATTCTTTCCAGTATGTAATGAGTAAAGAATCAAGCTACAAGTCTCGATCTATACGAAAGGCACTGGTGTAATTTTTGGTATTAGGGAATAAATCCGTAAAGTAAAACCTCAGCCCTAATTCATGAATCCCCAAGTAGCAGCTAACTCCTCTTCCTACTCTCTTTTCTCCCTCTCATCGAGACCTCTCTTCTCCTTTTAATCTTTTTTTTTTCCTTTCTTTTGTTTCTCATCAACCAGTCCCCTCCCCATTATTCTGTCTTTGTTTCTTTCTTTCTTGGCATTGTGTGTTTGTCTGACTAGGGCCCTCTTCGGCTTTTGCTGTTTGTACTGACTGTTGTTGCCAACCTTTCCACCATTGGACCCCTCCCATTTCCTCTTAGGGGCTTCGTTAGACTTCTTGGCACCCTCTTCTAACTTCATGTTTGTCACTACATTTCAACCCCATTCGACGACTTCAAAATATGAGGCATTCTTCAGAATGCTAACTACGCCGCCAATCTCAGGGCGCAGGCCCGACACAAATCTCTTAGCTTTTTTTGGATCAATCTCAGTCAAATGAATAGTGTAACATGCCAGTTGATTGAATTTTTTCTTGTACTTGAACACTGTCATTGTTCCCTGCTGCAGATTCATGAGCTCTCTCCTTTTGATCAGGGTAAGCTTATGGGAAGAATTGGTGCATGACTATTTCCTTGTAGTCATTCAACTGTATATCATTATGTTGCTCGTCAGTGATAGTGCTACGGTGCGAATCCCACCAGTGCCTTACGTCCTTTCAACTGATAAATGGCACAAGAGACCCTATGTGCGTCAGTACATTCAATCAACTCATAGATACCATCTAACTTCACAATCCACTCTTCTATTGCATGTGGCTCTTCTTGTCCTCTGAGGACGAGCGGTTTGTAGCGGCGGAACTGTTCTACAACTTTCGAAGTGTTATTGGCTGGAGCTGGTTGGTATTGAGGATTCAAACCACTTCTCTTGGCCAACCCTTGAGCTACTGTGACTAGGTTAGTCATTATGTTTTCCAAATTTTCAAGGTTTGTTGGAGTTGGGGGATTCCGAGATACGCAGCAACAATTCTAGGCACCATCTTATAAGCTTGAGCGCGAAACTTCTTTAATTTCCATTCACATGATTTCATAACTTATAATATCCAAAGCAAAACCAAATTAACAATAATCACCTGACTCGACTATACTAAAGAGAAATCAATCATCCATTATAAACTTTCTTTACATCATATCCTGGAAATAAAGAAACAACTGCTAGAATGAAAATAAACAACCTAAACAAAATACGAAACATAATAAGAAATCCTAAACATCAACTACTAATGCATATTATCTACTCATTCCTCTTCTATTGGGTCCTCCGGGTCTTCCTCTTCTTTCGGATCCTCCTCTAGGTCTTCATCGTCCCTAGAATCAGGTAGAGGGGCATTACCCGTATGTTCTGCACTTCAGGCCAATGGTCAGGAATGTTCATTCTAGTCTGTATATGTCGCACCCATTGATGCCGATAGGCCAATGTAAAATCCTCATAGTCAATCGCGACGGTGTATCGTGGGCTTCTACTATCATCATGTGGTACAATTCTCTTGCCATCAAGTAGTCTTGCTTGCAAGGTTTTGATGAATCTTCGTATGGCAACTCGATCCGACACCTAGTGGTCGGCATACCTCGCCTCTTTCCATGTGTCAAACATGGCCATCACATGTAACCTGACACTATGGTTCGGATTGCACTGATATCCTTCATATCTCACATTCTTTTTGTTCTTGTTGACATAATTTATGTCGGACTTTTGAGTTGTATATCTTCCACGTGCCATCTATAGAACATGCACAAAATTCAAATCTCTCTAAGTTCTTTGTAACTGTATATAAAATGCAACAATGTCCCAGACTAATTCTATGGTCAACCTGTGTTATGCATGCATGAAATTAAAGTTAATTGTTTTGTAAAAGAAAAAAAAATCTGCAATAGAAATCAGCAATAGCAATGGCAATAGTAATATCAATTGAATTGAACAATGTACTTTGACTTCGAAGTTGGCGTGGCATAAAGGTGGTGGATAAGTCGACCCTTTCAACTCATTTAGAAATCTTGATTTATTCCTTATTATTAGTCACACACTGAAATTATATTTATGTGTGTGTATATATATATATATATATATATATATATATATATTTTTTTTTTTTCGCAAGTCTACACAAAGCAGATACCACATTGTAGCACCCTAAAAATGCTACCAAAAAATATATATACATTTATTTTAGACAAAAAAATCATCATCCTGACCAATTTTGTTTCAATTAAAAACCAATAACGACAGCGGAAGCGATTATGGTAAGTAATTATGGCTGCCCCTACTCAATTCTGTCACCTTCTGCTACCACCACACGCAATCGCGCCCACAAGACAATGGCAGCGTGATTGGAGCGATGCGGTGGCAAGATGACTTCGGTGGGAGGCAGTGAGAGACGGTTTGGGTGTTCGGCAGAGGGTTGTGACGGCGGGGTTGTTGGTGTTTTTGTGATTTGAGTTTCTAGGTATTTGAAGAATGGTGACAGTGACGAGTTTTGGGATGGGGATTGGTGGTTCGCGGCGCGCCAAACGTCTGCGCTGTGGCGGACTTCGTCTCCTTCTATTTTTTCTTTGTTGTTGTTGGACTGAAATTTGGTAATGGATGATATTGGACTGAAGTTGGACTAAGATTTAATTATTTGGGTTGGTGTTGGTGGTGCAAGTGGGTTGCTGACAGCATGATTTTTGGTCAGAGCAGTGCAGTTGAGGTGGAGTAGAAATTTTCGTTCTGCTGTGAATGCCGAAAAACATGTTTTTTTTTCCCTGAAACAAGGATCGTGTATAAATACAACTTAAAGCCTAAAATCCCAAGATAAAACAGGACTTTAAAATCTGATTAGGAGATACGCTGGAATATTCAAATTTTGATTTTTTTTATAAGATAAGTTTGATCTACAGAGTTCAAATTTAAAACTAATTGTTTAGGAATTAAGCCCCTAGAAGTATTAAATAACTAAATAAAATTAAAATAAAATCTAAATCCTATTTTTACTAGGAGTATGGATATTTCAAACCTCTTTTAACCACAAAATGCTCGTCTCCTTACTTTTATTTCTATAGTTCATTTTCGTCTTTTCTCTGAGATTTTGAAAACAAAATCGTTTGAGATCTGCAATTTCTCTATTCTGTACATGCACGCTTGGGGGAATCTGTTGGTGTGTCTGGCAGTAGAAACAAAAGAGCTGCTGAAATCTGAGCAGTTCAGGAATACATCATGTGTTAAATTTGTGTTTTTGAGCCCGTTAGTAATGAACTACCAAACTGATTGAAGTCACATGTGCGGGTTTGGGTTAGGGCGCACACCGAATAAACTTACATTTCCGCATTTTATTCATGAACCAAACTGATTGAAGTCACACGTGCAATCAATTGTTGTGTGGTTACCTGTCTCACGGATTTGGTGGTTAATAAAATCACACTAAAATCTCCACAACTCAATAACAATACATGCTAGTTTCAGATTTGCAGTATTTGTATTTCACCCACAAATATTTTTCTTTGCACGCTAACCCACTAAAAAAATCAATAACAGTTACCTGTCAAATTTGATTGGCATTGTTTTTCTTTTCTTCCAAGATTCCCTTCAAATGAAAATTTGGAGAGACTGCTAAATTATTCACTTCGTAAATTTTACATGAATGCATAATTATGCCCATTGTGATATTCGTTTAAGTAAATGTTCATTCTTGCCTATCTGACAACAAGCTAGGGATATTTGAATAGGATGCAATTGTAGTTGGATATAATAGGGTCTAGTTTATTGCATCAATTATTTTGATTCATTTTTTCTTGGTTCATATGTAATATTTTAATGTTTTGTTTGTTGAATGGGGAGCTAAAGAGCAAGTCCTTTCTTTCTGTTGTGCATTTTGAGTTTATCTCTTGGAACCTAGCGTTAACTTCATTATTAGGTAACAGTGGAAGATAGATCTAATGGTTGCAAAATCTAAATGCAGGCACATCGTGAATCAACTGGGACAGTGTCACCTGGCAATAGCAATATTGTAGATCCTGTTGCTGCAGCAGAGGAAATAGCATTTTGCCGAGCATGTGCTCGGTTTGGTCTTGGCTTGTATCTTTACCATGAAGATTAGAAGCTTTGGGCATAAGTTGTTTGGTGCTGTTTCACAGTTGTCTGTATGTTTGATTGAGAAATACTCTGTGTTCTTATTTGAACTAATGTATGTAATGTTTGTAAGTTTTTTTTTTTTTTTAAAAAAAATCCTGATTTCAGATGATTAAGATTTGGTGTTGTAGCATATAATGCTGAGAACTTTTTGATTGTTATACAGTTTATATAGAAAAAGAAAATGAATAGCTTTTATCCGTACAATCCTTTTGTGATGGCAAAACTGAGGACGTGTATTATTCTTCATGACGAAAAACATTAAATAAATGGAGAACTATACATTAATGCAATTAATCATAAAATAGCAGCAGCTTCGTTCATGGGATCCTTAGAGGCCCACTAGCATCATAACTTGCATGGGGTTGGAGAAGTCATACGCTTGTGTGCACGTCACTTCATCAAAAAGAGACTCTTAACACGCCCATTAGACATAAAAGGAGCGACTCTTAAAAAGGTGGGGGATGTGATATCGTCTTGAGGAAATTACTAAAAATTCCCACATTTCGTTAATAAAAACATTTTTACACTCATTAGACTTTGTGTACACTTTGTTTGACTTTTGTACGGTCCGGGCGTTTTTTTTAGACTTTTTTTTATACACTTTTGCCTTTTTCTTTCTCCGTAGCATTGCTGAATCATGTATGTAACAATTATGAAATGACCTCGAAACAATTGTTATCTCACTAACTGAACTATTTTACCATTGAAACAGTTGAATTATTTCATATTGAAGTCATTTTCAATCTTTAATTGTGGCAGTATTAGCTAAAACATGTTTGAAACAATATTTTTGAAACACATTTAAAATAACTTTAATATGAGAAGTAATGCAATTGTATTAGCTGAAACACGTTTGAATCATTTTCGAAACAATTACGAGACAACTCCAAATCCTTTGAAATAATTTTAAAAATTAATAAGAGAAGCAATGATATTGTATTAGCTGAAACATGTTAGAAAGTTGTCCATTATGGCATACTGTTGCTGGAATTGTCTCGATGTGTCCGGAAGAAGTAATGAAATTGTATTAGTTAAAACATGTTTGATATAATATTTTCGAAACACCTTTCAAACAACTTTAGAAATTAATGAGAGGAATAATGAAATTGTATTAGTTGAAACATGTTTGAAACATGTTTAAAATAACTTCGAAACAACTGAGAAACATATTTGAAATATTTTTGAAATAATTTTAGGAACTTATAAGAGAAGTAATGACATTGTATTATCTGAAACACATTTAAAAAATGTTAGAACAACTTCAAAACAATTATAAAGCAATCAATTGAAACAACTGCATATAGATTTGACATAATTCCACTGCAAATATGTAGCAGAAATATTGTTAAATGTAGTGCCCTTTCTAGCTTACTTGATTTTTAATGCGGAAAATAAAAAATAAAGATAAGCACTTTAAAAAAATATCTAAATTACAAAATAATAAAACTTTTACTTCGGTCCAAAACTTTGCAGCGGAATAAATACTAATAATTACTTGTCCAAAACACTCGTACTGAAAATAAAACGACAATCGACATTTAATAAACTAAAAAGTAAAAATTTTGAAAATAAAAGAATTCCATTGACATGGGTTCCCCTAGTCACTGCGCACGACCATCTCCTTCCTCTCCTGCATTCTCATCTAAAAAATATTCAACATTCGTGGAATGAGCTAAAGGAGCCCAACAAGTAACCTCATGCATGAATGCATGCCTAATGCATTATCTTAACATTTATAACTTAAAAAGACTTTACGTTTATCCTTGCTTAAAAACATTCCTTTCATTGTTTAAAACTTTCTTTTGCATAAAACTTTGCCTTTTGTTGCATGAAACATTCTTAGGACGCGAGCTCACTTGGTAACACATTGTTCTAATCAGGGTCGCAGCGGGCCTTGTTATTTGGAACCCATGAATATTTTGCCCGAAGGCCCATTTCCATTCATATTGCCCGAAGGCCCTTTTCCCACGCGGTCGCAAGTGGCACATGGTCGGAACGCCGGTCCCCCGCGCCTATTTCCCACTCACTCCAGCATCATAGAACAATGTGCACCCATTTCTTTTGAAAAACATTATACTTTGTTACTTGATTTTACTTAGTCTTTGTATGCTTGTGAAATGCCATGAACATACATTAACATGAATACATGATGCATGAACCTAAGTGATGCAACTTTTCATTAAATACGAGAATAAACATAAAAGCATCACATAATAGTTAAATCACATTAACTTGCACAATATGAGAACAAAACACCACATTCAACCGAGGAAAACCTACGTTCAATTAATTAGGAATAATCCTACATTCGATTAGTTAAGGGAAAGCCTACATAATCAACTAGTTAGGGAAATACCATATACTCAGTTAATAGGAAAACCCATGTATCCAATTAGTTAGGAAAAAGTACATTTAGTTAATTAGGGATAACCCTATGTTCAACTAATCATTGAAAATCCTACATTCAATTAATCAGATATAAACCCTATGCTCAGCTAATCAGAAAAACCTTACGTTCAATTAATTTGTGAACTCTAGAGTCTAGATTCAAATATATTTGGGGAAAAGTCATACGTTCACTTTATTAGAGAATATCCTACATTCATTTAATTAATCTAAGAATCCTAATTATTATGAAATTAAGGCTACTGCTGGGAATTGCATATCATACACAACCCCAATTATCATCAGATATGAGACCTACAATATTATATATATATATATATACTTAAAACTAAAAGAATCAAAGTTTAACCTTTAAAAACCATTAACATGCATCAATATTTACACATCATACGACATCATCGAAACCTTGAACTTTTCATGCCATAAAGCTACTGAGGCTTAGATGATTTATACTGGGCACATGAATTCCGTATATGACCTTGTACCCGCCAACATAAAACGGCGTGAAATATATTTTCGCCCAATTTCAGAATCTATTGATTTATAATTCTGATTCGCAAATCACAGATAATATACAATCAACCACGTATGAAATTTCATAAAACATGTAAATTATTCACATAAGGCGGCAACACTTGTAGTCAACATGATAAGGCTATAAACATTGTGATCTATTAGGATAAAGAGATCATTCTCAAAATTAGCATACTAAAAATCATATGACAATGATACATATCTAAATCTATATGAAAACTAAAGAGATTACTTATTTGTTCAATTTATGGATAATAAAATATTCTTTCGAATCAACCGCGTTGGGGAAATCACTTTTCTTTCTTCTCTTTTCTCTTTTCTCCTTTTCTCTCCCTCTGGCCGATTCTGCTCTCCTTAAGCGTTTATACTGTGTGTTCCCAATGTATGTGTTTTACGTGTCTTATATCTGTGTTTTAACTTACTTCTAATTGTGCTAGGTTTAGAGTACATGGGCTTAAAATTACCTTACTAGCAGTATGAGCCTGATTAATACTCTAAGTTAATTAAAAGTCCAATTATTCATTATAAGGCCCAAATTAAATAAATTCACAGTCCAATTAAAAAGACTCTTTTATTATCCGAAATTTAACAAATTAACTATCGAGTAAAATAATTAATAAATTCCTGATTCTCTATCATTGTTCCATAAAATAAACAAATAACATGATTAATAAAATTCTCATTAAGGCCTAAAAATCTGGATCGTTGCATTCTCCCCACCTTATAAAAGTTTTGTCCTCGAAACTTGTCGAATATAAAAGAATGAAAATGATGAAGGCATGAAAACAAGTCTCGTATTAAAATCTCAATTCATATCGAATAACAAATATCATCTAAAGCACATTCACATTTCCAGTCTTAAGCCAAAAGCATAAATACAAAATTGTACAGGCATAATCATATTGAATGGAAAGCTTACCATATTGCGGAGGGAGATGCTCGAAGCGCGACTCAAAACCCATGATTAGTTGACTTTAAACTTGTCATAATTTAAATCGTTTCAAAGTCTACAGAACCGATTTTAAAAATCCTGGGCTCTGATACCACTAAATGTAGCGCCGTTTCTAGCTTACTTGATTTTTAATGCGGAAAATACAAAATAAAGAGAAGCACTTTAAAAAAAATATCTAAATTACGAAATAGTAAAACTTTTACTTCGGTCCAAAACTTTGCAGCGGAATAAATACTAATAATTACTTGTCCAAAACACTCGTACTGAAAATAAAACGACAATCGACATTTAATAAACTAAAAAGTAAAAACTTTGAAAATAAAAGAATTCCATTGACATGGGTTCCCCTAGTCACTGCGCACGACCATCTCTTGCATTCTCATCTGAAAAATATTCAACATTCGTGGAATGAGCTAAAGGAGCTCAACAAGTAATCTCATGCATGAATGCATGCATAATGCATTATCTTAACATTTATAACTTAAAAAGACTTTACATTTATCCTTGCTTAAAAACATTCCTTTCATTGCTTAAAACTTTCTTTTGCATAAAACTTTGCCTTTCGTTGAATGAAACATTCTTAGGACGCGAGCTCACTTGGTAACACATTGTTCTAATCAGGGTCGCAGTGGGCCTTGTTATTTGGAACTCATGAATATTTTGCCCGAAGGCCCATTTCCATTCATTTTGCCCGAAGGCCCATTTCCATTCATTTTGCCCGAAGGCCCTTTTCCTTGAACATTAACATTAGCCGCAAGCGGCACATGGTCGGAACGCCGGTCCCCCGTGCCCATTTCCCACTCCCTCCAGCATCATAGAACAATGTGCACCCATTTCTTTTGAAAAACATTATACTTTGTGACTTGACTTTACTTATTCTTTGTATGCTTGTGAAATGCCATGAACATACATTAACATGAATACATGATGCATGAACCTAAGTGATGCAACTTTTCATTAAATACGAGAATAAACATAAAATCATAGCATAATAGTTAAATCACATTAACTTGCACAATATGAGAACAAAACATCACATTCAACTGATTAGGGAAAACCCTACGTTCAATTAATTAGGAATAATCCTACATTCAGTTAGTTAAGGGAAAGCCTACATAATCAACTAGTTAGGGAAATACCATATACTCAATTAATAGGAAAACCCATGTATCCAATTAGTTAGGAAAAAGTACATTTAGTTAATTAGGGATAACCCTATGTTCAACTAATCATTGAAAATCTTACATTTGATTAATCAGATATAAACTCTATGCTCAACTAATCAGGAAAACTTTACGTCCAATTAATAGTGAACCCTAGAGTCTAGATTCAAATATACTTGGGGAAAAGTCATACGTTCACTTTGTTAGAGAATATCCTACATTCATTTAATTAATCCAAGAATCCTAATTATTATGAAATTAAGGCTCTATTTGAAATTGCATATCATACACAACCCCAATTATCATCAGATATGAAACCTACAATATTATATATATATATATATATATATATATATATATATATATAGGGGGAGGTTAAAATGAGACCACATATTATAGTGAGACAGTGTGGACTCATCTCAACCCTCCATTATCTACATCAATGGCTAAGATAAATAGGGGTTAAAATTACATTAAATATTTAATTAATGCAAAATAAGGGTATAATTGTCAAATCAACCAAGTGGGGGACCATCCAAATATGGAATCAGTTATTAGGAGGGAGAAAATCACGTGGGGAGAGAGAAAATCCCGAGAAAATCGCGCTGGAGAGAGAAAATCGCGCATGTGCTTCGCTGCAAGATGTTGTACACTTATCATATATTTGATGTATACTTAACACTATTTTACTGTATGTTTAGCATAATTTTACTACATATTAAATTGGTCAAACAAAAATATGTGGGGACCGTGAATCAAGGAATCAGTTATATAGAGAGTGAGAATCACACTCATTAACATGTGGGGACCGTGGATTAAGTAAATCAATTATAGAGAGAGAGAAAATCACGCTCATTATTGTGCTGTATATTTAGCATATATTTGATGTACACTTAACACTATTTGGTTGTATGTTTAACATTATTTTACTACATATTAAAATGGTCAAACAAAAATATGTGGGGACCGTGGATTAAGTAAATCAATTATAGAGAGAGAAAATCACGCTCATTATTGTGTTGTATATTTAGCATATATTTGATGTATACTCAACACTATTTTGCTGTATGTTTAACATAATTTTACTGCATATTACAATTGTCAAACAAAAATACAAGTATACAACAAAACAAATATAAGTATACAGCAAAACACATATAACTATACAACAAAAAACATAAGTATACAGCAACATAAATACATAAATTAAAAATTAACTACTTATACAGCAAAACACATCTAAGTATATATCGAAAAACATATAAGTATACAGTAATCCCCACTGCCTCCTCGTAGGCCCTCGTTTTCTCCATATCAGCATCGTCTTCTTCACCAATCCTCCAAACCTGACCTTTATTCTGAAACCATGTCAATATCCAAATACTACACTTTGGGTTGGCATTTTGGCCTCAACGGCCGATTTGCACCAAAACGACAATGTTTCTCCTCTTGCTTGGCCTTTCTTTTTCCTTAACTGATCCGCACATTATTTCTCCATCTCCCAAAAGAAACGAATGAATTAAATTGCATGCTCCCAAAATACCACCGTACACCTTAGCCCATTAACATTTAACAAAGACCCCACAAAGAAAAATTAAAAAAAAACAAAAACAAAGAAAGAAACATTCCGTAAAATATTAAATTCAAAAGAATTATAGAAACTCTAGCATCATTAGCAATCAGATTTATCGGTAAAAAATTTCTTTGTCAGATAAGCCAAACAAATAATTAATGTTTTTTCCATACTTGAATTCGGACGTAATTACTACTACGGATCTGGCCGAAAGCCATAGCCACGGCGTGGTCAACTATCTCAGCCGGCTCGTCGCCGGAAACCCGAGCCAAGGGCCGAGCCCAATCCTTAGACGGTGGTGATGGTGGTGGATGAAAGCCATGCGGTGGAGGGCGATGGAAAGGGTGGTGGCGGTGGAGGGTTTTTTTTGTTACCAAATGAGAATGAAATTGATAATAATAAAATTACCATCTTACCCTTTCTTGATTTAAAAAAAACAAAAAAAACCCACCACATTGGGTAAATCTCAACCATCTAAAATTTGAAATTTGTGGATAGGATTAGTCCACACTGTCTCACTCTAATTATGTGGTCTCATTTGATCCTATTCCTATATATATATATATATATATATATATATAGGATATGGATCAAATAGGTCCTCCCATTTGGGGTGAGTCCATAGGACCCAATCCTAACCATAGATTAATATTTTTGGGTGGTCCAGATTTTTAGGGGGTTTTATATTTTTTTTTTGTTTCAACAACTAAAAAGGGTAGGGTGGTCATTTTATAATATAGAATCAGTTATTGAGATTTGATGAGATCTCAATCACGTTCAATTTGTTTCCTCCTTTCACGCGGCACGTAGTTTCAGTTATTGAGTAACCCATATCCCTCATGTTCACTTTTTTTTTATCTCAAGTGTATTCTATTGTTAACTGCTTATGTAATATAATCATATTGCATGTGTAGTATAACCATATTGCATGTGTAATTTAATCATATTTGTATTGCATATGTAGTGTATATTTGTTGCTTATGTAGTATAGGGTTGTTGCTTATTACTTGCTTATATAGTTAATATATTTGTGTTGCATATGTAGTGTATATTCGTTGCTTGTGTAGTATGAGTTTGTTGCTTATGACTTGCTTATGTAGTTAATGTATCTGTGGTGCATTTGTAGTGTATATTCATTGCTTATGTAGTATAGACTTGTTGCTTATGTAGTATGGGTTTGTTGCTTATGACTTACTTATGTAGTTAATGTAATTGTGGTGCATACGTTGTGTATATTCGTTGCTTATGTAGTATAGGCTTGCTGCTTATGTAATATGGGGTTGTTGCTTATGACTTGCTTATGTAGTTAATATATCTGTAGTGCATACATAGTGTATATTCGTTGCTTATGTAGTATAGACTTGTTGCTTATGTAGTATGGATTTGTTGCTAATGACTTGCTTATGTAGTTAATATATCTAAAAGCACCATGACACATCTATATAAGCAACAAATTACATCTTCATAAGAAAGATGAATGATTTTTCATAGTAGTATGTTGAAGAAGAAGAAGCGATGGGTTTGTTACGTGATTTTGTTTTGAGATTTGGAAGGATTGCGTGAATCCCATGAATATCGTGAATCCCATGAATATTGATTTGAGAGGATGACTAATTTACCCCGTGTTTAATTAACAAGCTTGTAATTTGTAATTTTGCCTCTTAAATCACAACCTTGAAAAGATATATGGCTAGGATTGGTCTATGGGACTCACCATGAGGTGGTCTCATATAACCCTCTCCCTATATATATATAGGGAGAGGGTTATATGAGACCATCTCTCTGGTGAGTCCATAGGACCAATCCTAGCCACATATCTAGATTTTTCAATGGTTGTGATTTTAGAGCTCAAAATTCAGATTAATGTTGGTAATTAGAGAAAGGGGTAAATTAGTCATCCTACAAAATTACCCAATATTCATGGGATTCTGTTCACATTATGATCACACAATCTATGCAAATCTCACATCAAATTCAACGTGAACAAATCTCATCTTTCTTCTTCTTCAACGCACTACTGTGAGAAATCATTCATCATTCTTCTTCAACGCACTATTGTGTGAAAAATATTGCAGACAATTTGCCATAGTTGCTAGAGCTTGACTTCAGTTCGAAGTTTGCTTATGAAGATGTAATTTGTTGCTTGTGTAGATGTGTCATGGTGCTTTTATATACCACTAGTAAGGTGAACGTGCGTTGCGCGTGAACCAAATAATTTTAATAATTCAACTCAAATTAAATCTATAAATTGGAATCAATTTTTATTATATTTTTTGTATTTATTATAAATGTCATTCATGTATTTTGATCTTAAAAGAAAGTTTGCAAAAACTAAATTTAAACTTATTTGTCGGTGAAATATGGTTAAGACATTTTGGACTAAAAAATATAATACTTAAATGATATTATCGCTCAACAAAGTACAATGGATATTTAAAAAACTGATGAGTATTCTATATAAAAATAAAAAATATATATTCAAGACGAGTTTTAAATTAATGCATCTTGTTTATTTTTTGAGTGTCTACTTCTTCTTCATACTTAGCTTTGAGATTTTTTTGCAATTTTTGTTTGAATGCACTTTTAGCCCAGACATGATAGGTTGACGTATGGATGTATTTCTCTTTTACTCTATTTTCTAATGTGTGTTATCTTTTAAATCGTTTGACTATAAGATTCAGTTTTTCATTCATCACATGTGCCTCTTTTGTTACGAACGATGAGAAAGTAAAATTCTATTTTATGTTTAGAAGTTTAGATTCCGTACATATTTTGATTCATGTTTTTTTATATATATTTAAGTGCATATCTTGGGAGGGGAGGAATAATGGGAGTCAAATCCCACACCTCTAGCTGAGATGGAAGTATTTACCACTCGACTATTATCCAGTTTTTCTCATGTTCTCCATGATTAAATTAATATTTATATAACATAAATGAAGATAAAATACACTAATCAATTGTAATTGAAAACATTTAATAAATTGATTCAGTTTGAAAGAATAGTCACATTTATATATCAAATAAATGACAGAACCACATCATAGACATCAAAATTATTGAGTGTCTAACAATATTTATGCTCTATTCTGTTATCATTAAGAGCATGCATGACATCATAAATTTATTATTTCCACATATTTTTTTATTATTGAGTGTGCTGATGTGACTAATTGTTATTCTAATTAATTTTTGTATCAAAAATTAGTTATATAATATATATATAATAATGACAATTTAATAGCAGTAAAAATTATTAATTAGTACATTGAAATAAATTATAGGAAGAACCTCAATTACGTCTTTTATGTTGTTTTGTTTCAAAAAATCACTTTACATTCTAAAAATCCATCCAATGGAGCATATCCAAAGTATAATCCATCATTCAGAGCTTTACAACAAAATTATAGAATATAGAATATAATAATCCAGAAGTATGTCAAATAACCGTAAAACATGGGTTAAGCTATATCATTTTTATAAAAATGGCATAGTAAAAAACCTCCTCACTTTTTAGTTGTCATGTTCTATGCATATGACATTTTCGAGCAAAATATAGGTCTCAATTTATTATATTTTTTTTGTTGTTATAAAACCAGAAAAAACATCATATATAAATTGATAGGCTATCTTTTTATTGTCTTAAGCATAAAAAAATTTATTTTATTCGTTTTATCTTTGTCGGTGAGAATCTTTCAATGTAGCATAAAATTTACAACACGATTCACAAAAGTATAATGCATGTATTTGAATTCTTAAAATTTTAAAAATAAATATCTTCATAATTTAAATCTTCGACCTAATATTAAATCAGTTTCACCAGATGATGAATTTGATGTTGAAGAATGTCAATATATACATTTGAGCATTTGATTAAAAGATTGTTACTATCCATATATAGAATTTTATTTATGAATGTTTAGAATTTTACTTTTGAACTCTAAAGAAGGGAATAAATATTTTTAAATCTTACTCAAATTATTGTTCTTTTTTGTCTCTTGATATTCCATCACAATTTTTTTATTTATTAATTGTATGTATGTATATTGTTATTCATAGATAGAATTTTATTTAACAAAATAAAATAAAATATGAAAAAAATAAGAAAAAAGGTTAAAAGTAAAGAGGAATAAAAAATGGTATGTCCGTCATAGTAAAATATAGAAGAAAAACATGAAAAATGCTATTTAGGTCTTTGTTAATTTAACATTTACGATAAAATCTGGTTGCACTTGAAAAATATACATTTTAAAAATTAAATTGTTAAAGAGGGGGACATCTTTTAAAATGCATAACTATGAAAATAACGTCTAACCAATTTAAATTATTACTTTAATAATACATATATATGTACACTACAAATTGTGGATCAAAATCATAATAATTTTTTTATATATAAAAATTAAAGTATAGTGCTTATATCTTCAAAGAGACTCAAGATTTAAAGGTGACTAAAATCAATTACTTTTTGTTAATGAAACTAATATTTAAATTATAATGAACAATTTATTTTCAAAATCATGTTTATTTTTGAAATAATAAGGAATATATTACTTTGATCCATAAATAAACTTTTTGATAATTTTTTCGCTCAAATGTAATGTTGTGGTCGCCGTCTAAAATTCAACATCAAGTAGATTTATACTTATTGTGCATAACTTAATACAATATTTTTTAAGTAAACGATTAGCATATCAACGTGTAGGTTATAAAATATGTACTTATGATATAAATGTCAGATTATTAGTTTTTTTAGTTTTTCTTAGCATATATATATATATATACTTCTTTAAATTTTCAGGTTTTGATTCTTGTTTCCATATTATATTACATTTTTTTTTGTCAAGTTAGATTATTTCACTACCTAAATAATATAATAGATATCTTTTTACCTAAAATAATATAATTTATTAAGGGTGTATGTAAGTTTTAAGCGAAGCTAAGTATTGTCATACATGTTAAAATGTACATGTATAAGTGATTTTTCTTCAATATTTCTTCTACCATTCTTACAATGGTATATATATATATATACGTATATACCATTTTAACTGTATTTTATTTAAATCTATTTTAATTTATTATATTAGTTTTTTTATTTTTTTAAATCAAAGTCTATTTATTGATGAAGTTTTTTTTTCAACCAATACACCTCTATATAAGTAAAAAATAAAAAAATACCATACAATAGAAAGACTAAATAGGAACAATAATTTCAATCTAAATTAAAATTCCTGATATGTAAAATAGAATAAGATTATTAAAAGCGATATTGATTTCTTAATTATAATTTAAAAATAAAATATTTTGCTACAATAAAATAACTTATTTTCTTTTTTTATCCAAACTTGTTAGATCTTTCTTCCTATTAATTAAAAAATTATTATGCCAAGAAAAATAAAAAAATTAAAAAAATATATTTTCCTGCTCTCTATACCTCCATATTAAAATATAATTTATAATTGCATTTTGTAGAACCCCGAAATTTCGACTACTTGTATAATAGTAAAGTTTGTACATGGATTTGTTTTGTGTGGTATTTTCTTATAATATTATGTTCGGGTACAGACAAATATTTATTTTAGAGTATATATATAGAATATCGCGTATTAAAATTTAAATCGTTGAAGTCTTGATTAAACTAAGAGACATGTCATATATTATATATTATATATATATAAATTAAACAAATACATTAACTTAGTTTATAAGCATGCAAAATGTACACTTGTAAGGGACATAGACTAACCACAACTATAATTTGAGTTTGGTCCTTTATAAAAGAAAAATTACAATTTAGCCCCATTTTGTAAAAACCAAAACTTTTGGGGTTAAAAATTGAATAAATAAATATCCCGACCTTAAAAAATTATGAGGTCAGTTCCTAAATTCTCAAAATTATCCATAAATTAAGGTTTTTAAAGTTTTGAGGTCGAGTCTTTATAAAATTCTCACATTGGCCCCAAATTTGTAAAAATTGTCATTTTGGGCCCTTAGTTTAAAATAATTGGAACTCACAAACCGGAAGGGTTTTTAATGTGATTCCAGTTGGAAAATGTCACTAAGGTTAGTAGGATATTGGAACAAAAGCAGTTTTTAAAATAAATAAGTGTAGGTCCTTTAACTTTTGAAAATCTCATTTTTGTCCCATTTTGAAATATTTGCCCTTAAGGCTTTTAGGGGTCCAATTGTTATGAAATTTGAACCTTGGGTCCAAAATATAATTAAGTTATAGTTAAGTTAGTATTTCCAGATGCATGGGCTGCATAAGTCCTTAAAATTTCATTTGGGTCCTCAAGTTTAGTCCCTCAATTTTAGAAATATTACTTTCCAAGCCCTAAACACTTGGATTTTTGGAATACATTTAAAATATGTCATTTCCAGTACCTTAAGAGTAAAAATTTCAAAGTTTAAAGTTAAGGTCTGGTACAGTTTCAAAATTTGCAAAGTAGCCCTTAGACTTTCAAAATTTTACAATCTAGTCCTTGGGCTTTTAAAGGTTGATTTTATTTATCTTAAAACTCTTAACTTTATTAAAATGTCCAAAAGTCATTTTTGAACCTGAGTACAGTCCCAAAAATCGAAATTTGCAGAGGGGTCCTTTAACTTTTATTTTCTTGCAATTTAGTCCACCAACTTTCCATTTTTATATTTTTAAGTCCAAAATTGAAATTTAATCAATTATGCTCGACTTTTCCAGGTTATAAGTCATCCAAAACATGGATTTCAAAGATCATACACATGCATGTCCAATTCATACAAGAATTCATCAAATAGAACATTAAAGTGTACATGCATGCACCTAAAATTCAATAAATAGCAATATTGAGCAACTCTTGAGAATTTTCATGATTTGATACATAAAATTGACATGCAATACATAGATTATATATCTCAAGGGCTCATGATCAAAATTCTACATGCATTTTAATAAAAACACCTAGAAGTTGGAAAGTATTTTTCCACCCACCTTAAAATTGGAAAATTGTGAAATAAAAGGATAAAGAAATATCAAAAATTTGGAGTTAGAAAAATGAGAGAAAAATTAAGGAGAAAGAGAAGGAGATAAGGAAATTGGAAAGACTACACTTTACCTTGTGTAGTAGGTGATTTGAAACTAGTTGAAGCTACAAATTTGGAAATTTTGGTTCAACTCCAAAATCACCTAAGGTCAGCCCCTATTTCTCAAAAATGAAAAAGGGGTGTTAAAATCTGAAAAAAATAGGAAGAAGAAGAAAGAAGGGCTCTAGTGTCCAATTCTTACCTTGTAGTCCAATTTTCTCTACTAGTTCTTCTTCAAGTCTTCAAGTTTCACCACCATGCATGCATGTCTCCAAGTGGTCTTCTAAGTACCTCAAAATCCAAAATATAACATTAAGTTAAGAGGAGAAGGTGATGAATAGTAAGAATTTAAGTTGAATTGATGAGTGAAATTTCTTACCTTGAAATAGGGGTGTTCGAAATTTTGGTGTTTAAGTGGTAAGATTGTTTGTTTTGGTTTAGATGTTTGAAGAAAGAAAGTATGTTTGATGTTAGGAAGAAGATGTTCTTGAAGATATGAAGATGGGTTTGAAGATGTGAAAGACTTGTGTTTGAATATTTGAAGATGTGAAGAAGGGGTACTTGAAGATATGAAGAACTTATGTTGAAGATTTGAAGATGTGAAGAGTTGGTGTTTGAAGGTTTGAAGATGTGAATGATTTTGTGTGTGAAGATTTGAAGATGTGAATGAATTTTAGAGAGAGGTTAGAAAGAAGGAGGAGAATTAGTTGGAAGATCAAAATGTGTTGGATGAAATTTTGAACCAAATTTTGTGAAAAAATGGCCTTGTGGCCGTGTGGTAGGGGATAGAGAAGGAGAAAATTTTTGTTCAATTTTGTGTCTTGCAAATTGTCTCTTGCATGGAGACAATTAGACTAGTCAAAGTATGAGCAAGGTATGGAAAGAGAAGGAATGTTGGGAAGACTCCAACATGTTGGGAAAAATAGTATTAAAGAATTGATGTATGAGATGATGTGTATAATGTTTGAATTAATGGTATAATTATACACAAGATGACTAATATAAGGTGTAAGTGTACAAGAGTTGGATGATATTTCTACTCCAAAAATCATCACCATGGCCGTCCACTATAGGGGTACTATGGTAATTCCATAATTGTTTTTTGTCCCAAATTTGATGATAATAGATGAAATATATCAATCTCCAAAATAATTAGTGATTTCCTTGATCACTTATAAGTCTCATGATCACTTAATCTAAATCAAAATCTTAATTCTATAAGGTAAAAGTCTCTAAAATAAATAGTCTCTTAAAATTCTAAGGTGACTAATAAATACAAAAATAGTAATAATGATCAAACAAGTGATCATAAATGTGAAATAGAAGTAATGATGATCATGATCATAAGTAATAAATAAAATGAAATAAAATACAATATATATATATATATATATTAATGATAATTACCCGTCAAAGTGATGCAGTAAAATAGTTGATCAAATACATAGACGACAATAAGAATCAATTATATGTTCGGAAAAATCGGGGCTTCACATCTTTTCATTAAACCGCAAGTGTATTGTGTAGTTTATAAATAGTGACAAACAAGGTCGTATTCCATAGGGATTGATTTGAAGCACATATGCTATAGCAAACCTCGTATTCCAATTTTATTGAAGCGATTGTAAACCAAGAAATATATCAAATTAACCCTAAAATTATCAAACTAAAATATCTAAGTATTGTAAATCGTCAAACTTCACAAAATTCAATCAATCACAAAATCAATCCTTGGACTATGATCTTAACATGCTTCATCAATATTAATTCCAATTAATGTTTCACAAAAACCAGTTTTTGTTTATCTATGGGTTTAATTCCTAACGTAGTTTATCCCCTCTCCTGAAACAAACAAACTGTAGATCAATATTGAATTGTTAGTATCCCTATTCAACAATCAATATCAACTCCCAAAGTATAGAGAATGAAAAAAAACCCATAAACGTCGTAACCCTCCCGACTCTATACACATTTATGTTATGAATCTGTTATATAATGTTAGATCCTATATCCCGAAATATGAACTACCGAATTAAGCATGTAAATTATTGGCCGGATAATCGACAAAAACAAACCAAAAATTCATAAATAGATCACAAGAAATCAATTAATAAGAAACAATCAAGATTTAAAAAATATATATGAAATAATCAAACTAGAATTAACCTGAATCCATAGTCTTGATCACGTCCCAAAATCAAAAGATTTAGCCTAACATAATTGTTTGCAAATCAGAGGCAAACTTGTAAACAAAGAGTTAAACATGGAATCAAGAATGCAACAAAAGCTCTAAACTATGATGATGAAACCGTCTTGAGTAGATGGATCCGTCTTCACAATCTCAAACTTCCATGCTTTCATAGATGGTAGAAGTCTCATGTTGTTCTTCATTTAGTCGTTTCTTTTCCCTCTAATTTGTTATATTTTCTCCCAAGTGTGTTATCTCTGACTTTAGGGTTAAGTCTTCCTTTTATAGTTTCTTTTTGGGATCCCCTTTAGAGTCCTTGCGGAATAAGGAAATAAAATCCACAAAGATATAGCAAACCGCACGCCCATGTGGATTTCACATGGTCGTCGTGTGAAGCTTCTTGATCTCTCTCTCGAACTTGCACGGTACAATTGATACGGTCTGTTATTTCACACGACCCAATCGTGTGGTTTTTGTTCTATGTAATTCGATCTCCAACCATTCACACGGCCGTGTTAAATTACACGAGCTGGTAATGTGAACTGAATTTTCTTGTTTTTCTTGTCTTTGTTCGTCCCTTAGCTCTCAACATTCTGGTCCGGGTCGTTCCACTGATTTCCTTCCAAATATAGCTATGTCTCATACAAAAATACACAACAATATGCAGTATCATGCCCAACAAGAGAAACTAACCTAACACACTTAATATCCATGTAAACGTATCAATTACATGTCCAAATATACCTCTAAATGCATGCCTATTTCACAGTTATCAATAAACTATTATAGGGTACAAAGATTTTATCAACTTATCTAGAAATGATAGCATAATATATTGGAAATCACAGATGTTTTCTTATATTTAAAAGGATGTAAGTGCAAACCAATGTAAACACAAGGAGTGTCCATGGACGTGATCAATTTGAAGATAGGTATTGTTACCTTTGTAATATTGAGAATTGCAAACTATTTTATGAAAATAAAATAAAAAGGAGAAATGGAGTTTGGGAAAAAAATATAGACTCGACTTAGGTACATTAATTATTAAAAATATTGAGAACACTGTCTCCAGAATCGACCATTCATTATCAAAGTTTTAGATCAGTTGTGTGTTTCACGTACTCATCTTGAGAACACCTTTTCATGTTTTGAAGAACAAAGATGTTAAATATAAATATGAGCTATAAGAAAACTTTTACCAGAATTTCACTATACTAGCTAAAGAAACTCATAAATAGGAATATCTAACTAGTTGGGCTTGAGCTACGGATGAATCAAGCAATATAAGAAACTACTTGAAAAGAAAGGATAAAATGAGGGATAAGTATCTAGGATTCTTTTGGTACAAATAAAATAAAATTTTGAGGACAAAATTTTTATGAGGGGAGGATGTAATACCCGAGTTTCTCATTACTCAATTGGACAATATAGTTCATATATTACACATTTATATGCTACTTTCATTGGTAGTGACATTAGCATATTTTATTTTATGTGGTACGATTCATAATTTTAAACTCTTATGTGTATTAGTTGTTGGGTTACTAACTTAAGTACTAGATTGTACATTAATATACACAGATTTAGTTGTAAAACAATTTCATGCTATTATGTTACATGTGGGAATACTGGAAATATAGAAATCACTAGGTCACATGTACTAGTGGCCTCATCAAGATGGTAATATTGATGATATAAGATTAAATTAAATTAAAAAAGGTCATAACATATATTTAGGAGAACGATATATTTGTTAAAGAGAAAGTAAGATAATAGTCATACTAATGTTAATAATACAATACAATAGCATAATAATAATAATAATAATAATAATAATAATAATAATAATA
The DNA here is from genome assembly GCA_016081115.2 of Rehmannia glutinosa. Taxonomy (NCBI): domain Eukaryota; kingdom Viridiplantae; phylum Streptophyta; class Magnoliopsida; order Lamiales; family Orobanchaceae; genus Rehmannia; species Rehmannia glutinosa. The sequence continues at coordinate 109,890,828 of CM071926.1, forward strand.
TTGATATGGATAATAATGAAGTCTAACATACAAATACAAATAATATATGCGTAGTGTACCAAATGCAAACAAGTAGTTATTACGCATGTATGACACATAAAAATCTCCCATAACTTATATATATATATATATATAACTTATGTATGCAGGTGGCATGGTTGGTCTTATCCCTATTGCTCGGACAAAGACTTGTAACAATAATTCACACGTAAATAATTCTTTGAGTATTTAATTTGTTTTGGTCAATTGCATGATCATGGGTTTAGAATTAGGGACAATATTTTATTATGTTTATGAAGAATAATAATAATTAGGGTACCACTAACTATTATTGCCAAGCTCAGTGAATTGAAGACTCTCTTACTACAGTTTATGAATTAATTGGGGGAACTCTTGATGAAATCTTGTGGAATGGAAGAGCTTCAAATGTGGTTTCCTTAAATTGATCCGTAATCTAGCTACCTAATTGGAGAAGGGAGAGTAAAACAAAAACAAATACAAGTACATTAAATAATTTAATTTTAACTGTGTTTTATAGCAAGTTGAAATTAGAATTGGGATAAGCTCATTAATTGTGTGTGACATACTATGACAAAAAATAATAATAATAATAACCCTCTCCAATTAGTAGCATTTGATCCTTTAAGATACCCCCTTTCAGTTTTTGGAGTGAATAAATAAAGGGTGTAGTGAAAATATCAGTTGATTACTTTTATAGTAGTACATGATGTGTTATAATTGCAATCAGATATCGGAATTAGAAATATGAATTTAATTGTATTTAGAACAATAAGCAAGATTTAAAAGAAAATAGTATAAAAAGTACTTAATATTTTACGGACTTGATAGACAGGTTTAGTACATCATATTAAGTTATGTTAGAATATATTAAATAAAAAAATAGAAATTTAGGTGCTTGGAGGTTTGATTAGGCTTTTGAATCATATGATTCGGGTTTGATTGATTACTAGTTAAATTTGAAATTCGAGGTCTTTTATGAAATTGGTTATATAAATCTATTAGTAATATTTAAGTTAATACTTTGTATGACCACAAATTGTTCACGCCTAATGAAATAATGAATAGGAGTTACAGTCAACGTATCCGTAAGTAAAAACACACAAAAATGTAAGGTAAGTGAAAATCCATTTGCAACTACAATGCATGAACACAATATTTCATGTTTTACTATACGAAATGTGATCCTTGTACCTTGATGGATATATTATAAGTATTTTTCATGTATATGTTTCTTGAAAGATATTGGAACGTGGTGATTGTTGTTTTGCTGAGCATGTTATTTATTAGCATTGTCACGCGAATGGATAACATATGAGCATTGTTGAGATGAGGCATGCACGACATGATTTTCTATAAAAAGAAAAGATTTTGGTTGGCCACTGCTAGTACACCGAGGCATGAGAGTCATTCTTATATGGTATATTGAGCTCGTGCCATGTGAGACATCACTTCAGGTATGTGAGACATTCGATCGAGGCTCATTGATTATTATTTCCCAGTGCCATGCGAGATATCATCACTGGGTATGTGAGACACTCGGACGAAGCTCATTGATTATTAATGCCCAGTGCAATGTGAGACATTACTTCAGGTATGTGAGACATACAGACTGGACAACTTGATTACTAATAATATGTTGAGCTATTTTCGGTGTATAGAATATGGGCCAAGGACCTAGTGAAAGAAAACGATTTTGAATAAAATGCTTTTGGTCCATAAGCATGGATTCATGGAATAACACATTAGAATGTATCACATTTATATTGCATCATTCTTTTGGCATGTATGGTTTCCGCTTATTGAGTATATTAGCTCACAAAGTTCATACATTGTAGGTGACCTATTAATGCTTGAAGAAATGGACTTACTGCGTAGACTGTTTGGGCTCCTATAGGTTTCTGATAATTTTGTACATGGATGACGACCTATTGGGCTGGGAGTTTTGGCTTGTTCCTTCAATTTGTGTCTATTGTGTTCTATTTTGGATTACTACGATATGTCACTTGATATAGCTTGGGAGCTTATATATATTATTATCGTGTTTATGTACATACGGGGTTGGCTACCCCTTAGCTTGTGTACATTGTTTGTCCTTCCCTACTGTGTTAGATGGATAGTGTGTGCAATGTTGATTGTCATTTATAATGTTGCAGGGAGAAAGGAAAAAAAAATTGTACACACTAATAGGCTTCATGTTGTTATGTTTTATTATTATTGAATAGTTATTATAGGAGTATGTGTTACACAAACCATTGTGTAAAACCAACATAACAATAACTAATGAACGATAAACCTTAGGGGAGGAATATACACACAAAGAAATGTGTATGAAGATACTCAGAGCATTACCAGTAGCGTGGGAAATGAAAGTCATGTCAATGAGGCACTCAATTAGGTACCATCACGGTGCGGTTTGGGCAGTTTTTCAATATTTTCAAACTAAATTGATAAGTGCGGTTCGGCTAAAAATTTGATTTTAACTCACGATTTTTTAGAATAAAACAAATTTGCAGTGTTCATTGGCTTCGGGTGGTTTTGCATTTTTAATGTACAATACAAGAATAATATATGGAACAATCAAATGAGCAAAAACAAACTTATCAATTCGAAAACTAAAAATTTAAGGATATGTTGTTGTCTCAATTGAATGTTATAAAAACTTCAATAACATATAATAGTGGAATCTAATAGAGTATGGGAATTGGTACAAAGTCTTGCTCAACAACATGTTATTAGAATGAAATGGGTGTTCAGGAATAAGATGAATGAAGAAGGAACAGTGGTTGGGAACAAATCAAGATTGGTAGCCAATGAGTATTTCCAAGAAGAAGGTGTAGATTTTGATGAAACATTTTCTCTAGCTTAAAAACTTGAAGTAATAAGGATGTTTCTAGCTTATGTTGCTCACAAGAATTTCATAGTCTAATCAAATGGATGTGAAAAGTGCATTCTTAATGGATTATTAGAGGAATAAGTTTATGTTTGAGCAACCTCCAGGATTTGGGGAGAAGGCTATAGAAGATAAAGTGTACAAGATGAAGAAAGCACTTTATGTATTGAAGTTAGCTCCTAGAGCTTGGTATGGTACATTGTCTCAATTCTTATAGAAAATGGTTTCATAAAAGGAAATGTTGACAAAACCTTATTCATAATTCACGATGAGAGAGCATTCTGCTTGTGTAAATGTGGATGATATTATCTTTGACACATGTACAAGGAGTTATGTGACAAGTTCTCAAAATTCAAGCAAGGAAAGTTTGAGATGAGTATGACCGGAGAATTAACTTTCCTTATAGGACTTCAAGTGAAGCAAATGAAGGATGGAACCTTCATTATACCAAGAGATTTGATGAAGAAGTTTGGCACGGAAGAGAAGTCATCCGTCAAGATACCTATGAACACTTCCACGCTTATTGATCTCGATGTTGAAGGGAAATCAGTAGATCAAACAAGATATAGAGCACTCACTAGTTCATTGTTGTATTTGACTGCTAACAAACCTGACACCAACTTTAAAGTAGGTGTATGTGCAAGATTTCAATATGCTCCAACGGAAAGTCACGTGATGTACCGCAAAGAATATTCTCGGTATCATAAGGAAGTTGGATTATGGTATCGTAATCTTAATCTTACGGGCTACTCGATTGATTACGATGGATGTAAAGTTGACAGGAAGAGTACATCTGGTACATGTCAACTACTTGGGAATAGGTAAGTTTCTTGGTTCAACAAGAAATAGAATTCGATAGCTACATCTACAGTTGAGGCAGAGTATATAGCTGCAGGAATCTATTGTGCACAAGTTTTGTGGATGAGACAACAACTAATGGATTATGATATTGAAGAAAATGAGATCACAATCATGTGTGATAATGCAAGTGCAAAATCTATCACTTAAAATCCAGTATGGCACTCAAGAACCAGGCACATTAATGTCATATAATATTTCATAAGAGATCATGTTGAAAAGAAATACATCAAGTTGGAATATGGCCAACTGAGAAGCAGTTCGCTGACTTATTCACAAAGCCCCTATGTGAATCAAGGATTAAAGAGCTAAAGAATGAATTTGGCTTGATTTAGGTAAGTTAATTTCACCAGAAGAGTCGATCGAAATAGTAGAAAAATTGTGAAGAATGCTATTTCAGAAGAGTTTTACTCCATCAGTTGAATAAAATTAGCAGAATCGGTCGATCAAGCCACACATATGATTCTTAATCAACAAGGTTAAAATGTAGAGTAAAGTCATCTAAACAACTGAGTTAAGTGTTAGTTGACTACTTATCAGAAGAGTCTATATCAGCCAAGAGACGTGAGCAAACATATTAAAGGGCTAATGGACAAAAAGATGTCGCATTCAATTCGGGAATATTTTTCAACATTACATCATCATCATTTAATGCTCCATAATTATCCAAAATTAAAGGTGAACATCTATAATACAAGATTACCCAGGATTGGCCATAAATGTTGCTAGACATTTAATGCGCTCATAAAGTGGTTTTCTAGATTAAATCTCGATCGTCGATCAAAATTCAATTTTTTATTGTTTAAATCACGTCTTTTCAACTCCCATATAAACCTATCACTCTCATTTATGTCTTCTCACGCACAAAAATCAACTCTCAGAAATCTTAAAGAATTCTCTCTGCAAAATTCTTAAATTTTCTCTCTAAATCCCTCGATTTGAAATGGCACCTAAGAAATCTTTTCTTTGTCTTCTTTGCTACCCTCAAGCCCTGACTTGGCCAAGATGTCCAAACGGTATAGTCGAGCTCTTATCAATGTCGATGGCTTGGTCAAGCAGCCGAGTGACCAACCTAGGGCTCAGAAGATTGTCTTGTGTTAGGAGAAGTCAAAGTTGCTGGAGTTCTTGACCCTAGATGTGCCACAAACATACTTGGAGAAGATGGCAATGTTCTACGTGAGTGATGTTGTTCCAGATAACGACATTCATTCATCTGTTAATGGCAAGTCAGTAGTGATATCAGCTGAAGATGCAGGTAAGCTGCGGAAGTTTCCTAGCTGAGAGGTGAGTGAGATGAAGGACTATGAATTTGACCTTAAGAAGACATGGGTAGAGATAGTTGTCGATGATGTGAAGGACAACTACAATCCCTCTGCAACTAAGTTATGGTGAATGAGGAGTACCACAAGCTAACGAATATGGTGTCAAAGTGTGTTGACATCAAGTTTGGCTCATACACTCAGTTGTATTCTGCCAAATTGATGGTGATGTATACCATTCTGGAGGAGTTAGAAGTGAGTTAGGCTGAATCCATTTTTGACAAGTTGTGTCAAAACATGTTAAACTAGAGAGTGGTAGATGGGAAGTTCAAAGAACACCATGGAATATGGGTTGATTTTTGGTCATTTGATGGAGAAGAAGGGATGGCTTATGAGGAAAACGAATCCATTCCATCTCAATAAAAGGTTCTTTCGACGCAACCTCTCAGTTGCATAGAATTAGGCCCATGCAAAGAAGGACACTTTTAAAGAGGAAATGGATGAAAGTCATACTGTTGCAGTTGCATAAATGACAATGAAAAGGAGGAAAACTTCTCCTCACAAGCCAACTGCCTCAAAAAAGTAGAAGACTCTCACATAGAGTCAGCTGAGGGATGAACCTGATGAGTCAGCCGTGACAGTTGACTCAAAGACAATTGATACCTCTCATATCCTTCAGGAGGTTAGATTAAATGTTGTTGAGGACATGCCTTTTGTGCTAACCGCAAGAGCTTTAGCACAAAAAGCTGTTGAGAAAAGTGCTGAGGTAGCTACTACTAATGTCGAAAAAATAGTCATGAAACTATTGGTGAGTCGGCCTATCGAGGCAAGGCCTGAAAGAGATGAAGGCCAAGTCCGCTTGGATGTGGAGGCGTGATCGCTAACTCCACTGATGTATCTAATGATGACTCCCCTTTGTGTCCCCAAGAGATGAAGAGGATTGCTCGGGGTGGCATATGTGGAAACTCAAAAAGAGTATGCTTGAATTTGAACGACCAAAGATGATTGAAGAAGAAAAGTGCGTGTTCGCCTTTCTCAATGAATCCTCCATGGTGCAGGATCTTGACAACCACTATGTATATCAAAGGTTGTACAAGTGGAGAAGAGACGAGAAAAAGAATGAGTTGGAGAAAGGAAAAGAGTCAGTTGGGTCCCATGAATGTCTGTTTTTGATAGCTGCTACTCATCTTTCTAAAGCAGAGGATGAGGAGTTAGAAACAGTAGAAGAAGATCAATTTCAAAAAGCCCTCCCTAAATCAAGGGAGATGGTTGAGCAAGGACAATTTCATGGGCAAGGGGAACCTTCATCCCCTACCCAGATTATTGGGAATATGGTGAGACACACAACTACACTCTCATCACCAGCTGATTCCCAATCACCTCAACTTGAACATGCTAGAGGTGAAACCACAGTTGAGACTGTGGAAGTTGAGTTGGAATCTCATGTTGGTAGAAACTTGGCTGAGGCCACTCGAGAAGGAGACGCAGATGTTTCTATTGTGGATGTCGAAGATCATGAAGAGGAAGTGGTTGCTGATGGAGGAGAAATCACTTACCTCAAATCCTCCAGAAGTTGAAGCTTGAGTTACAACAGAAAGTTGTTGGATCAAATGAGAAGGATACAATTGAATTAGCTGAGCTGACCGAGAAGACTACTGTTGAGGCAACATAGATTGAAGCAAGTGATATATCTGCAGTAGCTAACCCCGCTGAAAGAATTGAAGAAAACAACTATTTAGGCAGCTGCAACGGGGACAAATAATCAGAGTACCGTGAATGAGCCTACAACTGAGACTAGCAAAAGAAGTAAATGCTGGGGAATGAACTAGTTGAACCTGCAATTGACTCAATGCACGTTGATCAGACAAAAACAATTAAGCCAATCGAACATTCAAGAGTCCGGCATATGTAACTTGAATGAAGATGGGTAAGAGTCCGCTAAAGACACAACTCTTCGGATGGAATTGATAACGCAGTTGAGTTAGGATAATGCTGAAGAAATCCTTACCAATCAATTAGTAGGGTTGAACTACACAAAGTATAGGTTTGTGCTAGTTGACCCTCCCCTAGCGATTGCACTTTCTAATGCAAGTGATGCCGTTGAGACAACTAATGCAGAATAAAATAAAAATGAAGAAGCAGAATTTGTTGCTTCCAATGAAGCTGTTAACACATCGGAGGCACTACTAGATAAGCAGGCTAACACAACCGCTCGTGCCGATGAAGCTAACCCAGCTGAGGCACAAATAGGCTTTCTTTCTTTCATGTCTTCTCTCTCTGTAAACTTTTTTATCCTCTTTAGTTTTGTATTTATTGTTATCCTCTTTATTTCTGCATTTATTTTTATCCTCTTTATTTCTGTATTTATTGACTGGTGGATAAGGACAGTCAACTGCAAAGTGACTTGGTTGTCTGCAATTCCAGCACAGATCTTTAGCTTTCTTCTCAGTTCTTTAGGGGGTTCTCTCCTACTTTCCTTTGGAGGGAGCTGAGTGCCTTCTGGAGGATTCTCCTGTGTTCCTCTTGTAGTTCTTGTTGAAAAATTTGTTAAACCTCTTGACCATCAGGGAAATCTCCTCTTTGTCAATGGTATCCTTGGATTCAGTTGACTTGGATTCTCCAGCCAATAGAGCAGTTGTGTTCGGTATGGCTATCTCACCTGCTCTTTCCTCTTGAGCTCAAGTTCATATGCTTTTAAATCAGATAATAGCTCATTGTTGGATATCTTGGTCAAATCCATGGAATGTCTAAGAGCCATCACTTTCATTTCTCACTCAACTGGGAATGCTCTCAGAATTTTGTACACATTTCCTTTTGTGTATACTCCTTGCCTAAGGCAGGCAATTCATTGGAAATATCGGTGAATCTAGCATCCAACTGACCCAGTGACTCTCCAGTCATCATCTCAAAATTTTCAAACTTTTGCACTGTGACTGTAAGCTTGTTCTCCTTTATCTGCTCTGAGCCTTCATAGATAAGAGTCAGCTTCTCCCAAATTTCTTTGGCAGTCCTGCAAGATTTAACTTTATTAAACATGGCTTTATCTAAAGTTTTATATAAGATATCTTTGGCCATATTAACCAAATTGTATCTGCGTCTATCCTCATTCGTCCATTCGCATCTGGGTTTTTCCCACTTTGGCATGTCTTTCAACATCATATCCTGTTGTTGTAACAACTGTGTTCACTGTTGTGATTCTAATGTGTCCGTCTTCAATAACAAAACCATATCTCATCATGTAGTACAGAGAGATATGCCTGCATGCGAATTCCAGTCATCAAATTCCTCAATAGTAAACATAAGAATACACGATAGATTTGTTTTCTATGATAATAACTTTGAAAAACTTTTGAAATCTCAAGTGTTGATGTTTTGAAAAGAAATGAGATCTAGTTCAGTAACCAGTGCAGCCAGTTCTTTGAACGAACCGCTCTGATACCACTTGTAGGTCCCAAGAGGTATGAGTAAAGTCTAGAAGGGAGGGAGGGAGTTTGAATAGACCTTAACAAATTTTCAATTTTAAACACAATTAGAGTTTTTAAAAGAAAATAACTAAGTCACTTGAGAGACAGCTGGGTCAAACTTTAGCAGTAGAGTTAACCACTCAACATACTCTGAGAGAGTTGTTGACATAATAACTCAGCAGAATGAAGTTAACTTTAATAATTCAGTTTTCTTAATTTTTACAGCGGAAATCTTTATACCCTTTCCAAAGTTTGTTTATCAACACTTATATATTAGGTTTGTTATTATCAGTTGGATAGTAAATATAATGCAAGTAAGTAAATGTGGGGAATTTAAATCCAGACATTAAATGAAACAATATATTATAATAGTTCAAGGATGGGGAAATTCCTCTACTCCACTCTTTTCCTACACCTGGAAGAATCCACTAAAGTAACGGTGACTTTGTTGCAATAGTACAACAATCCGAGTTAGCCTTGATCACACAACTGGCTATACTCCTGAGACGTTTCTCTGGATCATCATAGCGTACTTCCACATATCCACTCAGGACTCGGCTCTTCGCAAGGTACCTGTCTCACTACTTTAGCTCTTCAAATCTTCAGGACTTGATCACCAAACCCTCATTTGGATTTTAAACAGGTTCAAACTAGGACCTCACTATATCTCCTTCACTTCTTGGAAATATTGACCCATTTTGTCTTTAAACAAATATTTCCTTTTCAACTTGAAGAACAACTTCTATCTTCTACAAGGATGTGTTGGATAAAGTATCTTCGAATCTAGGCCTGAGGATGTATAAATTTTCTTTACTTGTGAGAGTATTTGCAGATTGCTTGAATGTTTGGATATTTGCTCTCTTGTGTCACGTGTATTACTCTATGAAAATTCCTTAGCCTTTTATAGTGAGAGTTTGAAATTTGTCCATTTAAGAGATAGATAAATTCAAACTCACACTTTTGTTCGTTGGCTTGTCTTGTTTCTGCAACATCTGATGTTGACCCAACCTTTTAACTTAGTACTTGCAGGCGCCTGAAATGATTCAGGGTTTTGCAAGCATTCCATAGGTTCTAGCTTCTTGTACTATTTCAGCAAGACAACTTTAAGGTTGGAGGTCTATCTCCTTACCAAAAGGGGTAAGTCTTTGACTTTTTCACAACAAAATTCTTCTGCTTTCTTTAAGTCTTTTAGCTGCTTTACCCCATAAGTTGAGTCTTCTCCTTCATTTCTTGGATAACTCTTTTGTAAGTCTTCTGAAAGACACAACTGAAGTACTTGACTGAAGCTCTTCTGATCCACTCAGTTGCGACTCAGCTGATTCTTCTCTGCATTGTTCAACATGTCTTATGTATCTTCAACTTAGTTGCTTATTGATTCACTAATTTCCTAACTATTAAAAAGTTGAAATTACATACAGAAATTGGGGTGCCAACTTTCTAATACTAAGTTTTCTAAGCATAATCAAAATCTATACAATGAATTTCCTTACACTTAAGATATGTCGAAGTGGTTTTTAATCTACCAAGGGGCGTGTCAAGGTAAAGTCTTGAGAGAGGGGGTTAAATAGACTTTACGGTTTTAAAATTTTTCACAATCAGAGTTAAGAAGATAGTCGAGTCATTATGGACAGTTGAGATGAATTCAGCATGAGAGTAAACCACTCAACAATTCTCTTAAAATAGCTGTTGATAGATTAACTCAACTGAATAAATTACTACCTTTATAGATTCATTTTTGTTTTGAATACAACAGAAATATTACATCCTTTTGAGTATTAGCAAATAACACTTAGAGTTTTAGGGAGTTATTATGCAAGCAAGTAGAAAAAATAAATGACCCGAATGTAAAGAGCAGAAATATAAATGACACAAGAATTTATAATGGTTCAAGGGTAAGGTAATCCTTCTAATCCACTCTTCTCCTATTCCAGGAGGAATCCACTGAGTATCAGATCACTTTAGCTTTGATTATACAACCTACTGCCTAGACTCAACTCTTCCCTAGACTTCCTCTAGCTACTTCAACTCACTTTCGATGCAAGACTTGATCACGATAGCCCTCTTGCAATCTTTAGTTTTTGGTTCAACAAGAACATTACCAGAATCCCTCACTTCAAGGATATGTAGATACCGTGTTTTATTTTCACGAATTTCCTCTTCAACTATTAAATAACAACTATAATATTCACAATGTGTGTAGGATAATGCGTCTTTGAATGAGGCTTAGGATTTTCAGTTTAGCTTTGAGAGAGTATTTTGATTTTTAGATTTCTGCTTGCTTTTGCTTGTCTTGTGTGCTTGCTCTTGTTGGTATCTGCTTCTCCCAAGAAATCTCGGTTTTTACAGTAAAATTTTGAATTTTGTCCATCAAACAAATAGAAAAATTTAAATCCCACCATTGGGAAGTTGGCACATCCTCTCTTTGTAGCTTGATATTGACCTTTCTTTGTCTTGTTTTGTCTCTTGCACATTTCTGAAACTGGCATCCTGCAGGTGTTCTTACATTGGTTGAATCTCGTTTGCCTTCATTAAATTGCAAACTTCTTTATGGTCAAACACTGTACTTCGAGTACTTTAATGAAAATATTCATTCAACTTAGTACAATGAAACTTATCTAGTTGAATTAAGTGTTCAGCTGCTTTACCTCATTTGATTGATTCTTGAGTCTTCTGAGTTGTAAGTCTTCTGAAAGGTCTTCTGCTCCAACTCAGCTGTCAGTCTTCTGCTTTTGACTTAGCTGGCATTACTCTGCTGAGAGTCCTTTGAAACTTGATACTCAGTTGAGAGTCTGCTAAATCTTCATTAGTCAGTTGCGAGTCTTCTGAAATGCCTTCAGCAAGTCTTCTAAACATTTAATTGGATATTTTGAGTCAACCTAAGTCCTATCTATTACATAAGCATAAATAATATAAAATTTGGGTGCTGATTTCCTAATTCATAGTTTTCTAAGCATCATTAAATTCTATACAATAAATTTCTTAAAATTTCCACCTTTTTGATAATGCCAAAATTATACAACATTTGTGAACTTTGAAAGTAAATAATTGATTGAAAGAATCAGTTTTATTGATTACTTTTAGTAACTTACATGTATTCTTTACAGTATACATTTACAATTCAAAGTATACAAAAATGTACATCAAACATGTTTCCCCTAACATGTTCCTCCTATGCCTCTGATTCTTTCATATTCATTTTCCGATCCTAACCAATAGGAAACTGTTGTTCGATTGGGGTCAACTGGGAATCTTCCTCCTCCACAACCTCTTCCTAGGGGAGAACCTCTTCTTGCAGGAGGATTACTAGCTTTGCCTCTCCCACTGGAAGATTCACTTCCTTTTTCTCTTCCACTCACTTGGTTACTCCCACCTCTACTTGGCTACCACCTACTTTATGTTGGGTGATGGATGTAATTTGTTGCCTTTTACTTGGCTGATTAGAAAGTAACGGAATACCATGCAAGCCTTTTTCCCAATACATATTCCACGCTTGTTCCAAGGTCATCCCCTTGTAAAATCCTTCAGCACGAGTATGTCAAATACTTCATCACTCATTTTCTTTGGAAGCCAACTAGTGGTCCTCCGAATTTCTGCCTTAGAAGGCTGATTCTTGCTTCCTATTTTTTGTCTATGGTAGCCATCTCATCTCTTGCTTTTTGCATAGCAGCTTCTACCCTTTCGTCAATAGAGATCGATGGTGGAATTGGAGGTGCCGGAGTGCCAGATGTTGAGGGTCCTACTTCCCCTTTTTTGGCAACATCACCTGATAAAGGTTGGAAGTTTCGAAGGATGAAGTCCAACTTCATCTTCACAATAACGTTTGATGCAGAGTGGCTGGCACAGAGCTCAATCATTTGATTCTGAATAGAATCAATCTTCCTATTTAAAGAAGATTCTAAGTGCTCGAACTTGTTTTCAATTTTCATCTCGAGTAGATTCGTATAATTTTTCCCCGCCGTATTTATCCTATTAAAATTGTCTTTGTGGCGATTAAAAGCAATTTCATCAAAGCCCCAGATGAGCAGCTTATTATACAGTTGTTGGATTCTTTTTTTGTTTATTCCAGAGAGTTTGGGTTTGGGCAGTCCATTCATTTACTCTATGCAGTAAGGCATAGAGATCACTGCTAATATTTTCACTATGAGGATCAATTCTCAGAGACAGATCAAAGAATCCAGTTTCCATCGAATTCATTTTCCCAATGTTAGGAAATTTATTGATAGATTTTGATGATAATTAGGAAACTATATATTAGGAAGTTGATTTCAATATAATTTATGCATATGTAATAAATAGAACTTAGGTTGACTCAAAACCAGCTACGTGGAGTCTCAGAAGACTTCCTAAAGAAATATAAGAAGACTAGTAGCTAAATGGTGAAACTTCAGCTGAATCATAGATGAGTACTTAATTAGAAGACTCTTAGTAGAGTAATGCCAGCCAAGTCCAGCAGAGTAAGACAGAAGACTCAAGAATCTGTCACAAAGGGGTAAAACAACTGAAACTAAGGCAACTGAAGAAATCCATTGCACTATGTCCAATGAGTATATTCATTAATGTCATCAAAGGACAATGTTTGACCATAAAAATGAAAAACATTTATGAAGGCATGGAGGTTCAACCGATCAAAAAGCACCTACAGACTGCCATCTTTAGAAGGCTGCAGAAGGCATAAGAATACAAGAAAAGGTCAACATCAAAGCTGTAAGAAAGGACACGCCAATTGTCCAACGGTGGGATTTGAATTTGTCTATCTCTTCAATGGACAAAATTTAAATCTTCACTATAAAAGCTAAGGATTGTTTAGAGAGAAACAAAAATAGAGAGACAAACACAAGAGAACGAGCAAGAATTCGAAAATTTTAAAATCTCTCTCGAGTCATATTTGCAATCCTCAAGCTTCATCAAGAACATTTCATTCAACACTCTTACTGAAAGATTGAAGTTGTTTAATCAGCTAAAGAGGAAAATCCATGAAAACAAATTGGGGTCTACATTGCCTTGTATTGAAGTGGTGTAGTAAGGTTCCTGACGAACCAAAGGACTGGTCTGTGGGAGGACATCCTGATCAAACCCTTCACTAATAGTGAGATGAATTAACTAGAAGTTGTCTAGTGAAGAGTTGAGTTCCATTAGTAGTTGGTTGTGTGATCAAGACTACTAGGACTATTGTACTATTGTAACAAAAGTCACCTGTTAGTTAGTAGATTCCTCCTGGATAAGGAGAAGAGCGGTTGAGAGGAATTGCCCCATCCTCGAATCACTATAAATATTGTGTCTTTATTTTTGTAATTTACATTAATGCACTCTACTTTCATTAATATTTATTGCTATCCAATATGCATAATAACTATCTAAAACACTAAGTGTTGATTGACAAAACTCACAAGGGTGCAAGCTTCTGCTGACTTAAACTTATTTTCTAAAGTGGTTTTATTTTTCAGCAGAGTTACTCTATCAATAATTCTATCAAGGAACTTTTGTTTGGTTAACTCTTCTGCTAAATATCAACCCAACTGTCTAAAAGGACTTAGCAGTTTTATTTAAAACTTTGATTTACAAAATCTAATAATTGTAAAGTCTATTCAACCCACCCTCTCTAGACTTTACCTGACACCCCTTACGACCTACACCCGAACATGTGTCAAATGGCCCTTCTCAACTCACTGGTCAGTCAACTGTCATCACCAGGGACAAAGTGGTACTTTGGAAACTATCCCCTTGGATCTATGGGATAACTCTATTCTAACTTGGCTCCGCAGGTTTTTTAGTGATGAAACAATCATTGAACCGGATGCACTTGCAACTCTCTCTTCATCAGGGATCTCCTCATTCTGAGGGTTGGAGGTCCCTTCACCAAAATTTCCATGGGGGTTGAAGAAGGTCCCTTTCCATCTCCAATGGGATTCCTTGATTCTCCCCCCTGAGTTACAACCCTTTTTTGCCTCGCTGGGGTTAGCTTCATTGGCATGAGAAGTCATGTTAGCCTACTTAGTTGGTTGTGTCTCAAATATCTCAACATATTTACGGCCGCGCAAATTTGCTCATTGTTTCCATCACTTCTTTTTGCATCGATGTATCACCGCATCATCTACATTAGAAAGCACAACCATTGGAGGAGGATCAACTAGCACAAACCCATATTGTGCATAGCTTGACTCTATTGCTTGATTGGTTGAAATCTCCTCTTCTTGATTTGTCTCAACATCTTCATTAATTTCTATTTTAGCAACAGTGTCTCTTTCAACTTTCTCTCGATTGATTTGCCTCTAACCTTCCCCGCATTCGGTTCATCTACACTTGATTTAGCTATATGGTCTCGTCACCACTATTTCATTCATTCATTTTGCATGGGGTCACGGAGGTTCAATTGTTTGAGTTCTTAACTTTTGTTCTTCTTCAGACATCACTAATTCAATTGCATTTTCCAGAGTTGTCTCCTTATCTACTGTCTCAACAACAGTTTCTTCATTTACATCAGTTGGGTTTAAGTTAGTTGTTTTATTTGTAGCAATTGTTTCTGTCTCTACTGTCTCAATAGAAGTCTCTGTAATATGCTCAGTCGGCTCAGCTGTCTCATTTTCAGTTATCTCAACAACTATCTAATGAGTTTTCTTTTTAGTTTCAACAAATGTTGTAGCTTCTAGCAAGCTGACTTCTACATCCATGAGGTTTGAGGAAAGATTGTTATCTCCTACTTCATCAGTATCTTCTTTCTAATAATCACCCCAAGATCAACAATGCATATATTTCCAGCTTTTTATCCTGTCGCCTCAGCTAAATTTGTTCCAACATGAGTTTCCAACTTAACCTCCATAGTCTCAACTGTGGTTTCACCTTAAGGATGTTCAATTTTAGGTGAATGAAATTAGCAGGTGATGAGAGCGCGGTTGTGTCTCTCATCACATTCCCAATTATTTGGGTAGGAAATGAAGGTTCCCCATGCCCATGAAATCTTCTTATGCAACAATCTCCTTTGATTCCCTGAGGGGTGCTTCAAATTGCTCTTCCTCGATCCTTTATAACTCCTCATCTTAAGCCAAATGAGCAATTTTCCCAAATAGGCAATCACGGGACCCAGCCGGAGTTTTTCCCTTGTACAACTCCCTCACCTTCTCATCTCTTATCCTTTTCTACATAGTTGAATAAACATAGTTGTTATTAAAGGACTGCAATATGGAGGGGCCATTGAGAAATCCAAACACCCATTCTTCTTCTTCAATCATCTTTGGGCGTTGGAATTGGAGACTGCTCTTGCTGAGTTTCCACATATTCCACACAACTATCCTCTAAATTTCCTCAGGACATAGAGAGAGTTATCTTCAAAACAGTAGTGGAGTCAGCTTTCACTACTTCTTCATTTAAGCTAATCTGGCCATCTCCACCTTCTTACCTTTGCCTCTATAGTTGTCTCACCTATAGCTTCAAGAGATGTTTCCTCAGAATTTGAAGCAGCTGCTTCAACGTTTTTCTCAGCAGCTGACTATGCCAAAGCTCTGGCGGTCAACACAAAAGGTTTGTCCTCCACAACCATCGATCGAACTTCTCGAAGAGTAGGAGAGGTATCAGTCATCTCCGAGTCTACTTCCATAATAGACTCATCAGGTTCATCCTCGCCTAACTCGGATGATAGTTTTCTACTTCTTTGGAGCATCTGTCTTGCGAGGAGTAGTTGTCCTCATCTTTTTCGGGACTCGGGCAACTTCAGTAGGTTGACTTCCAATTGTTTCTCCCTCAAAAGTACCATTTTATCTTTGCATGGGCCTTCTTATGAGCAGTTGAGATGTTGGCTCTGAACAACCTCTTATTGACGTGAAATGTCTTCCTTTAACTCAAGGGCAAGCCATTCTTCTCCAGCAAAAATCCAAGAACCAGTCCATAGCCCAAGGTAATCTTAAATTTTCCATCAACCACCTCACAATTCAATATATTATGATAAATTTTGTCAAAAATGAACTCACCCTAGTTCATCTCCATCTCATCTAGAATTGCACATATCACCAGGAGTTTGGCTTTTGACAGCTGATTGTAGGATCCAAACTTGATGTTCACAAACTTCGATACAATATTCATAAGTTTATGGTACTCCTCCTTCACCACAACCTTGGTAGCAGAGGGGTTGTATTGTCCTTATCTTCTTTGACAGTTATCTCACCTCAAGTCTTCTGAAGGTTAAACTTATAGTCCTTCATCCCACTTAGCCCCGAGCTAGCAATTTCAAAGAACTCACTCAAGTCTTCAATTGAGATGACCATAGACTTTCCATTCATAGATGAGTGAATGACATCATCCTCAATGACAACATTCACATAAAACATCTTCCAAGTAGGTATGTGGCATCTCCAGAGTTAAAAAACTCAAGCAACTTCAACTTCTCCAGTCAAGAGATAATTCTTTGAACCCTAACTTTATCACTTGACTACTTGACTAAGCCATTAACATCGATCAAGGCTCCGAAACAAACCTTCTTGGATATTTTTGCGAAGTCAATGCATACGGTGCAGTGAAAGTAGAAGACTTCTTGGGTGCCATACCAAATTTTTGAGATCGATATAAAAACTCTGAATGCTTTTGCGGAGAGAATTTTGGAGATTTCTGAGAATAGTTTATGCGTGTAAGGACCACTTGTATGCGAGTTAAAAAGACGTGACCAAAATAGTAGGAATTTGAATTTTGATCGATGGTAATGATTTAATCTTTAAATCCACTTTATGAGGGCATTGATTTAATCTTTAAATCCACTTTATGAGGGCATTGATTTAATCTTTAAATCCACTTTATGAGGGCATTAAATGACCAACTACATTTATGGCCAATCATACGCAACATTGATGTGATTCATAGCAAATAACATGCATACGACCCAAACAACAATATGTTGTTAACCCAAGATCTTTCTTAGTTTGGTTAAACCTGGTGAAAACCTTGAACCATTGCTTAGCGAAGCAAGAATCTCGGCATGCGTAGACACCACAAACAAATGCAAACGTTTGTTTGATAAGCCATAATGCACAACAACATGAGCAATCTTGAAGCTCTTAGAAAAACCCAAACGGTTGGAGAGAAAAATCTCTAATCAATTTTCAATATCAAAGTTGTCAATGAAAAATAAACAATGTGTTTGCACGAATGCACGTACAGGAGGTGCGAATGCACAATGGTCGTGCAAGCAGGTCCGCACATGAACGTGCGAGTGTGCATGCCCTGGTCGTGTGACCAACTCTCTATTTTTCCAGCTCCAGGCCTACACGAGGGCGTTTGCACCAACACGACCTGGTCGTTTGGCCCAAACGTGCAAATTAGCTCATGTGTTCCACGAAAGTTGTAGCCATATATCTTTGCTTTTCAAAACAACTTGAATCATCTCAATATAAATTTTGAAGAGAATGTTATGGCCCAAATACTAAACCCTTCCAGTGCTGAAAATTGTTGATGCATTTGAACTTTTTGAAAGCAATCCCCTGTTGTTACTTCGTCAATGCTACTTTTCGACACATGATTAACTACCATGACTCTAGACTCAATATACTTGGCCCTTAACATGAATTTGGCCACTCAAATGACTTAAGACAACAAAAATAAACCAATTCTAAGATAGACAAATACAAGATATATATTGAATAACTCGAATACAAAGTCTTCCAGAACTTAATATAACTTCATTTGGTGTTGTCCAGATCCTTCTTAGATGGATTTGCATTATTCCCCTCTTCTTGAAAGTGATTTGTCCTCATATCCAAATATTGGACCCCAAAAGATTGAATTCTCATATCAATCCACCCGGATCAAATGTTAAACGATACACATACACCTGTTTCTCCATACTCATGTGACAAAAAAACAATGAAACTAGGAAAAACAAAGACAAATGTGTTAGCATTTAAAAACTCGTGCCTAGTAGCTCTGTTCTCTTTAGCAGCCATGACTATAATGTTTCCCTTGAATTTTACCTCAATAGCCATTACCCCCGTGTTTCCGCCCACTCATAATTAGTACTCACTTTTTTCTCAGCCATCACTCTAAACTCACTTCTACCTTTTGCTGGACTCTCTATCAATCTTCCTTCACATTTTAGTTTTACTCAAACTCTCATCTTCCTCGACTTTATACTTTTTTTCTTTCTCACCAGCCGAATTCTCCATCACCTCTACCCCACCAACTTCAATTTCTATTGAATCATCAAATTCAATTGTTGGATCGATAATCAATACCTCATCTATAGTTAACGACAACATATCCCCTTTCTTTGGCTCAACAACTTCTAGAATTCCCTCTGACTCTGGCTTGATAGCCTCCAATCCCAGCTTGACAACCTCCACTGATGGGTTATCCATGGTTTTAAAAATTGATGCAAAATTTGGATCATTAACAACAGATTCCCAAACATCGATACTAGTATATGGAGTTTGCCCTATGAAACCTCTCGTATTGTTCCCGAGCCCACAATTTCAATTCCTCCAATAATCAAAATCACCGTCATTCCTTTCCCTAATAATCTGATCTCTTCTCTTAAGCATTCATGCCCTACACCCCTCATGCACATAAATTAAAATATTGCTCATCGTCTTCGGAAGTCTTTTCCTATGCGACTTGTTGAATAAATCAAATGGTTGCATGTTTTCCTCCATCATGATTTTTTGAATTTTGGATTTTTTTTTCTCTTTTTTTGTACCCTTGAAACTAGGGTTTATGGAAAACAAAGAAAATCTGGTAAACAAGGATAAAAGAAAACAAGGATAGATTTAACCTTGCTACATGGCTCTGATTACCAACTGATGTGAACCATAGCAACCCGTGCATATGACCCTTTAACAATATGTTGAATAACCCAAGATCTTCACTAGTTTAGTTAAAGATGATGAAAACCTCGACCGTTGTTTAGTGAAGCAAGAACAACCTTGAAGCTCTTGGAAAAACCCAAAAGGTTGGAGAGAAAAATCTCTAATCAATATTCAATATCAAAGTTGTTAATGAAAAATAAAAAATGTGTTTGCCTTATATAGGCGGCTCAAAACAAACTCTAAAATGCTTGGTTTAAATAACTCACTTCATCAATTTTGTTCGGATCCGCCTTTTCTTCCGGAAAAAACGAAATCCCCATCAATGGCATTTTCTGTAGAAATAGTATTTTTGCTTATATCGACGATCCTTGATATAGAAGACAGAGTTTGGGCATCGGGTGCTACATCATAGGCGCATTGGCTATTTCCGGGTTGGGTTAGGGGAACAACCGAGTGATTGCCTTCACAGATCTCTTCTCAAAATCTCACTCAAAAGGTACTGAGTTGGAATCCCATTCTAACTAAGAATTCTTGTGATTCCGGAAAAGAAAAGAAGTTTGAACCAAAAAGAAAACTCAAAAATAGACCCAAAGAACAAAAACACGCAGATGTTGGCACGAGCTCATGGCTAGGCCGTGCACATGCGCAAGGGTCGTACGAGTAAGTCTGCACATGGGCATGCATGTGCACACGCCCTGGTTGTGTGACCAGCTCTGTATTTTTCCAATTGTAGACCTGCACATGGGCATGTGCACCAACACGGCCTGGTTGTGTGGCCCAAACTTGCAAATTAGCTCCTGGGGTCTTCATGAAAGTTGTACCCTTATCTCTTACCTTCCATAGTAACTTGAATCAGCTCAAGATAAATTTTCTAGAAAACGTTATGGCCCAAATACTAAACCCTATCAGTGTTAAAAATTGCAGACGCGTTTGGATGTTTTTGGAAGCAGTCCTTTGTTGTTCGATCGTCAATTCTTATTTTCGACACATGATTAACTACATGACTCTAGACTCAATATACTTGGCCCCTAAAATGAATTCGGCCACTCAAAAGACTTAAAACAATGGATAAACCTACTCTAATATACACAAATACAAGAAAATAAATAACTCGAATACGATGTCTTCACGAACTCAATTTAACTTCTGTTTGGTGTTGCCTGGATCCTCAGTAGATGGATTGGCATCAAACATGGTATTGTATTTAATTTATGATAGTTGCGGAGAATTAAATGTTGCTGACATAATGTTGAAAAGCATTCCCGCTTAATTAAATGCGACATCATTTTATCTGTTAGCCATTTAATATGTCCATGATGATGAATCTTGGCTGAAAGAGACTCTTCTGATAAATACTCAACAGATGCATAACTCAGTTGTTCCGATGACTTCACTCTGCTGATCAAACAAATTTGCTATTTTTTACTCAACTAATAGAGAGAAACTCTTCTGAAACCAACTTTTTCACATTTTTTGACTCTTCTAATAACATTGACTTAGCTCTATTAAGACAAGTTCATTCTTTATTATTCAAATCTCGATTCACGTAGGAGCTTTGAGAATATATCAACTAATTACTTCTCAGTTGACATATATTCCAACTTGATGTCTTTCATTTCAATATGATTTCATATAAAATGATATCTTACATCAATATGCTTGGTTCTTGAGTGCAATGCTGGATTTTAAGTGATATCTATTGCACTTGTGTTATCACACATAATTGGAATCTCATTTTCTTCAATATCATAATACCTTAGTTGTTGTTTAATCCCCAAGACTTGTGAACACTAGCTTCCCGACTATGTACTCTGCCTCAATAGATGTAGCTATTGATTTCTATTTCTTCTTTGAAAAACAAGAAACTCATCTATTTTCAAGTAGTTGGCATGTACGTGATGTACTCTTCCCGTCAACTCGCATCCATCAAATCAATTTGAGTAGCCCATAAGCTTGAAACCACCTTCCTTTGGATACCATAATCCAACTTCTTGGCTTCCTTTCAGAAATCTCATAATCTTCTTAGCAGCTGTCATGTAACTTTCCTTTAGTGCGGACTAAAATCTTTCGTAAACACATACTACAAAGGTGATGTCAGGTCTGCTAGCTGTCAAATAGAGAAATAAACCAATGAGAGTTTTGTTCTTTCTTTCAGCCACTCCATTTTGTTGTGGAGTTCTTGTAGCTGATAACTCATGAGATATTCCATTTTCTACACAATACTAAGCTATAATCTCATTGACAAACTCAATTCCACTATCTGATCTTATTTTGATAATTGATTGTTCTTCTCACTTTGAACTATTTTCATTAATTCTGGTAACCTCTGCTAGGTTTGATTCTTCTTACACATAGATATAGTCCATGAGTATCTTGAGTAGTCATCTGCAACTACCAGAGTGTACTTCTTTCAACTTATACTTATTGGCTCTACTAGTCCAAACAAGTCCATGTGCAGCAAATACAGAATCCTTGTTGATGAAGGATTTGACTTTTCATTGAATGATGATTTGATCTACTTTCCCTTCTGAAATGCATCACACAAGCTCTTTCTTGTAGATGGAGTCTGGTAATCCTTCAACCATATGACATCTTGCTAGCTTATTAATTGTCCTGATATTGAGATGACTCAGCTTCTTTTGCCACAACTAACTTGCTTTGTGCTTTTGGCTAGTAGACATGTTCTTAGAGTGGTAGTAAACCAATATACCACATACATATTCTTCTTTATGATCCCTGAAAGAACCACCTCATTGGTTTTTGTGTGCTTGATTTGACATTTTCCCATATTGAAACCAACACTATAGCATTTGTCACATGTTGGGCGATACTCAACAGATTGAAGTTTAGTCATTCCACAGCAACATCATTAATCTCCATCCTTTTGTATTTATTGATCTAGTGCTTTTGATTTCTTCCGGGCTTCATTTCCTCCAAATATGATTTTAGCTCCTTTTTATTCTTTGAAATTTGATCGGTAGCTTTTATCTCCAAATATGCCTAGAACAAATTACTTCCATATACTAGGTTCATTGGCACTCAGTTGTCCTACGAACCTCCATCAAATAAATCAAGCTTTAGCCATCCCTGTGTGGGTCCTGAAGGGTTAGTACTACATGTTGATACAACCAACCTATAACCAAAAGGTGTGACTCTAAGAGGTTGCCACCTTTTAGTTCCATAATCATAATGAATGCTTGCAAATTGTTTAGGAGTTTTAGCAAAATACAAATGTCTCTTATGTCAGAATGTAATTGTTCATGTGCGCATTTGGATTCTTGTGATAGTGGTGGGACTGTGCTTTGTATATAGTTGCATCTTACCTTTGTTAATTATATCTGGGTGCATATGTGTGTCGATTTTCATACCTAGGGAATGACCTGAATTGGTCTTTAGTCCTTTATCATTGTGGTTTTTTTCCCTTAAGAATTTGTTGATATTTCATGGGAGGATTCCAATTGAATTGTATATGATAGTTTCTACCACTCCCTTCATTTTATTTCTTTCTTTAAAAGTTTTAAGGTTTTTGGTAGTTTTGTTAGGTTTTCAAAGAATACTTTCTGTTAGGAGTCTGTTGGTTGACTCTTCTGAATTGATTTTCAGTATTCTTACCAGTGAACTCTACTAGATTCTTTTCTTTGTTTTTATATCATAGACCAGCATGTGTGTGATCTTTGTAGTGTGTGGGTGAAATATATGGTGTCTTAGTTTTCCCGGTATCCTCATTTATTGTGGAGTCTTTTTCTAAGATCACTCTAAGAACTTGTGCATTTACAAAGGAGTTAAAGTCGAATCCAGCTTTGTCTTCTATTTCCTTTTATATCATCATCAATTCATCCAATGTTTTAAATGTTGTTGAGTGATGCATAACATTTTCAGCTCCTGCCATGTCTTTTCTCTAGCAGTGCACTCAACTTTCATAAGCTCATTTCCAGCCTTCAACTTTTGTTCTCATCAACTATGTGACTTAGAGAACTCGGCTCTTCAATCAGCTGTGAGTTTTTGCTTTTGAGTAGGTTGTTTTCCTCATTTAAGAGTGTGTGGGAGGGTTTGATGTGCTCAAAGTCTTTAATCATTTTACCCAATGAATCATAAATATTTGTGGGTGTATGTTTGTGTCATTATCACTTTCATCAGAATCTGAATTAGATAAGTTAGAAAGTACCTCATCTTCTTGCTTCTTAGCCATAAGACAGATTAAAGCATTTCCCTAGTGTCAGATAAGTAGTTAGCTTCAATGTTGTCTGACTCTTCTATTTCTTTGCCTTTATTAGTTTATGTTTAAGCATCCATAGATTTCTTTCTTTCTTTTCTTTTTGTCCTAAAGATTTAGTTTTCCTATTCATTTCTATGTTTGTTGATTGGTGGATAAGGGCAGTCAACTACAAATTGACCTGGTTGTCAACAATTCTAGCATAAGTCTTCATCTCTCTTCTCATCTTTCTTGGGAGTTCTCTCCTCTTTTACTTTTAAGGGAGCTGAATGTCTTCTTGAAGTTTCTTCCTTCTTTTTGAAGAACTTGTTGAATCTTTTGACCATTAGGGCAATTTCCTCCTTGTCAATGATATCCTTGGACTCTTCTAAAAAAATGATATCCTTGGACTCTGTTGTTTTTAACCCACCTACTACCAAAGTAGCAGTCTTGGGTGTATCAGTCTCATCCAGTTCTTTCTGTGATGATACCTAATTGAGTGCCTATTTCCATGACCTTTAACTCCCACTCAGCTGGTAAAGCTCTGAGAATTTTCATACAGGTTTCCCTATGTGTATATTCCTTTTCTAATGATGATTACGCCAGCAATATGCATCTGGGTATGAAACAGGAGGAGAAGAAGAAAGCACTGGAGAAGGGAAAGAGTGTTGAACCCCATAAGTGTCCCTTCACTAATGCAAAAATTCTGAATGTGTACAACAATGATGAGGAAGAAGTTGAAGGAGGCGATGCATAGATGTTGCCGCTAAGACAGCTCTAAAAGAATCCCGTGAGATGGATGGCGAGGTCGATTATCAGGGGTTGGGGAACCATCTTCCCCCACCCTTATTATTAAATGAGTGGTGAGAGACACCGTTGCTCTCTCATCACCACTTCTCTCTTTAGAAAAATTTTTGTATAGATTTTTATGATGTATAGAAAACTTAGATTAGAAAGTTAGCACCCCATTTTCTGTATGTATTTCAACTATGTAATAGTTAGGAAATTAGCTGAGTTATAAAGCAGCAGAATTGAAGATGCAAAAGACGGAAAAGAAATGCGAAAAGATTCGATTTGTGTCGCAACTAAGTATTGAAGAAGACTTTCGATCAAGTAAAGAAGTTGTGTCTTTTAGTAGACTCACAACCGGGTCATCCAAGAATTAAGGAGAAGACATAATAAAGGGGTAAAGCAGCTGAAGCACTCAAAGAAAGCTGAAGAAGTTTGTTGCAAAGAAAAGGCAAAGACTTATCCAAAATGGTAAGGGACATACCTGCAACCTTAAAAGTTGTCTTGTTGAAAGAGTGCAAGAAGTTGGAAAAAATAGGATGTGTGCAGGAACCTGGTTCGATTCAAAATGTCAATGTTGGGTCAACATCAAATGTTGCACAGCAAGACAAGCCAACGAACAAGAAGTGAAGTTTGAAAATTGTTTATGTCTTCAACAGATACTTTTTCAAACTATCACTATAAAAGGCTGAGGAAAATTCTGAGAGAAGTACGAGATACAAGAGACACAAGAGAAATCTGATCAAGTAAGCAATTGTAAATATTCTCTCAAGCTATACATTTAAAATCCTTAAGCCTAAATACTCAAAGTGGTTCTAACCAACACATTTAGTGAAGGAAGGAAGAAAACTTCAACCTGTTGAAGAGGAAAACTTGTTTTTCAAGAACAAGGGGTTTACACTTTCACGTGGTGAAAGACGTGCAGTAAGGTTCAAGTTAGAGCATGTTTCATATCCAACGGGGGGTTGTGTGATCAAGTCCAAAGGATTTGAAGAGCTGAAGTAGTGAGGCAGATGCCTTACGAATAAGGTGAGTCTCATAAGGGAAGCTAGCTGTGTGATCAGGGCTTAATTGGATTGTATTATCCTTATTATAACAAGTTGTTGCATTAGTGGATTACCTCTAGGAGTTAGAGAAGAGTGGAGTAGAGGAGTTACCCCATCCTCGAACCATTATGAAAATTCTCTCTGTCATTTACTTTCAGCATTTATTTTTTGTATATTTATCACTACTGATTTACACTTGCTTACTTAACTAATAATAACTTAATCTAAAATAAGTGTTGAAAACCATATTCTTAAAAATGGTGTAACACTCCCGTTGCAAAAACTAGCAAAAAATAAACTGATTTTTTAAAAGAACTCACTTCACTCAGCTGAGTTACTCTATGAACAGCTCTCTTAAGTCTGTTGAGTGGTTAACTCTCCTGTTGAGGTTAGACTCAGTTGTTTCCCAAGGGACCTAGTTGTTTACTTGTATAAACACTGATTTAATTTGAAATCGAAAAATTGGGTAAGTCTATTCAACCCCCCTCCCCTTCTAGACTTAACCAACACCCTTTGGGACCTACAAGTGGTATCATAGTGGTTGGTTCAAGGAACCTTCTGCACTGGTTACTAAATTAGATCTCAATCTTTTCAAAAGATCAACACTTGAAAGTTTTTCAAAGTTTCTTCCAAAAAGTTATTATCATGGAAGCAAATATATTTCGCATTCCCATGTTTAGCGTAGAAGAGATTGATGACTGGAAAATTCACATGCTAGCACATCTCTCAGCTTTGCATGATAAAATGTGGTTTGTCATGGAAGATGGACCCATCAAAATCACCAAGGTTAATACAGCTGCAAGAGTTACTGCCTGCCATTGTTGAAAAGCTTCGAAGTGAATGGACCAATGAAAACAGAAAAAGATACAACTTGGACAATGTGGCCAAGGATATTTTGTATAAAACTCTTGATAAAGTAATGTTTAACAAAGTTAAATTCATTTATTATACGACAAGCCTTTCAATTATACATCCTAATAATTTGAATCATAATTCTATATGTAACTATGGAGGTTACTTGCATGTTTAACTTAGGGGTAGCAAAAATCATTTTGAGGCCTCTTTCGAGCCATAAGATTGCGTACTAGGATTAGAGAAAACTAATTAGATTACCAAAATAAAGGGTTTACCTATGAGATTTAACAACTTACATATTAGAGAAGTCATCTCTCTTTCTTCTCTTTTCTCTTTTCTTCTTCTCCTTCTCTCTCCCTCTGGCCATTTTCTCTCCCCTTTACTGCCATGTTTCTGTGTTTTCTCCAAGTGAGATTTTACGTGTATTATATATATGTTTTAACCTACTCCTAATTGGACTAGGTTTAGGGTACATGGGTCTTTTATGGGTTTGTTTTAATACTCTATAATAAATAGAAGCGAAAGTATTTTTATAAAATCAAAAAAAATGAATTCATAATTCTTCCTTATAACACCTTATACCATAGAACCTTGAGCCCTTAGAATAATTTAATAAACATAATTTAAATTATCATTAAGGAATAAATAAATGTGGGTCATTATATTTTAGTGGTACTCACATTCTTAGAACTTTGTACTTAGCCTGGAGGTCTTAGGTTTGAGTGTAGAGAAAGCAATGAAACCGAAAGTCTATGAGTGCGAACCAGATGGAAAGCCTAAAGGAAAAGCCCAGAAAAAAAACCCATTTGGGATAGGTCTTGTTCTTTACAAAAGTCATCACGTCCATCCCATAAGAAGGCCAAGATCATTCCTGACATTCCTAAAAGTTGTTCAAACATGTATGATCCAATGGGCCTTTATCCATCACCTTTGGTTCAAGAGTTTGAGAAGTGGTAGGAAGATAATAAGGATAACAAGGACGTGGTGGTTGGTTGCTTGGTTGAGGAAGGCCATTCACTTTGTACATCATTATTCAACAGTATCTGCTATACCAAAGGCTGGTTTGATGATCTGGTATTGAAACTAAACCTTCTCAAAATATGGATTTATTATTTTGTTAATGTTTTATAAACCCGTAAGAAAAATATGTTAACTTCTTTTCGTATGGCTTCATTTCTGACATGGTTTACTTGTGCAAAGTATTTTAACGGTGAAATGGGTGAGAGCTTAGACAAAAGCAAGAAAAGTAAGGTTAAATGGTCTTGGTGGATTGTTGATATAGCTTTAGGGAGTACTTGACATGAATCTTCCACTAGGAGGCATGATATAATCAAGACAATGTCTATGTCATAACACATGTGGATGTAAACTATTGGGTGTTATACGAGTTGAATATCCATGATCAGTCTATTATCGTATATGACTTGATGTCCGAGTCCAGATTATTTGGGACTTATGATGGTTGATAAGGGTGAAATATACATGCATTTAAAGGTTTATTTGGATATATATTTGATACATTTGCATGAATATTTAGTTTTTAGGTTAGTTTCTTTGTTGCGTGATATCAATTCTTATATACTTTTGAAAGAGCTTTATATGAAAAAATATCCGTAGAATGACCTGACCAGAATGCCGACCAAGGGATGATCAAATATGTGAATACAACGAAGAAGTACAAACCACATGACCATGTGTCATTTGACATGGTCGTGTGATGTGTCTCGGAGCATGAAAAGGTGTCGAGGGATGAATTTTCAGAATAACAAACCACACGGTCCATCCAATTCTACGTGGGTTTTTCTTTGAGCCAAAATAGAGAGTTGTGACATGACATGGTCCACCATGTGCTTTGCACATGACCATGCACTCTTGGGCTTTTGTTTCTACTCGGGAGGGTTTCATCATCATAGTCTTAAATTCCATGTTTAACTATTTGTTTTCAGATTTGCCTATGAATTTGTGAATAAGTATGTTAGGCTAAATCTCTTAATTCTAGGATATAATCGAAATTGTGGATTCATGTTAATTCTAATTTGATTTGAGTTAATTGCATCCTTGGTACCACATGACTTTCTTCATTATAACTTCAATCCCTAGGTTGCACAATAGTCCCATAGGATTCATATTGTTGCAAAAATAGTCCCAAAATCCTAAATTTTGCATATTTGGTCCCATAATTCTCAATGTTTGCACTTTTGGTCCCCGATTTTTCATTTTTATATTACACTCAATTTGCCTTTGACTGTTGACTGTAAATGGTATCAGAGCCTAGGTTTATTAAGAACTTTAAGTTATATTTATTATATTATGTAATTAATATTTGGTGAGGAGAATTTTCTCCAAGAAAATGGATCTGGACGAATGTCCAAGATGTATACCTAACAGGAGATATCGTCAAATTTTGTCGATGCATGCACAAGAACACCAGGATAAGATAACATATTGGAATAATCAATATGTTGAAAAGGAACTCGTAGGAGCCGATAGGGAAACCATGAGAAAATGTTATAAACAAGCAGCATATTATCTGAGTTTCCTTACGGTAAATCAGATATTATATGTCGATCTGATGAATCGTTAGGAAGTAGCCCATCAAAATCATGAATCCTGATGGGATAGCAGAATGGAACGAGATACTTCCAGACACCTCTAAGGTCTCAAAAGATCTTAGAGAAGTCCAAAAGACGGTGCAGAATTATGGCAACCGCCATAATCATATACCAACACAGATACATCAGATCCAAAACTAGATGGAAAAGATGGTGAAATATCAGAAGGAGACTCTTGAAATCCTTCATGATATTCAGATATGAGTCAAAAATCTGGAGGACAGACCAAGTTCATCTAGAGGGAACAAACGTATTAATTTCGGAACAGTACCCTATTTACACCAAAATGGGAAACCAACCGAAGTTGTATGACGCATGACAGAGATGAAAAGCTTCTTGCTATCATCAAAGGAAAATCCGTCATAAACTAAAAAGTGACGGATATGGAGAAGATTAATCTTAAAGATCTACATGACCTTGCAAAATCCTTTGCAGGATTAGGAATTGTAGATTTAAAGATGAACACATGAGATGAATTAGCTTTGGTTACTCATGACCAACATCAAAGACCACCTCCACCACTACCATTTGATCCAAATGTTGCAGAAAGTACAGGTTCACATCATGGACATGAACCAATGCCGCACGCTGGTGATTTTACTATAAGAGGAGATCTTATTGTTTCAAGAACTCGACAACATTCCAAAAGGCCAAATATGTATAATACGCCTTATGGAAGATCACAACTCGATCATATACATCCATATGGATTGATGTTAAATATGGATATTCCAGATTTTAAAAATCGAGAAGTCCTTATTGATGATTGGGCATCGGCTATGAGGATTGCAGCAAGTACCCTCGATCTTACAAAGGACGAATTCAATTTACTCCTTGAAATGAGTCTTGAAGGATTTGTAAAGATTTCATGGGATATGACAGGATCAGAAATGAAAAGCAGCGTCACAGCTGGAGAGTCATTGAAAGAAATTGTCGATAATATGGCAAAATTATTCAAAATATATTTTATCGGCACAGACTATTTTGAGGGACTGGAAGAAGAAAAAAGAAAAAGATACAAACAAGCCCTCTACTAGGAAATTTAATGAAGAAATTTGGTAAGGAAGAGAAGTCATCTGTGAAGATTCCCATGAATACATCAGTCAAGATGGATATGAATGTAGATGGCAAAGCTGTTGATCAAACCAGATATAGAGCCCTTATTGGATCTTTGCTCTATCTAACAGCAAGTAGGCCAGACATCACCTTTGTTGTAGGTGTATATACCAGATTTCAATCTGCACCAAAGGAAAGTCACATGACTGTAGCCAAGAGAATCCTAATGTATCTGAAGGGATGCCAAGAAGTTGGCTTATAATATCCAAAAGATATAGGATTCAAGCTAGTTGGCTACTAAGACTCAGACTATGTTGAATGTAGAGTGGACATGAAAAGTACATCAGGTACTTGTCAAATGCTTGGAAATAGATTGGTTTCTTGGTTCAGCAAGAAACAAAATTCAATAGCTACATCCACAACTGAAGCAGAGTACATAGATGCAGGTAGTTGTTGTGCCCAAGTCTTATGGATGAGGCAACAACTGAGAGACTATGATACAGAAGAAAAGGAAATTCCAATTATGTGTGATAACACAAGTGCCACTGCAATTACTCAAAATCTAGTATTGTATTCAAGAACCAAGCACCTTGATGTCAGATATCATTTTATAAGAGATCATGTTGAAAAGAAAGACATCACTTTGGAATACATATCAACTGATAAAGAGTTAGTTGATATATTCACTAAGCCATTATGTGAATCAAGACTTGAAGAGCTTAAAAATGAACTTTGATTGATTGAGCTGAGTTTGGAGGCTCAAAAGACTCAATCAACAGAGTCAAAGAAGAGAGTATTGGAAATCAACAAAGTTTCATTTTTCAGCAAAGTGAAACAGTCAAGATGGCTAGCCAGTTGTATCGAGTTAGCTGGACAACCAAGTGTTTATTAAGTGAAGAGAGAAGCAGAGTCAAGTCACTTATGAAGATAGCTAAGTTGTTTATAAGCTAAGTGACAAAACACAGTCATTTTCTGCAAGCGGGAATATTTTAGGCTTGACGTCAGCAGTAATTATGGTGTCAGTAAAAAGCCTATACCCGTTTTACCCATGATAGGATATAAATGCTACTGCATTTAATGCGGGAAAATTAATGCAGTTTCAAGACACGATCTCAACCATTGATCAAATTTGAACTTTTTGAATTCCAAAAACCGTCCCCTCACATCCCATATATAGAGGAATTTCTTTTCTCTATCCTCACACTACTCTCATTTCTCTCAAGCAAGAAGAAGTTTTCTCTCTGCAAACCAAGCAGAGAAACCCTAATCCTTTATATGTTCATATCTCAAGCTCTAATCTCTGAAATGGCTCCGACTTATGATTTCGTGAAGATGGCTGAGAAAATCCACACATGATCCATGGTGGATTTCGATGGCTTAGTCAAGTAGGGGGTTGACAACGCTCTAGCCAAGAAAATAGCTGAGAAAATCGAGAAGTCCGATCTCTAGGAGTTTCATTCAATGGAGTTTTCGCACACTTATTTGGAGGAAGTGGCGATGTTCTATGTGAATGTTGAGTTTCACGATGGTGAGATTCGCTCATCGGTCCATAGCACAGATTTCAAGATAACTGCTGCGGACTTAGCTACAAACTGTCATCTGCCTCCGTCTGTGTTAAGTTGGTATTTTACCAACTTATTTGAGTTTTTTAGAATAGAATTTGGTTTTATTTTGGGTGTTTTTAGAGTTGCTAGAGTCCAATTTATTTCAATTAGAGTCGATGTAGAGTCAATACAGATTTGGTAGTCGAGAAATGAAGAAAACGATGAAAAACGGCTTGAAGAAAGAAGAAATCGCGTATAAAGAAGGAAAAAATCGCACTTTGGCCAAGGACGGGCGGGCGCTGCAGCATAGCCCTAGCCTAAGCAGCAGCGCCCGTGACAGGAATGCAGGTTGGACGAAGCGTGTGGCGCTGCAGCTAACGCCCGCCGCTAAGAGCGCTGAGGGGAAAATTCCCGAGTAAGTTGGCGGGCGCAGCAGCGCCCGTGCGATAGATACAGGAGAATTGTTGGGCGCCGCAGCGCCCAGGGGCGGAAAATCCTATGTTCACCTACCCCGTTCTTGGACTTTTGTGTACTATAAATACCATCATTGGGGCTTGAAATTGGGGCATCTTGGAACCCTTGGGAAGACAATAAAAACAGCTACAAGACAAGGAAGAAGAATTTGAGCATTTTGAGAAGAATTTGGAGAAGAAGATTGGAGGCTTCTATCATCTAGAAATAGAGAAGATCCCTCAACTCTTGTTCTTATTTTATTGATTTCTTCATATCTTGTAAGATGTATTGTTGTATTTTCATTCATTTTCTTTAATCATGAGCTAAACACTATAATTCTAGAGGATTGATGTAATCTATGTTTGAACTTATGTTTTGAGATTGTGGTTTGTCAATCTAGATCTATCAATTTATTTGTGCTATTTGGATCTATTGCTTCTAAATTACTTGATCAATAATTTAGATTGTTTGGTGTATTTGATTTGACACTTGAGAGAGGTAATTGAATACATGACCTTGGAATAGCATAACCTAGGATTTCATAGAATTGAGAGATTTGTGAATCCTTTGAAGTCATTTATCAAGATTCATAGCTTTTATTGAGATTTTGATTGGTGATTTTTATAGAGATATTGATTTCCCAATTGAATCTAAAATCATTGGCACTTGAGAAAGAGAATGATTATTGTAGAAATCTTGACTTATAAATTGATAATTGATGATTGATAAACCATATTGACAACATAAGGGATAACTAGATTCATCATACCTCTAGAATTCATTTAATCATTTGGATAAATTCATTGATATTTTCATAGTCTTAATTTATTTTTAGTATTTTTAGTATAATCAACTCCATCAATTATTGAATTTCTAAATAAAGTTAGACTACTATATTATAGTACTTAGCGATAATTCGATAATTATTCCTGTGGATTCGACAACCTTACTTCTCTATATTAAAACTTGACACCGTAGACTTGCGGTTAGAAAAATCTCTAACAAGTTTTTTGGCGCCGTTCTTGGAATAATTCATCTTATTTGCGCTAATATTATTACTTAGTAGTTTTACTTTAATTTAGATTGGTTTCTTTTGTTACAATAGGGTCATTGTCATTTTTGTGTTTTCTTGTTGATGCGAAAAATAAAAGTGCTAATTTAATCTTATTTGATCCAGAAATTGAAAGAACGCTTGAAAGATTAGAGACGCACGAAGAATCGAATTCACAAAAATGGCGAGAATCGGTGATGATGAAGACCGCATACCTATTGTTGCACCACCGAAAGGGCCATTCGGGACTATTTTCGACCAACCACAAATCAAAACTATTCGGGCATTGTTCGCCAACCTATCAATGCGAATAATTTTGAATTGAAGCCGCCCTAATAAATATGGTGCAACAAAATCAGTTTGGGGTAGTGCCGTAGACGACCGAATGCTCATTTGGCTATTTTTCTCGAGATATGTGATACTATCAAAATGAATGGGGTCCCCGATGAAGCTATTTGGTTGAGGTTATTTCCGTTTTCACTTCGTGATAAAGCTAGACAAATGGCTTCAAACCTTTCCACCGGAAGTATCACTAGTTGGAATGATCTCACTTTGAAAAATTCATGGCAAAATTCCTTCCACCTAGTAAGACACTTCAACCGAAAAGTGAGATTGCTCAATTTCATCAACT
Source organism: Rehmannia glutinosa (assembly GCA_016081115.2). Classification (NCBI taxonomy): domain Eukaryota; kingdom Viridiplantae; phylum Streptophyta; class Magnoliopsida; order Lamiales; family Orobanchaceae; genus Rehmannia; species Rehmannia glutinosa. Next base: position 109,924,330 of record CM071926.1, read on the forward strand.
CGACTTTGAGCCACTCTACGAAGCTTGGGAGCGATTCAAAGAATTATTGAGGAGGTGTCCACAACACGGTGCTGCAGATTGGCAAAAGGTTCAAGATTTTCTACAATGGTATGAATGGGCATTCAAGAACTATTATAGATGTTGCGGCGGGAGGTACATTGATGGCTAAAACTCCAAGTGAAGCCATGCTTTTACTCGAAGAAATGGTCGCCAATAGTTATCAATGGCCGTCAAAAAGATCTACGCCAGAAAAGTTGCGGTGTTCTTGAACTTGATACTATGTCCGCATTGGCCTCTCAAATTTCCGCCTTGTCAAAGCAAATTGCTACACTAAGTTCGGTGGAAAACAACAATCGGAGGCGATCATGGAGATAAGTCAAGAAATTGTGAATCCCGATATGGAACAAGCGAATTATGTGAATAATCGGGTTTCAACAATAGAGGGAATCAATTGCCGACACATTATCATCCGGGACTTCGCAATCATGAAAACTTCTCGTATAGCAATACGAGAAATGTGTTGCAACCACCTGCGGGATATCGAGAATCAAGCAAGTACGAGTACACACGTGGGAGAACAAAAGCCATCTTTGGAGGAATTACTTAGTTCATTCCTTGTAGAATCAAGAGCAAGGATGAACAAGGCCGATTCTAACATAGAAAATTTGGGTTCAAGGGTTACAACAATTGAAAGTCATCTCAAATCTTTGGGGACACATGTGGGTCAATTGGCCACGGCTATTAATTCACAAATGAAAAGTTGATACGTTTCCAAGTAACACCGAGGTGAACCCACGGGAACATTGCAAGGCCATTAAGTTGAGAAGTGGGAAGGAATATGATGAACCAAAGATGCCTGCTCATGCCACCAAAGAACCAGAAGCAAGCGCTGAAACACTCCAAAATGAAGAGGGCATTGATAAGCAATCAGAAAAGGCAAAAATTGAGGTAAAACCAATTTCCAATTCTGATAATGTGTTACCAAATGCTCTTCATTTTCCACAGAGATTTCAGAAGAAAAAGTTGGACGCTCAATTTTCCAAGTTTTTGGAAATATTCAAGAAAATTCACATCAACATCCCTTTTGCCGATGCACTTGAGCAAATGCCAAACTATGCAAAATTCATGAAGGATGTGATGTCGAGAAAGAGAAGGTTGGAGGCATACGAGACGGTCAATCTCACAGAAGAGTGTAGCGCCATTTTGTAAAGAAAGCTACCACAAAAATTAAGAGATCTGGGGAGTTTCACTATCCCTTGCACTATTGGTGATTCTTATTTTAATAAAGCTCTTTGTGACTTAGGTGCTAGCATTAATCTTATGCCGTTATCTGTTTTCAGGAAACTTGGCCTTGGAGAAATAACACCATCCACCATCACATTGCAATTAGTCGATAGATCACTCACCTACCCAAGAGGAGTGATTGAAGATGTGTTGATCAAAGTGGATAAATTCATATTTCCGGTGGACTTTGTGGTGTTGGATATGGAGGAAGATCATGAAATGCCATTGATTCTTGGGAGACCTTTTCTAGAAACGGGACGAGCTTTAATTGACGTGCAACAAGGAGAGTTAACATTACGGGTAAATGATGATGAGGTACTATTTAACATTTATAAAGCAATGAAATTTCAAGAGGAACCTCACACATGTCATTTTATTGATAAAATCGAACAATGTGATCAAACGGAAGTTATAAAACAAGATTTAAAAGATCCATTAGACATTGTTTGATTAATTCAATAATGAAATGTGATGAGGAAGATAGTGATGATATTGATTTGCTTGAGTTTATTCTTTCCTTGAGGCTAAAACAAATTGTAAAAGAAAAACAAAAGGAAGCATTAGAAAATGCCAATATTGAAAATATTCGAAAGGTACTTTAGAACTAAAGGAACTTCCTAACATCTTCAATATGCATTTTTGGGAAAAGATAAAACTTACCCTGTAATTGTTTAGCTTCATTATCTTCATCCGAATTGGATAAGTTGTTGCGTGTGCTTCGTGAACATAAGTCGGCCTTGGGTTGGTATATTTCGATTTGAAAGGTATAAGTCCTTCCATTGTAATGCACAAAATTTTAATGGAAGAATCTTATAAACCATCTATTGAACACCAAAGACGACTTAATCCCGCAATGAAAGAAGTCGTGAGAAATGAGGTTTTAAAGTGGCTAAAGCGGTATTATTTATGCCATTTACGATAGTTCATGGGTGAGTGCAGTGCAGTTGTCCCTAAAAAGGAGGTATGACATTGTGAAAAATGATAACAATGAATTAATTTCTACGACACGAACACGAGGATGGCGAGTATGTATTGACTATAGAAAATTGAATAAAGCTACTCGTAAGGATCATTTTCCCTCCCCTTTATTGATCAAATGTTGGAAAGGTTGGCGGGTTACGAATATTATTGTTTTCTTGATGGCTATTCGGGATACAATCAAATCGCCATTGCCCCGAAGATCAAGAAAAGACTACTTTTACATGTCCATATGGTACTTTTGCATTTCGCAGGATGCCATTTGGATTATGTAATGCACCGCTACTTTTCGAGAGGTGTATGATGGCGATTTTTCATGGTATGGTTGAGGAAATCATGGAAATTTTTATGGACGATTTTTCTATTTTTGGTACTTCTTTTGACCATTGTTTGCATAACTTATCTATGGTTTTGCAACGTTGTGAGAAACTAATCTTGTACTCAATTGGGAAAAATGTCACTTTATGGTCAAAGAAGGGATTGTACTTGGGCATCGTATTTCTTGTACGGGTTTGGAAGTTGACGGGCGAAAGTTGTGGCTATTGAAAAAGCTACCCCACCTTCAAATCAAAGGCATAAGAAGCTTTTTTAGGGCATGCGGGATTTTATAGGAGATTCATAAAAGATTTTTCAAAAATTGTTAAACCACTTTGTAATCTCCTTGAAAAAGATGCTATCTTTTGCTTTGATGAGTTGTGTTTGCGAGGCATTTGAACAGGATAAAAAAGGCACTCGTTTGGCTCAATTATGATAGTGTCGGATTGGACTCAACCATTTGAGCTTATGTGTGATGCAAGCGATTATGCAGTGGGTGCCGTACTTGGTCAAAGGCGAGACAGAATTTTAAAAGCTATCTATTACGCAAGTAGGACCATGGACAACGCCCAACAAAACTACACCACCACGAGAAAAGAGATGTTGGCGGTAGTTTTTGCATTTGATAAATTCCGAGCTTACTTGGTGGGTACAAAGGTGATTGTTTATACGGATCATGCGGCAATCCGATATCTTTTCTCCAAAAAGGATGCAAAACCTCGGTTAATTCGATGGATTTTGCTCTTGCAAGAATTTGATATTGAGATTCGGGATAAAAAGGAAGCGAGAATGTGGTTGCCGATCATCTATCCCGCATTGAGCAACCTCACGAGGTGATTGAAAGTCCATAAAAGAATCATTTCTGATGAACAAATTATGCGTGCGAGACATCATTACCTTGGTACGCAGATTTTGTTAATTACCTCGCGGAGGAGTTTTGCCACCGACTTGACTTCACACCAAAAGAAAAATTCCTACATGATGTTAAATCTTATTTGTGGGATGATCCGTTCTTGTTCAAGAGATCTTGCGGATTCTATCATTCGTCGTTGTGTTCCGAAGGAAGAAATTGGAGAGATTCTTCAACATTGTCATTCCTCATCTTATGGGGACATTTCGACCAACCCGAAATTGCAAAATACTACAATCTGGTTTTTATTGGCCAACATTATTCAAGGATTGTTATGCTTTTGTGAAGACTTGTGATCGATGCCAAAGGGTTGGTAATATTTCACGGCGTCATGAGCTTCCCTTGACAAATATAATGGAGGTGGAGTTGTTTGATGTATGGGGTATTGACTTTATGGGGCCATTTCCCGCGTCCTATGAAAATTTGTACATTTTGCTTGCGGTTGATTACGTCTCCAAGTGGGTTGAGGCGATTGCTACACCAACGAATGATCTTTTAAGGTAGTACTCAAATTCTTGCACAAGCATATTTTCACTCGGTTCGGTACACCTCGAGCTATTGTAAGTGATGAAGGTACGTATTTTTGTAATAAATTATTTAATAACCTTCTTGCTAAATTTGGTGTGCGTCATAAGATTGCGCTTGGTTACCATCCTCAATCTAATGGTCAAGCCGAAATTTCCAATCGTGAAGTGAAACAAATTCTTGAAAAAAAACGGTGAGTTTTAATCGAAAGGATTGGCACAAAAGCTCGATGATGCTTTGTGGGCTTATCGCACGGCTTATAAAACACCCATTGGTATGTCACCATATCGATTGGTGTTTGGTAAAGCGTGCCATTTACCGGTTGAACTTGAGCATCGAGCTTATTGGGCAATTAAGAAATTGAATTTTAACTTGAAAGAGGCGGTGAAAACCGATTACTTCAATTAAACGAAATGGAAGAATTTAAGTCAAAATCATATGAAAATGCCAAAATGTATAAAGAAAAAACGAAAAAATGGCTTGATCAAATGATTCTGCGGCGTGAATTCTTACCCCCAACAGTGTTATTGTTCAATTCTCGATTGAAACTCTTTCCGAGTAAACTCAAATCACGATGGTCCCACCATTTGTGGTTGAACGTGTGTTTCCCTATGGTGCCATCGAGTTGAGAGGAAATGATGGGAATTCGTTCCAAGTAAACGGACAACGATTGAAACATTATTTTGGGAACGAAGCAAGGAAGGTTTTAAATCTTCCACTTGGTGATGAAATTTCTTGAGTTCGAATAGTTGAGTCCGGCTAATGACTATAAATTTAGCGCTTCTTGGGAGGCAACCCAAGTGATTTTCGTGAGATCGAATTTTTGTGTGATTTTATTTTCTTTTAGTTTGGTGTGTATTTATTTGAATTTTGGTGTGATTTTTGTGTGAATTAATTTGTGTGTGATTTTAAATTTTTGATTAAATTGAAATTTTCAATTAAATAAAAAAAAAATTGGAAAATATGGGCGTATTTACTAAACAAAAACAAGGGTGTGCGGTGTGTGTGCGGGCGCTACGACGCCCGGCCCCTACAAGACTGCTGTCACCGACCAGTGAGGAGAATTAAAAGGTCGATTGACTATTTGTTTTGACAAACAAACACACACACCTCACGCCTATTCTTGATCTCTTCTACAAAAATCCCACCTTGCTTTCACTTATACACCATTCAAGTGGGCATTTGAGCAACTCAATCATCATCTTCATCTTCTTCATCAATTGGGTAAGTGAGCTTCAATTGTACATCAATTTTCTTCAAATTTTCAAGCTTAGGTTAAAAATGTGGGAATTTTCAATATCATTATAATTTCGAATTTCTTGATCAATTCTTGATAAATTGTGATGATATATGATTATATTGTGCTTGAATTGGTTGGTGTTGAAAAATGGGCATGAATTGAATTTCAAATTTGGTGTTCATCTCTTCTTTGCATATATGCCTACAAGGTGTTTGTTAAAATGCCTAAATGAAAAATATTACACCTAGGCATTTGATTCTTGTCATCATTGTGTACTAAAGGTTATTTGATCATGAATTGATGACAAGGATGCATAATTGTTGAGTTGTTGCCAAATTCCTAACCCCTAACTCCTATTGTGCGTTCTATGTGTATTTTGCTTGTTATTTTTCAGGTGATTTCCAGATCAATTAAAATGCCAAGAACAAAGAATGCAAGCAAGGGCAAAAGGTGGCGAGTACTTCCGAGGAATATGATACTAGTCGTTTAAGTAAGCTTAGAGGCACAAAATCTTTTTATGAGAAATTAAGCACAAAGAGCATAACAGCGAACGGGGTTACAACCGGGGCGAATGATGGTGAACTTGCACAAATGATACATCATAAGCAATGGAAAAAACTTTGTGCACAACTAGACCATTCGCACCGAATATAGTCAGAGAGTTTTATGCAAATGCAAAGACCAAAAATGGCTATAACTCAGAGGTTTTCGTACGTGGAGTAAACAAGGTATACACTCATTCAATAGCGATAAGAGAATATTATGGACTCCCGGAGGTGGATCACTCACCGTACGTTGAATTTATCTCGCAACCACCAAGTATGGAGGAGATTTGTAATACCTTATGTCGGCTGGAACGTGGTGCGTCATATAAAAGTAGTGGGAGGTGCTCTGCTTTTCCGCACACGAGTCTTAGTCGATATGGGCAAGCTTGGTACCACTTCATATGCAACAACTTGATACCAACCAAGCATGTTAGTGATGTAACTAAGGAACGAGCTCATCTTCTATATGACATAGTTCTTGACAAACAATTCGACCAGGTAATTATTGCAACGTCCCCTTCATAACAAAATGCTACAACCCAAAACAGGGGGACTAATCTTACCGAGTTTAATTTGTGGGTTATGTAAAGAGGAGGGTGTTACATGGGATAGCTCTGAGCCATTGGAAAATCCTAAGGGACCCATAGATTCGGCTACTATTGCTTCTTATGACGAGTGGGCAGGCGGTGTGCCTAATCCAAAGGGTGCGGGATATATTCTTCATCCCGAATTTGCTCTACCAGCTATTGAGCCTGATACTCATGCCCAACCATAGAATATTGACGCTCCATCTGGTTCAGTGGCAAGACGTTCTCATTCTAGACGCTCACATAACAGCTCTTCAGACGCACTAGTTTGCGAAGTACGAGAATTGAGAAGGGCTTTTGTAGCTGAGCAACGCCACAGAGCGGCACGAGAAGAATATGAGAATGAGCACAACCGAGTACTTGCCCGGATATATAGCCGGACACACCCGCAATTCCAGTTCCCAATACCACCACCACCGGGTCCTATTGCTCATTTTTCACCACACGACTCCGATGAGGAGTCCTAGGAGCTCCGGCTATCAGGAAAGTTTTCTCACTCTCCATTGAGGACAATGTTCAATTTAAGTTTGGGGGTGTAATCAGTATTTATGTCTTTTCAAATCGTGACGTAGTCGTGTCCAAAAAAAAAAAAAAAAAATCGAGTTGAGTCGAGTCGGGGAGTTTGTTGAACTATAGAACTACATGACTAAGTAGATTTGTTGATCACGATTTGAACTGTCACAAAAGCATGCTTTTAAGTGGTGATCTATATTTTGTTCATTGATTTCATATTCATGCATAATTTTGTTAACTTATTTGAAAATGATTAATGAAGTCGAGTGTTGCTTGTATGATCCCACCGGATTCTAGAACTTGTTTGATCACTAATTGAGGCAAAATCCTAGGTGAAATAACATAAGGAAATTATTTAGGCCATCTTTGAGTAAAAGCTAGAGCCAAAATGACTACCTTTGTACGATATAATTTCACTAGTGTCCCCTTTTGAGCCTATTAAACATGTTCTTTGGCAACCAATTTTTTTATTACCTTGAGCTTACATGTGAAAATCCTAATTACCCATTACTCATACACACAAAATGATTGAAGGTTGAGGAGGATGTGATAAGTAAGGTAGATGTTAATTCGCATGAAGTTGCTGAGAAAAAGAAATAATGAAACCCCATGTGTTAAAATATGCAAAAGATCAAGTTTGGGGGTCTCAAAAAAAAAGAAAAAAATAAAAAATAAAAAATAAAAAAAATAAAAAAAAAATGTTGAAAATAGAGGCTCGTAAAGGGAGAATAATTGAAAATGCAACAAAAGTGAAGGTAGCCATTTTGTTTGGCAATTGGTGATTTGAAGAGGTAATTGTGTGTTTGGGTGAATTGAGCCACTTAATCCTAAATTTTCCTACCCGACCCTAATCCGCATTACAAGCTTTGGAAGCCCTATTGATCCATGTGTTATATTAGCCTACATTAGTGGAGATTAGTGTGAATAACAAGCCTATGGAATCCGGTAGTCATTATCTTTTGATACTTAGAAGTGGATCATCTTGATAACGTTTGATTGAAGAGGAGGATGCTGAGCGAAGAAGGAAGCAGCCGAGGGATTGAAGACGATTGAACCCCTTCATGTTGTATTGTATTTAATTGTAAATATACACACTTGTAAGTACTCTGTATACGCTCTGAGATAATTAATGCTCTGATACTTTGTATTTGTGTATACATTGTGAAAGCTCTGTAAAGTGCAAAGAATGATATGTTCAATAAAATGACATATTCAAATACAATCATTCTTTATTTTTTGCACTATTTACTTTGCTATTTATTTAAGTTTTGTCATCATCAAAAAAGGGGAAATTGTAGGAAAAATTTATGTATAGATTTTGATGATACAATGTAAAACTTAGATTAGGAAGTTGGCACCCCAATTCAAATGTAATCCAACTTGTAATAGATAAGGTTCTATTAGTTGAGTCGAAGGTAGCCAAGTTGAAGATTACAAGACCCGAAAGATTTGAGAAGGAAGACCCGGTTGTGAGGTAGGTTTGAGTGAAGTGCAAAGAAGTTTCGATCAAGTTGTTAAAGGTTGTTCTGTCGGTTAATGACGTTAAAGTCATTCCTAAAAGATTGGAGTTGACTCAAGACAAATGGGTAAAGCAGTCGTCAAGTCAAGTCGACTGTGATGGATCAGTTGCACAAAAGTCAAGGACATTACTTATTATAGTAATATGTCCATGCTGCCATGTCTGAAAGTGCTTATCCCAGAAGCGTGCAAAAGAAATGAACCAATGTGAAGTTTTCCAGGGAGCGCGTGAGTGAGGACAAAGCGTGCTACAAAAGACTCATGTTGGTTTGTGGGGACAATCGTCAATCCAGTAAAGCGCTTGAGGTCCAACAACTGGTATCAGAGCAGGTCACGGGTTCGAATTGTAGGCCGCACCTCGCGCCTCTTTTAAAGCCCATTGCCAGCAGGATGCTGGACCACAGCCCAACAATCCTCCTCAAAGCACCTGCCAGCATCTCAGCTCTAATGCTTGGCAACCTCCGCTACCCGCCAAACTTCTTCAGTTCTAATGCCAACTTCTTCCGTTCAAGCGTCGCGTCACGCCAGCCTCTCAGTTCCGGCCACCCAGTAATCTACACCTTCAGTTCCAGTCTGTTTACCTCAGATCCGGCCACCTGACAACCTATCCTTCAATTCTGGTCCGTTTACCTCCGTTGTGCCAGCATCTCAGTTCCACCGCTCCTGGCAACTTTCACTACAGCGTTCTTCCAATGGAATTCGAACCCGTGACCTACTCTGATACCAGTTGTTGGACCTCAAACGCTTTACTGGATTGACGACTATCCCCACAAATCAACACGAGTCTTTTCCAGCACGCTTTGTCCTCACTCACGCGCTCCCTGGAAAACTTCCCAGGAGGTCACCCATCCCATGTTTACTCCAGGCTGCACACTCTTAACCTTAGAGTTTTTATGTAATGGTCACTAGAAAAGAAGATGCATCTGTTGGTAAGAGTAGTCCAAATCTAATCCTTTAAGCTCTCTTTTAACTGTGCAATCCAATGCTCACGAGTTCGAATTGTGGGCCGTACCTCGCACCTCTTTTAAAGCTCATTGCAGGTAGGATGCTAAACCAAAGACCAACATGATACAAGAAGTTCGGTTAATTTGCTCCAAACTCGTAGGTCCCAAGGGGTGTAAGTGTAAGGTTTAGAAGGGGTTGAATAAACCTTACCAAATTTTCGATTTAGGCCTTTTAAATCTACTGAGTTCTACACGACTTTGTCCTTGATGGACAGTTGAATTAGTCACTCAAGAGAGTTAATCTCTCAATGCACTCACCGAAATTTAATAAGAGTAACTCGGTTGTTGGCTATAAATTGACTCAATGTGGTTTTGTTTTTTGGAAGACTTAACACCCTTAAGTTTGATTAAGCAAGTTTTTACAACTTGATTTAGTACTTATAAATTATCAAATGGATAGCAAATTTATCAATGAGATATAAGCAATTAAAAGTGCGAGAAATTTAAATCTTTGAAATGTAAATGACACGAAAAGGTTTTTATAGAGGTTCAAGATGGGGTAATTCTTCTACTCCTCTCTTCTCCAACTCCCGGAGGAATCCACTAAGTAATGATCGAGTTTACAAAGTGGTAACAGATCCGTATAAAGTCTTGATCACAATGGCAATGACTTGATCCTTTGGGACTCGATGCCCGAGACGCCTTGATCACCCACCGGCTTCTCGTGCGACTCGGCTTCTTCACAGGGCACGCCTTGCTACTACAAACTCACTTGCTTAAGCACTTTGGATTTGATCACGAAGCCCTCCAAGAGCTTAAGACTTGGTTCACGCCTTGAACCTTTCTACAATCCTTCCCGGAATGTAGACCCCTTGTTTTCGATATTTTCCTCTTCAACCGATTGAAGTTCTCTTTCCTTCACGAGGTAAGTGTTGGATTGATGTACTTGAGATGTAGGCTTGAGGATTGAGAATGTTTGATTTTTGATAAGCTTGTATATCTTCACGTGTGTGTCATTCATGCATTATTTTCTCAAACAAATTCCTCGGCCTTTTATAGTGAACTTTCAAAAATTTGCCCGTTGAAGAGATGGGCTCATTTTTTGAAAGTCACTTTGCGTCGGCCGCTTGCGCTTCTTGGAATTGCCATTTCCTCGTATGAATTGTTTTATCACCTTTTCAGTCGACACGGTGTAGTGCTTCCCATTGGTTCATTCCTTTTGCACGCTTAAGGGATCGAGCACTCCAAGAAAGGTGATATGGAGATATTACTTGTTTAAGTAAGTCTCTTGATTTACGGCAACGGTTCTTTTACTGATTATCTCGACTTGACCGCATTTCCTTGCTTTCCCCAGGTGACTTAGAGTCGCCTTCCAATCATGGATGACTCTTCTCGCCCTTGACTTGAGACTTGGCTTCTCTCGAGTTGACTTGATCGATGTTCCACTCACCGCATCTCACCGCTTCTTCATCGAGTTCTGTCTGCTCTTCTTTCTTTGTACTCACTTGTCTCACATCGTAGTTTTCCTTCAAGCCTTGTTGTCTTCTTGCATGTTGGGGCGTAGGCGACTTAACTCAGGCTTGGCCACTCTAATTGTTACAATACATTTTACTGACAAGAATTGGGGAGCCAACTTTCTATTCTAAGTTTTACATGGCATTCATCAAAATCTATCCAATAAAATTCCTAACACAAACTAATATTTGACATTTAACATAATCCACTATCGGGCCACTATTTACATGTTCCGAGAAATATCAATTCCACTATTTTAAGCAACTTTAAACGATAATTACGGCCTGATGCTCATTCTACACACAATATCTAACTATGTCCATTTAAACCCATTCGAGAAATCATAAAAACTTGGGTAATTTACCATTTGAAAAAAATACAAACTCAAGTTAAATTAAATAGATTGTGAAAGAATTATAGCACGGATATTTACCAAAAGTTTTGCAGAGTAAGGATGTGATTGCAGATATGGTCACATTCACAATCACATGCAGCGGAATTTCAAAAACAATAACAAGACACACGAAATAAAAATTGTCTACAAGCCAACAAGCTTGTAGACGTGATGGCAAAACTTTCCGCTAGTAAAAATTATTTGATTCCGTATACAAAAATACTAAAAATCCAACTAGTAGAAACTCAACAAAAAACTCCTATCTAGAGTATATCTATTCTATGTAATTCAACTCATCCAACAATAGACATGTGTGGACTTTGTTAATTACAATACTAAAAGCAATGGATGAAAAGCTAACAAACACAATCTACAGGGCTGAATGTGATCTCAGATGTAGTCACATTCGAGATCGCATCCAGGGCAGTTCGGACTCCTTGTGCTTGAATGGCTCTTAATTCTCTCAAGACTCTTGTATCTCTGGTGTATTTCTTGTGTGCTGATTATGCACGTCCTCTTCCCTTTATACAGCCGTCCAAACCCTTCAAGAGACCTAATACACAAGGAAAGAAGATATATACAAATATATGACAAGTAAATCACTTATGTTAGGAAACAAGATAACAATCCAAGAGTCATAATATATCAGTACCATATCAATATGATTTCTTTCCAAATCTAAAAAGTCTTAAACATACCATAAGTCTCATAAGTCTAGAAAGACAAAACAAATTAAAATCCAATCTTTATAATTTTGGAAATTATTTTAGGTGATAAAAATCGCCCTAACAGTTTCCCCCTTTTTGCCTTTCTAGACAAAACACTTATCAAGCATAGAATAAACAGAACTCCCCCTAAACATAACAACTCCCCCTGAATATTATGTTGAGTAAAGAAATACTGAAGCAGATGTAATCACATTTTAAGTCACATTCATGACTGCAGCAAAAATATCGTAAGAGAGTTTTAGCAAGTTATCAACAGGCAAAAGCAAATAAACCTAGCTAGAGAATATTGTTTAGTACATCCCAGAATCAAAGATTATAAAGTTCATCAGTGGACATATTTGCATCCATCTGTTCTTCAAAGTCAAATTCAAGACCCTCATCGCTTTCTCCCTGTCCAGCCAATGGTGTAGCAGCAGCAACATCTTGGGATGCAGCATCTTCAGGAATTGGAGCATCAGCTCCGGGCGTCTCAGTCCGCATAACTCCCCCTTGAGCAGTGCTTGGTCCAGCTGTAGTCTCTCCCCTTTTTTGGCCAGATATAGAGCCAAGGATATGTTGCAATTGAGACCGGAGAGCAGTGAAGTGAGCAATCTGTTGCTCAGCAAAAGCCAGCTGAACCTGTAAGAAAGCAATAGAAACAAGTACAGAGGGAATGTTAGAGAAAATAGGAGCGGGAATGTGGCCAACATCCGGAACCACATCTGGGGCCGCATTCTGTACAGACCCTGGGACAGGGGTATCAACATCTAGAGAAGCAGTAGAGATCGGAGTCGTAGGAGCAAGTGGAGCATCTCATGGATAGACGAGGGGCAGATCAACAATGCGATTTTGAGAACTAAGCAGGGGTCGGGACACGTGAAAGACCCCAGGCTGATTTGTAAAGTGATCACCCTTCTTTGGCTCAAATCCTTGTGAAACCAGGATTTTATAGATAAGATTGGGGAATGGCAGGGACCAGCTTTTAGATTCATGGGTGGCAAAGAATGTGACCTCCTGGAACACCAATTTACCAAAGTTAAAAGGCAGCCCTTTCCCAATTTGGTATAATACTCGTGTGTGCGTCCTTGTGACAATGGAATTATTCTTCGAAGGAGACCAATTTGCACAACATATCTTGTGCAAAAACCCATAGAAGGACGTAAGGCGGGAGGAGACGAGTTTTTGGGGATGGGCACCAATCTTGCATACGTCCACCAGTGAGAAAACGAGCCATTTCATTGTAATCGTCGAGGGCACCTCACTTTCCTCAAAATCGTGCATGTCAAAGAAACGATTAATGATCGAGGACTCGAACTCATATATCTTATTGCGAACAAAAACTTTACCAAACATAGGAGAATGACGGACAACAATTATTGTAGACATGTTGGCATAAAACTCACAAACCATAGAGTCAATATAAGGGTGGGCAGTATCAATCGTGGTTAACAAATTGTGTTCTTCAAAAAATCGATTCAGTTATACTTTTCAAAGTGCTCATAATATCCGCATTTTCATCAATAAAAGAACGGAAAGTAAAGCATGAAATCTGGAAGCTACTGAAGCATGTGTAAAATTGCTCGAGTGACCTCTCTCAATATCGAACTCGAGTCGGATGTGTCATCGGATGACATCACATCCTCCTCTACATCTCAAAGAGCAGCCTCCTCCTTCCGTTCTTCATCCATCAATTCATCACCTACTTCATCCACCATAGCCTCATAATCAATCTCAGTATCCGGTTCCTTGGAGGCATCAAAATCCTCGTCACTCGAGTCATCGAACTCATAACTCGACTCAGCTGCAGTTGGTGTAGGCTGGGATGTGATCACATCCTTGGCCACACCCTTGCCCTTCTTGGCTTTCTGAACCATCTGTGCCAAAGGAACATCATCATCACTATCCTTGGGCTCATTCTGTAGATTTTTTCTTGGCTGAACAACAAATTGGTTCACATTATCGTCGGAATCACTGAAAGACACGTGCGGAATAGGCAAATCATCTCCCCCTTTCTTCGAAGTACCCTCTAAACCAGTCTTGTGTTTCTTAGGTGAAAATTCAGGGGTAGAATCAGAATCTTCGAAATCCTCTGGAGAGTGTCCACGAAGCCTTTTCGAACATCGCACATTGGGGTTTCCCAAAAGCCCATAAACAGTGCGAATTACCTCAAAATCCAGAGGATTGTCGACGTCTATTTCATTATCTTTCTCCCCAGGAAGAACAGAGGCAAGGGCCTCGTCTTGAAAAGAAACTGGGATGATAGCTGTGGGTATGGAACTTGGAGAAGATGGGTGTTGTAGAGGAGTGGACTCCGTACCTGGTTCCTTGGTTTGGTCTGTGGGAGATGAAGTCCCAGATGCAAGGACATCTTCAACGAACTCGGGTGCAGGGTTTTTCGTTGATGGAGGAGTAGTGGTGTCTACGGTGACCTCAGTAGGAGTGGAGGAAGGAGTAGCTATGGCCTCTGGTGGTATCGAACTCTCCTCATCGGAGAAGAAGACGGATTCTGGGCAGAAAGAGATGCAGTGTCAGATGGGGTTCCATCTCTGACAGCATTCGGAACAGTACTTTCTTCCACGAACTTGTCAGACTTCGGGCTTTCGGAATTGTGTGAGGAGGATGATGATTTGTTGGGGCTGCCAAAGAGATTTTTGATGGAGGAAGCAAATCTTACCATGGAGAGAGAGAGAGGTCTGATCCTGCAAATAAGTTTCAAACTAAAAAAAAAACTTCGAAACACGTGAGAGATAAGGTAAGATGATGGGCACTTGATTGCCTGCAAATAAATAGGAATTCAACCACAGTCATAATCAGACACGAAGATCAAGGTATAAAAGGAAGAGTTTTATTTAGGAAATAATACCTCATGGTAAAAATAGAAAAATAAGGAAACAATCAGGAGCCCAATTAATCTCAAACTCTAGTTCACAAAGTGTCCAAATTATGTCAACTTGTGATAAGGTCAAAAATAAGATTTACCCTGATCCTCCAAATCAGTTCAACCCACAAAATATATCCATCAAGATTTTTGAGATTTTGGGAAGAGAAAAATATCACTCTCAGATTATATATGGAAACCAAATCTCAACAAAGAATCCAAAATCACCAGGACATGCAAAACCTAATATGCCTAATGCAGCAAAAATAAAAATAAAACCACACAAGAGGTGAAAAGTGCTGCAGCAATGGATATAGGTTCATATGTCGTCCCATTTTGAGTCACACCTGTACTAACTGATTCAATGAATCGCAATCTGAAATCCCAACTTATCAATGTTTTTGAGTTTTCTTCAATTTTTCTGAGTCTCATGAGGGAGCTAACCAACAGGGAGCTTTCACTCAAATGGCAAAGGTAGCTCTTTTTCACATGATCATGCCTTTTTAGACAGCAATACGCTTAAAGAAATCGGTCACAAGGAATAGCTTCACACAATGGGTTGGTAGCTTTTTCCTAGAAGGCCTCCAAGCATGATCAAGACTTTATTCACAACTCAGCTACTGGGAAAATATCATCATTTTTTTGAATTGGAGAGATCAACTCACACCAGTTTTCCAAGGGAGATAATATATGTGACTAGTTCGAACCATCAATCCACTTTTTGCAGATATGCATGAAAGCTTACAATGCAGGGATGTCTAAAAAAACAAAAAGGAATAGAGGAGAAGAGAAGAGATGCAGAGTTTGGATGTCACATCGTATGTGATGTACAATGTTGTGACATCTCGTGTAACATTTCAGAGAACACACAAACCGAGAGACTTCCTTAGATTGGAGAATCTCTCAAACTCCAAAGCCTTGGTGAAGATGTCTGCAAGCTGATTTTCAGTAGCAATATACTCAATTTGAATTATATTTTTCTCAACTAAATCTCGAATAAAGTGATGTTTAATATCTATGTGTTTAGTACGAGAGTGTTGGACAGGATTTTTTGAAATATTAATCGCACTCATATTATCACAATAGACAATCAGTGTTTCACTTTGCAAACCATATTCCTCAATCATTTGGTTCATCCATAAAAGTTGTGTGCAACAACTCCCAACTGCTACATATTCTCGATTCAAAGAAAAAGAGATACACAATTTTGCTTTTTGCTATACTATGAGACCAAATTATTCCGCAAATAAAAACATCCACCTGTTGTACTTTTTCGATCAACAACATCTCCAGCCCAATCAGAATCACTAAATCCCACAAGATTAGTGTTAGTGTCTTTTGTGTACCAAATTCCCAAATCGATTGTGCCTCCTACGATCGAATAATACGTTTTAAGGCCTTTAAATGAGTAACCTTGGGATCGGTTGATAACGAGCACACGACAAACACCGAACATAATATCGGAGACGATTGGCGATCAAGTACAACAAACTTCCTATCATGCTTCTATACAAGGTGTGGTCAACACTTTCACCACATCTTCTTTGCTCAACTTTTGACTCGACCCCATGGGAGTCTTCAAGTGAGAGGCATTTTCCATATCAAACTTTTTCACAAGATTTTTGGCATACTTGCTTTGTGAGATAAAAATTTCTTCCTTTAATTGTTTAATTTGCAAGCCCAGGAAGTAAATTAACTCACCTACCATACTCATTTCAAAAGTGGAGGACATGCAAGCAATGAATTCCTTTAACAGTTTATCAGAGGAGGAACCAAAAATAATGTCATCGACATAGATTTGAGCAATCATGATGTCGTGGTTTTTCTTTTGAATGAACAAGGTTTTATCAACTTCACTACGTTTAAAACCAATTTGAAGAAGATACTCAGTTAGCCTACCGTACCAAGCTCTAGGGGCTTGTTTAAGACCATAGAGAGCCTTTTTAAGCTTATACACGTGGTTAGGCTTAAAAGGGTCCTCAAAGCCTTTAGACTGTTCAACAAAAGCTTCTTCATCAAGGAATCCATTTAAGAAAGCACTTTTTACATCCATTTGGTGAAGAGTTAATCCCAAGTAACATGCAATAGCTAGCAACAAACGTATGGACTTAATACGGGCTACAGGAGCGAAGGTTTCATCGAAATCCACCCCCTCAACCTATGTGTACCCTTGAGCAACTAATCGAGCTTTGTTGCGAACAATTTTGCCAAATTCATCTGTTTTATTTTTGAAAATCCATTTTGTTCCAATGACATTAACATCCTCTGGCCTAGGGACTAAAAACCACACATCATTTTTGACAAATTGGTCTAGTTCCTCTTGCATAGCATGTATCCAAAATTCATCTTTAAGAGCTTCAACAACATTCTTAGGTTCAAAATTGGACACAAAACAACATGTTCTCACATTGATACAATCAGTAGACAAGCAGACCATTCTTACCATATCACGATAGTTCGCTCTACATTTCCTTCTTGTCTTAATACTATCAGTAGTGTTACCAATGATCTGAGACGTACGATGATTTTTCTGAATCCTTGTAGGTATGTCACTGCCACGATCCACGATTGGATTATTAGTTACAATAGGTTCATTGTCAGAGTCAGATTTTGACTCAGCTGCAGCAGACACGGATGTGGGCTCAGATGTCGTCACATTTAGTTCTGCATTTGAGATAGTTGTGGATGGGGCTTCAGTCACATTCTCCATTACATTTGTGCCTACATCCTTCGCTGGGGCAGTCTCAACAAACTCGAGCAGATCCATATTATCTTCTTCACTCTTTCCTGCAATATCTGAGAGATCATCGAAGACAACATTTACAGATTCCATGATCGTCTTTGTACGAAGATTATAAACTCGATAGGCATGACTATTCGAAGTGTAGCCTAGAAAAAGACATTTGACACTCTTGGAGTCAAATTTACCAAGATTATCACGATCATTAAGAACATAGCACACACACCCAAAGACATGAAAATATTTGAGGTTAGGTTTCTTTCCCATAAGAATTTCATAAGGGGTCATCGAACATCCAGGCCTCAAATACACACGATTTGCTATATGACAAGCAGTATTCAGAGCTTCGGCCCAAAACCTTTTTGAAAGTTTTTTAGAACTAAGCATGACTCGAGTTATCTCTTGTAATGTATGATTTTTCCTTTCTGCCACTCCATTTTGTTGTGGAGTTTTAGCTGCGAAAAATTCATGAGAAATCCCCTTTCTATCACAGAAAGACGAGAAAAAAGAGTTCTCAAATTCTTTACCATGGTCCGATCTAATTAAGCAACATTAAATTATACAAGTTACAAACCTTTTTATGCCAGCTTCTAAAGAAATCAAAACTTTCAGATTTCTCACTTAGAAAATAAGTCCACGTATAACGTGAAAATCATCGACAATCACATAAGAGTACTTTCTACCACCCACACTTTCAATCTCAATAGTGTTTGATAAATGGTTTTATCATGATTTTGATTTTACACCAAAAACAATGGTTTTAAAGGTTGTCCAAATACTCCTAAATGATTTAAAATGGTTTTAATATTTTTCGGAGTATTTCATCAAGTTTTATTTTCGATAATATTGGACAAACACTTTTAATGATTTTATGTCAAAGGTTTCTTTCATTGAAACTATATTTCTAATGTTGTCCTAAATACTCCCGATCGGTTTAAAATGTTTTTACGAATTTTTCGGAGTATTTCTTGAGATTTATTTTTTATAAAAATCGGACAACTTGTCATTGAGGAGGTCGACCGGTCGACCGGCGAGTGACCGTGCACTGGAACAAGTTTCGTGAAATGTAAACTTGAGAACTCTCAAAATTGATCAGTCAAATCCGGTTGCACATAGGCTCGACTGGCCGAGTGCACTTGACCGTCCGCCTGTGTTAATTTGGTGCTATATGTTTCAAACTTCTATTTCTCGTGACCGTCGCCTATACTTTGACAAAAAAATTCTAACCATTGTCAGGCAAGACAACTTTTCCTTAAATTGTGGAATTGATTTCTAACACTATAATCTTGATTTTAATTGCAATTGTTTTGTAGAAATCAGATTCCAAGAGGAGCCTATCAAGTATCAATCATCTCCTATAAATAGAGGAAGATTTGAAGCACAACAATATGAGAGAAAACTACAACACAACAAGATACACTCAAGAATACACTTGTTCTTACATTGTCTTATTTCTTGTTGTAATTTGCCTAGCTATTCACTTTCACATTCTTGAGGTCTAGGCTATTTTTGATTACACTTGCACTCAATTGTATTATTCAATTATCGAGTTGTAATCTTGAATTTGTGGTCGTCATTCAAACACAAGATATCCTTGTGAGTGTTCTTGTGGTAAGAACACACTTGGGTGAACTAGGTGTTAGGTGTAAGAAGATTGTGGTAATCTTCTTGTTGAGGTGTTGAAGAGTGTGGTGCTCTTCAAGGTGAAGATTGTGGTAATCTTCACAAGGTGCCGTTTGAAGATTGTGGTAATCTATAAGAAGAGATTGTGGTAATCTCAAAGGTGGTGTTGAAGAAGAGTGTGGTGCTCTTCAAGGTCTTGTAAGTTGAATTTGTATTAATTTTGGTAATTAATAAAATTCTTTTTCTTTTTGAAATCCATCCCTGATATCTTTGGGGTGGTAGAGGATTAGGCCCTAGGTGGATTGAACCTCTTTAAATCGACGTGTGTTGTTTACATTCCGCACCTTTATTATTGTCTTTGAGCATTCAGTTGTAAAAAGAGGGTAAAATCGAAAAGATGGAGATAATCTATTCACCCCCCCTCTAGATTATCGTAGCCGCTTAGACTTACAAGTGGTATCAGAGCCAAACTCTTTGGCAAGCTCGTTTCACATCGCGAGTGAAGAGAAACGATCGTCGCTCTGAACGAAGCTCATCTTTCCGGCACCTCCACCACCAAGCCACCTCGGTTTGATTCCAAAAATTTTATATTTTGGAAAGAAAGAATGGAATGCTATTTACAAGGTTGCGGGTTCGATATTTGGAACACCGTCATCAATGGAGAATCCATTCCGATGAAAGATACACCACACACCTCAAAAGGCTTCAAAAAGCTCAATAATGAAGAGAAGAAAATCATCTCCTTAAATGGTAAAGCTCTTAATATTTTACATTGTTCACTTACCACTTTGGAATTTGATCATGTTGTAGGTATTCGATCGGCACATGAAGTATGGCAAAAATTAGAAGCCATCTATGAAGTATATGCAAATGAAAGGAGCAACTCAAAAGCATCTACTTCACAAATGGATACAACATCAAATTCAACAACATGAGATAAGCCTTCTACAACCTCCCATGATGAACAAGTTGAACAATGCCTCATGGGCATCGAAGAAGAAAATGAGGTAAGTTCTAAACCCTCTACTTCTTATGACAATGAATATAGTGACTTGCAAAATGATTATGATGAGCTACAAGATGAATTCCAAAACTTACTTGTTAAATACAAAAATTTGAAAAAGGAATTCATTGTTTTAAAGAATGATAAGGATAGTTTATTTACTTCCTATGAATCACTATCATGTGCTCACACCACCACTCTTGACAAGGTTAGAAACCTTGAGAAAGAAAATAGTACTCTTGTTGAGGATATAAATTGCTTGAAAAATGATTTATCTAAATCCAACTTGAGTACCGATAAGATGACCAATATTGTTGATTGTTGTGATAATTCGAAACTAGAACTTGATCATAAGCCTAAGGGTGTCAATCACATGAAAAAGAATCAAGTCTCTAAGCACGTTGGTCATTATGCTCCTAGAATTATTACATGCTTTTATTGCGGTAAAAAGGGTCATATGGTAAATACTTGTCGGGCTAGAAATAGCTCTAATTATTGTTGGAGACCTAAAGGTCTCAAGACTAATCCCAAAGGACCCAAACACATGAGGGTACCACAAAACAATGTCATATTAGGTACCCGGAGAAATAATGATCGAAGAAAATTCATACCGCCAAGAAGGCATCAAATGACCGTTTCATTTGATCAAAGAAGGAGAAAATATTCTCAACAAAGCCAATTTCCAAGAAGAGGATATAATCAAAAATGGGAAGAACACAATCCTTGGAAATGGCAAAGACATCATCAACAAGATGATTTTCAAAGAAGAAGAGACCGTCAACAATGGGAAGGACAAAAATTTTGGAGATGGAGTAATTGGAGAGATTACCATCAACATGAAGATTTTCAAAAGGGAAAATATCATCAACAATGGGAAAACCCATGGAAACGGCATAATTGGTAAATCGTATCTCCCTAATTAAATATGCATTTTATTTGTCTATTATGCATGTTTTTATTTGTGTCCTACTTGCAAAATGAGTTTTCATGTATTTAAATTTTAAATTAAGGTCTTCAAAACTTATTTGTATTTCTAAAATTTTTGAAAAAGAAGACCTTATATGATGTCTTTAAAACTCTTGTGCATTTTTGTAGACTAAAGTGTATTATCATCTCTTATGGATTTTTATGGCATGAGCTTACTTGTGATATCTCTTAGCCTACACTTTTATCATTATGATTTGTGCTAGATTTGTTTTAAGAATTGTGTAGGATTTACATATTTTCACAAATGGCCATTTTGTCAAGAAAGGCATATATTATCGAGGTACGTTTACTTGTGTTACTTTTACTCTTATAGACTCGATATATGTATTGCCATATGCCTATGTGCTTGTTTTTTATAATATTTCATACAAGTGCCATTAAGAGGATTTTTTGAAAGGCGCTATTCGATATTTGATTACACATATTTGCTTTGTCAACTTTTGTTCAAATACTTCTTCTAAATGAGGTCTCAATTATATGCTATCGGATTTTCAAATTTCAGAAGAGACCTTTTGTAGCTTTCTTAAGCTTATTTGAACTTGCATGATTTTTATTAGACTCTTGATGATCTTCTAAATGCATAGTATGTGTTTCTTGCTTCATGGTCTATATATATAGTGTCTATTTCTACTATGCTCTTATGCAAGATATTTTTGTGATTGATGATTGAGGCATGTTGTTACACTTGGGCTATGTTTTCTTGCTTATATAAGCGTCTGCCGGTAATGAGTTTGTTAAGTTGTGTAGATGAGAAATGAAGTACTCCAAATATTAGTTACCTCAAAATATTTGGATGTAAATGTTCTATTATGAACACCTTAGATCAATTGGATGCCCTATGATGATAGTGATGAAGAAGACAAAAAGGGTATTCCGGAACAAACTCGATGACCAAGGCAACATTGGTTGAACTAAGGCGAGGTTAGTAGCTCGAAGGTATTTTCAAGAAGAAGGTAATTGATTTTGATGTAACATTTGCACTCATAGCACATTTAGTAGCTACTTGCATTTTACTTGCTCATTCTTGTTTTAAGAAAATTTCTAGCTTTACCAAATGGATGTTAAATCCAATTTTCTCAATGGTTTTATTCAAGAAGAAGTCTATGTAAAACAACCTCCGGGGTTTAAAATTTTTCTAGGCCAAATGATTGTTTTAAGGCCTTGTATGGTTTAAAACAAGTATCCCCGTATGGTATAATAGACTTAGCTATTTTTGCTAAATGATTTTACAAGAGGTAAAGTTGATACTACTCTCTTTGTTTGTGAAAAAGGGCAAGATTGTTTAAACTTGTGCATATTTATGAGAATATTTTTAGTGCTACTAATGAATATTTGTGCAAGATATTTTTCTAAGTTGATACTAAGTGAACTCGAGATGAGCATGATGGGGAGCTCAATTTATTGCTTGGACTTCAAATTGTTCAATGCCAAGAAGATGATTATATTTCAAAAGAACTCTTGAAGGAGTTAGGCGTTGAAGAAAGAAGAACTATCTCAACCTCTATGGCTAAAGATTGACAAAGGTTGAGAAAGGCATGTCGGTTGACAAACAAATTCGAGGTATGTTTTCTTGTATTATTTCTATAGACTCGACATTCCATATGCATTATGTCTATATGCTCGACTTCAAAAACTCTCCCGACGAATCTCATTAAAGTGCCGTTAAAAGAAATTTTCAAATATTTGAAAGGCACTTCTTCTTATGACTTGTTGTATCCAAAGCTTTAAAACGTTCTTATTTTTCGGGATAACAAGTCCGGTCAAAATTATTCAAACTATGGTTCGTCATAATCGAACTAAACATATTGAGATTCGATATAATTGTTAAGGGATTGCATGTTTTAACAAAAATGAGATGTGTTTAATTCCGTCTCAAGGATAACTCGCGGATTTTTTTCGTTAACCGCCGAGTATTTTACCTCATTTCAAGCTTGATTATGACATAATGTATATTGAATGAGGTCTACGTCTGCATTTTGCACGTTTTTAAAACTTAGGGGCGAACAATCGGATTTTTGGATCAAACTTAATTTGCAAAACAGCAAAGCGAGGGTCGCCAGGGCAAGGTCGGCCGTCCGCCCACCTACTCGACCGTCGCCCTAGCCCTTGACCGGTCGCCCACCGTGATTTCTTGGCTTAAATCGTCTGTTCTTTTTACTTAGCCATTTTGGCCCTTTTCAACTCTATTTCGTCCCCTTTGTCATTTGCACACACAACTCACTTCAAATGAGTTTTGTTGCATACATTACATATGTTGGGGATTATCTAGCTCGATTATCATCATTTTTGCTCATCTTTATCGATCGAATGGTAAGAATTTCACTCTCTTTAGCTCCATTGGGTTGAACCCTTGAGTTTGTGGCTTATATGTATTTTTCTTGATGCAATGCATATATGTTTGTGATGAGCTTATTGATTGTTGATGAATGATATTTGTTAAATTGTATTTGGTGATGAAAAACTTGGCTTGATTTCATTTACAAGGGCTATATATATCTTTTTCAATTTTTGACGCCCGCCAAGTGTTTGATAAAATGTTTCAATGAAAAATTCATCACCTACATGATTCTCTCGATTTCAAAAGTCTTATATATTTATAGAGATCATGTTTTGCTTGTCAAATGACCTTTCATAAGCTTCTACAAGTCGTATGATTCGACTCTTCCCTCCTATTTGGTTTAAAAGCTTCAATGTTCAAATAGCTCGATACATCGGTTTACTTGCGCACTTTGATAAGAATATATGATGTATTTATCGTGCTAACATTCTTTTTGATGATTCCAAAGGGGGAGAAACAAGTTATAAGCTCTTTAGCTCAAAGAAGCTAAGATAAGCTTCACGAAAAGAAGCTATAAGTTGTGGCTATTGAAAGCCATAAGTTGTTGGATCATATTTTGTCCACTCTTGGTGTATTATGGTTGTATATGTTTCTTAGTCCATTGGTTGTAGTATGGACGTATATATGGTTCTAATGATGTCTCTTTGACAGGGGGAGCTTTTAAGTTATTAATACTTAAGCTCAATATTGAAAAGCTAAGCTTTTAGCTTTTGATTAAGTTGCTTCTATATAACTCTTGTTGTGCATGTTGATAGGGGGAGCATTTGCTATATGTGTTTGAATATCTCTACTCCCATTCTTGTGTTTTTATTGCATGGAATGTTGTCACTCACAACGGATAGTTCTCTTTAACCGGTAAAATTGTTTTGTTTTTAAAATCGACCTCGTTAAAATGTTTTGGTTTGTAATCATCAAAAAGGGGGAGATTGTTTGATAAATGGTTTTATCATGATTTTGATGATTTTGATTTTACACCAAAAACAATGGTTTTAAAGGTTGTCCAAATACTCCTAAATGATTTAAAATGGTTTTAATATTTTCCAGAGTATTTCATCAAGTTTTATTTTCGATAATATTGGACAAATACTTTTAATGATTTTATGTCAAAGGTTTCTTTCATTGAAACTATATTTCTAATGTTGTCCTAAATACTCCCGATCGGTTTAAAATATTTTTACGAATTTTTCGGAGTATTTCTTGAGATTTATTTTTGATAAAAATCGGATAACTTGTCATTGAGGAGGTCGACCGGTCGACCGGCGAGCGACCGTACACAGGAACAAGTTTCGTGAAATGCAAACTTGAGAACTCTCAAAATTGATTAGTGCAACCGGTTGCACATAGGCTCGACCTGGCCGAGGTGCACTTCACCCGCGCCCGTGTTAATTTGGTGCTACATGTTTCAAACTTCTATTTAAATGCGATCGGTCGCTATGCTTTGACAAAAAATTCTAACCGTTGTGCAAACAGACAACTTTTCCTTAAATTGTGGAATTGATTTCTAACAACTATAATCTTGATTTTAATTGCAATTTTTTGTAGAAATCGATTCCAAGAGGAGCTTATCAAGTATCAATCATCTCCTATAAATAGAGGAAGATTTGAAGCACAACAATATGAGAGAAAACTACAACACAACAAGATACACTCAAGAATACTCCAAGGTCCCTTTCCCAACTATCTTCCCTTTGGCTCCACCTCCATAGGTAACGTTGCCACCATTGTAAACTTCATAGTCGGTTAAATACTCCAAGGTACCTATCATATGTCGTGAGCATCCACTATCGAAGTACCAAGATCCTGCGCAATGTTAGATCTCAAGGAAGTATAGATAACATGACATTTAACATCGATTTTTTAACCTGCATGATTTTGAAGAATGTTTACGAGGATGTCGTAACATCGTGTTGACATCGGCGTCGGACGCATTTAAATCCGATTTCGATTTATAACAGAATGGTTTAATGTGTCCGGGAGCATGGCAATAGTGACAAATAAAGTGGCGCTTCCGTGGTTTAGACTTTTGAGAAAAATTCCTTTTATTGTTGGAGGAATCTGAGGATTCTCCTTGTTCTTTTGCTTTCCCAGAATTAAACTTTTTCATATTTTCAAGAGACTCTTCAAGTTTAGAATTTACCTTTTCGAACTCCAGTTCTTTCTTGGTAAGAGAAACTTCTAACCTTGTAATCACTTCCCTTTGTTCATCATTCTCCTTCTTGAGTCGATCATTCTCATTTTTCATCATTTCATTCTTTTTAATCCTCTTCAGCCAATCCTTATACAGGTTCGCATACTTGTCTTCCAGACTTTCACCATCAGATTCATCATCCTGTTCAACATCATCAGGAGCAGAGGTAGAATTGAAACAAAAAAGGTTAGAGACAGATAGGAGATCCAGTTCTTCAGATGTGACCTCAGATGTGATCAGATAAGGTGTGATCATATCTCGGGCCACACCTTTGGAGACACCTGAAGGATTTATTTGGAGAGACTTTCGATCTTTCACCAAGGTGGTCAGAACCTTGGGTTCTTCCTGTTCATTCTTCTCACTTTCAGATTCATTATCACTCAAAGTCACACTCAGGCTCATTCCCTTTTTCATAAGAGTATTAGCACATTGGGCAGCATAATGACCATACCCAGTACATGCCCTACACCTAATGGAGTCAAGAGTTTTTGTGTCAGACTTGTTAGTTTTATCACCAGAAAAACGTTCTTGATTCTTGTCAGAGGTGTTCTTTTGAGGAAACTTGCTTGATTCAGACTTAAAAGGCTTTGTGAAATTTTGAAACTTTTTCTGACTTTTGAGTTTAAGGATCCTATCAAACTTTTTCGAGTACATGGCCATAGAATCATCTCTCTAGATCAGATTTTTCAATCTCATTGGTAAGATCAACAAAATCATTGGTAACTTTGGACTCAAGTTGAAAAGGAGACTCAATTTGAAAAGCAACTTTTTGACCCATACTCTCTATCTGTTGAGCCATATTCATCTCATGGTTTGAAGAATGCCACAAGTCTTTCGAGACTTAAGGATGACCAGTTGTGGGCTTCTTCTATGGATGAAATTTTGATGTTATGCCTAATGGGAAGAGATCTCATCATTTTGCTCACAAGATTATCATTGGAGATAGGTTCACCTAGGGCTTGAGCTTCACTGGCAGTATCACATAGTTTGGCATTGTAGGTGGCTATATTCTCATCCTCACGCATTCTAAGGTTTTCAAACTTATTGGTAAGCAACCTAAGTTTGATTTTTCGCACACTAGCAGATCCCACACAATGACTTTGCAGAGTATCCCAAGCATCTTTGGCAATAGTAAAATTTGCTATAATTTTGAACATATTTTGATCCACAGTACCAAAGATTGCCATCAATGCCTTCGAGTTATAATTGGACAAAATTAATTCATCATTAGTCCAATCAATTTCTCCTTTGTCCTTGTAGTCACCTTCAATATCAATGAGTTTCGGAGGTGACCACCTGGTAAGGATTGTACACCAGGCCCTTTCATCAATTGATTTGATGTAGGCCCGAACTTTGACCTTCCAAATAGAATAATTGGAGCCATCAAGAATGGAGGGACGAAAAGTGGGGTTATTTTGAGTATGCATGCTAACAAACACTCAGGATTAACACTTAGTGTCATCAAGTGTAGACTCTAGATGCCAATTGAAAGAATTATAACACGAATATTTACCAAAAGTTTGGCAGAGTAAGGATGTGATTGCAGATGTGGTCACATTCACAATCACATGCAACGGAATTTCGAAAACAATAACAAGACACACGAAATAAAAATTGTCTACAAGCCAACAAGCTTGTAGACGTGCCAATATAGCAAAACTTTCCACTAGTAAAAATTGTTTGATTCCGTATACAAAAATACTAAAATCCAACTAGTAGAAACTCAACGAAAAACTCCTATATAGAGTATATCTGATCTATGTAATTCAACTCATCCAACAATAGACATGGGTGGACTTTGTTAATCACAATACTAAAAACAATGGATGAAAAGCTAACAAACACAATCTGCACGGCTGAATGTGATCTCAAATGTAGTCACATTCGAGATCGCATCCGGAAGCGATTCGACTCCTTGTCTTGAATGACTCTTAATTCTCTCAAGACTCTTGATCTCCTGGTGTATTTCTTGTGTCTTTGATTATGCACGTCCTCTTCCTTTATATAGCCGTCAAACCCTTCAAGAGACCTAATACACAAGGAAGAAGATATATACAAATATATGACAAGTAAATCACTTATGTTAGGAAACAAGATAACTATCCAAGAGTCATAATATATCAGTATCATATCAATATGATTTCTTTCCAAATCTAAAAAGTCTTAAACATACCATAAGTCTCATAAGTCTATAAAGACAAAACAAATCAAAATCCAATCTTTATAATTTTGGAAATTATTTTAGGCGATAAAAATCGCCCTAATAGATTGAACGAACCAAGAAAACTAACCTTTATCTATAGTTTGAGGCAACAAGTAATATATTTTCAATCGAGCACAAGGCCTTTCGAAGCTCTGTAATTTCTTCCCCAGGCTAATTTTCTTTAATACCCCCAATTTGAGGGGTATTTTCTCAGGTTTCCCAAGATTGGAAGCGTTTCAACCTTCATCTGCTCTGTAATATCTCCCCTTCGAGTCACTCGCATAATATTCCCTTCAAGATCAGGCTGAGGGCTCGTCTGAAAAATCATGGTGAAAACCGTAATTGGAGATGAAACTCAACTCAAATTGGCTGAAAATCGCCTCACTCGCTCCGCCCTGCAATCTCAGGTCCGCCAGCTTATGATTTATTGCTACGTAGATCAATCATCCCACCATTTCCTTTTAATCTATAGAAACTAATTTTCATTTCTTATTTTATATTTATCCAAAAATATTGTGTTTCAATTTAATTGGGCAGGTAGGACTTGTGATTGGGAAACTGAGTTCGAAGTTAGATAGAGGATTCATTTATGATTTGGTGCCGACACCACCGAATGACGCCGCAGAGCCGCCGTGTTCGATAATCGCCGGCCCTGGAGAATCTAACACTAGTAAGAAGAAGAATTCATCCAAAGCTAAATCTCAGTCTGAGTCTTCAGCTCTTTGTATTGATACGGACTGGGTATCCGAGCATGCGCGACAGGTCCAAATTTGTGATTTTGAAATCATATACTGACTTCTTATTTCTGCTGTTTAATGTTGTCTTTCTCCATGTTTCTGCTGCCGATTGATATCCATATAAGTTTGTTCCTAGTGAGTTTGATTTTAGTCATTGACTGTGTTTGATCATTGAATCAAAATTTGGTTTAGTGGTGCTACTGTATTGATTAGTTTTTTTACGGGAATAATTGCTTGGAAAGACTGAGAATTAGGGTCCCCAATCTGGATACTAATGGATTGGTTTATTTAAATCCATGCTCTATGTAATACAGCAAAAGCATAGGAAGAACCAGAAAAGCTTATACACGCTTCAAAATTGAGGATCACAAGCCTCACGAAACCTCACCGTTTGGACAAGAACAGCGCTGTTTCATTTCAAGCTGGATGATTAGGGTTAATTGTAAATGTGTAACAAACCAATAAATCATGATTAATAAAAGCCAACTTAATTAGTTAGGGTGTTAGAGATTAGTTCTTGGCGCTTGTCTAAATAAACTAAAGGGAGCAACTGTACATCGTTTCTGACAATTCAAGTAAAATTTTCTCTCTGATTCTTCCCTTTCCTCTTTTCTATCTTCAAATTTTCTTCTCAATTCTTCTGTAACATCGATCTATTTGTGTGTTTTCTGCCGTTGTTGTTAAGTGAAATCCATTGAAAGCACTCTTGACTGAATTGGTTTTGGTTAAGTTTGGGTATTTCTAATAATCGGCCTAGCAATCGATCTTGAGTTTACACACTCGATGAGTTCATGACAAAGAACAACTTATGAATGGATATCGAAGAAGCGGTATACGAGTTGAGGAAAGGTCCAAAGGAGATAAAAGCAAGATTAGAGGATTCAATGGATGCGAGGTTTGAAGAAGTGCTTGTCTTTGTAGGAAAGATCCTAGTTGCCCCATGACCATTCAAGTCCAACACTCCAACCACAAGCTTCTAGAAATAGATGGACAAGGATGTTCTAGTGCCTTCACTGAACTATAGAGCATGTACATACAAACACACAATGCAAAATTTGAGTTTCCACAATTTAATAGGGGAAGATTGAAGAATTAAAAGCTTTTAGCTTGGCATGAATAGGACTCGTTGATGAAATAAAAGAAGAAGTGAGCCAAATCATTGAGATTTTAATTCAGTTACTCTATCCCAAGTAGTTCACTTGGTTAGAAAACAAGAGAATCTACTGGAAACATTGTACAACTGGAAAACTCGCTTTATGCTTTGTAAGTTAAAGCACTAGGACTTCCACGAAGTGAAAACGGGTGGCCTTGTCGCATGCTCCACTTTTGTTGCGCTAGTGTATATTATGGAGAAATCATCCTAGCGTGTCACGCCCCAAAATGGGTGCCACGACACGTACAATCTAACTCATCTTTGGTTTACTAAGCCTGCCCTTTTATCCATTATCGTAAAACCAATAATATGATAATAATGATAACCCTCAACATGCATTGATATCATAAGTATCAAAATCAGAGTACGGTTTGCAGCAGAAATAACAGAAATACAAATCAACGACAGTAATCAATCTTAAGGCTCCTATGCCCTAGCATTTCAAGTCGAAAATGTTTGAAGCGAGACATATCTATTACAAAATAGGTCCACCCGGCCTGAGCCGATCAGGATTACAATAAGAAATTACTCCGTCGCTTGGAAGTTCTCATCACCGTCCACTGGGTACGGAGTCTCATCCTTTGGTCGTTAAAAAGGCGGAAGTGAGACAAAAATTCTTAGTGGATCGGTGTGGGTGTGCGAATTTGGCTTACAGTTGTGCAGGAAAAATGGTTCTGTGAAAATTAATGCATGAGTCGTGAATGCAAACATTATCATAATTCTAATAATTATTAATTTATTCATGTATTTCAAGTAAGTACATTAGTAAATAGCAAGCAATCAAGCAATAGTGGTTGCGCACGTTTTGTGCGCCACCAACCAAACCAGTCTTATAGAGCGGAGATGTGTGGATCAAACATCGGCCCCTTTAACAGATCACATTATCCCTTCATTGGATAGAGCCATAGCAGTATCCCAGAAGGCACGACGTCTCCAACAAGAAGGCTTGCAAGGCCCGAAGATCGTCATAATCATGATTATACCCAAACTACGACCCAATCACCCGTCAAACTCTCCTATTCGACTCGAGGTTGAGATTTGGATGATAGAGGTCGGTACGGGATCGCAACCGAGCTATCCCACCCCATGCTCGACCTATCCAGAACAATTCAAAGTTAGAGGTTAACGCATTCAAAAGCTTCAGCGGTTCATAGCAAGTTAGTCCGAAAAACTAGAATGAGCTAGTCACGCAGTGTTCGGTATCGAGTTTAATTAAATTAAAATTCGCGGACTAATTATCGGATGGATAATTTAGCCGAGGATGATATTTGGCTCGGTATATTATGCATAGATCCAGAGTTCTAACAACATTGATTTATTTAGGGCGAGGGAGTCGACTCGTTAAACGCGTATTTATTCGGGTAAGGAGGTCCGAATATGGATAAATTAAATAAATAAAAGTTCTCATCGATATTTATTATAAAATATACTTTAATATAATAGAAGTTGAATAAATTTGAAAAGATAGGTTTTCCAGGTCCTTAAGTAATTATAATAAAGAATATATATCCCTTTTTACTAAGAAATATATTTTCTTATCGGGTTTTAAAATTCGATAAGTTCCATTCTCGAACTCGGGAAAAGGTTAGGTCAGTTCCTAAATTTTTAAAAAATTCCAAAAAGTAGAGTTTTGGAAAGTTGGAGCCAAGTTTTTTAAATTTTATAGTTTGGTCCTTTATTCTCCAAAAACTATGTTTTTTATCCAAATTTTAAAATTATGTATCTCCTAAACCGGGAGGGACTTTTTGATGTGATTCCAAGCCTAAAATTACACTTACAATAGTAGGAATTTGAGGTAAAAGCAGTTTTAGAAAATTCGTAGGTTAGGTCCTCTGTTTTTCGATAACTGCATTTTTAGCCCTAAAATGATTGTCGTTGAGGACACATTTCAAGTTCGATTGTTACGAAACTAGAACCAAGGGTTCATAAGGTCTTAAAAATCAGGTTAATAAAGTTTTCGGATACACGGGCTATACAAGTTCCTAATTTTCGACTGGTCCTCCAAATTTTAAAGTTATACGTTTTAGTCCATTTATTAACCACTATTGTATTTCTTAATTCGAAGGGTCTCAAAACTTCACAATCACTTAAAAAGCTAACATTACAGTCCTCTAAATTCCAAATTTTCGAAATTGACCAAAGGTCCTTCACACTATATGTATCTCTCTTATCTATCTTACAACTAGTTCTTATATATAAGTCAATTCCCATATATTAAATCATATCCCAGTTATATAAATAATTATTTCAAGTCTCTATAATTAAGATTCTAATAGAAGCTCTAATGTACAAATTAAGAAAATGCTCAAGTAATTAATTAATAAGTAGCAACTAGTAAATAAATAAATAATTAAATAAATAAATATGTAGTCAAATATTAAGCAAATTTCGAAATTAGCGACACATTTCATTAAAATGAATATTATGTTACATAGGCAAGTAGTACATCATCCGATAATATCACAAAAATCTAATTGTAAGCTTACAAAAATTTGGGGACTCACATCCTCCCCTTTTTAAGAGAATTTAGTCCCCAAATTCCTCCTAAAATAGTTCTGGATACTGTCTTCACATATCCTCTTCTATCTCCCAGGTGGCGTCTTTTTCACGATCATGCGCTTGCCACACTACTTTGACTAACGGGATCTCTCTCCTTAATTGTTGCACTTGCACGGTTGATGGTCACACGGCTTCTCAACGATATTTACATTATTGGAGAAATTTCTTGTGAGATAACATGCTCGGGATTGGGTTGATATTTGTTCAATCTGGAAATGTGGAACGTGTCATGAATTCCAGCAATCGGAGGCAGAAGTTCCAATTGATAAACTAGTTTTCGATTCTCTTGAGTATCTTATACGACCCAATGTATCTCGGGCTTAACTTCCTTCCTTTCTTCGGGTTGATTAGTCCTTTTCGAGGTGAGAGTCTAAGGAATACTTGGCTGAACCTCGAACTCTAAAGTCCTTCCTTCTTTTATCTACGTAATTCTTCTGTCGACTTTGAGCTGTTCGTATTCTTTCTTTGTCATTCTGACCTTGTCCATAGTTTCTTGGATTAAGTCCACTTTAGGAAATGGTTGCTTGGATCTCTTTTCTTTTTTCGGGGTCTACTGGTCATCAATCTCCCAATGTAATGGGTATCTGCATTTTCGCCCATATAATACCTCATAAGCCGCCATTCCGCTTGTCGCGATAGTGATAGGCTAAGTTGTGGCGAACTCGCCGCAACCGAAAAAGGAATCCCAACTTCCCGAAAATCTAGCGTATAAGCTCTTGCATGTCATCGAGAGTTTGGATCGCCTCTCTCGATTGTTAAATCGGTTTGTGGATGAAGGCGGGCGTATTAAAACTTAGTGTCATCCCATTTTCTCGTGCAAACACTTCCAGAACCTTTGGACAAACCTCTGTCTGAAACATTGTCGGCTAGTACTCCGTGCAGCCGTACAATCTCTCGGATATAAATCTATTGCCAGTTTCTGTAAACTATCTGTCTTCTTGATC
Source organism: Rehmannia glutinosa (assembly GCA_016081115.2). Lineage (NCBI taxonomy): Eukaryota > Viridiplantae > Streptophyta > Magnoliopsida > Lamiales > Orobanchaceae > Rehmannia > Rehmannia glutinosa. The sequence continues at coordinate 109,957,658 of CM071926.1, forward strand.
GACAAGGAGTGGGTTATTTTGTGAGTCTAGGCAAGTCCGTTACTAAAGTCCATTGTGATAAATTCCCATTTCCTTTCTGGAATTTGTAACGGTTACAACAGTCCTGATGGCCGTTGGTGTTCAACCTTGACTCGCTGGCAAGTTAGACATCTTGCACATACTCGGTTATCTGATTTTTTCATGTTTACCCACCAAAAATGCTGCTTCAGATCCTTGTGCATCTTATTATCGCCGGGATGTATTGAGTACCTTGAATGTTGTTGTGCTTCTCCTAAAATCTTATTTCTCAACACTTCGTCGTTTGTCGCACACACCTGATTCTTAAACCTCAAGATTCTGTATTCTGCTACAGAAAATTCTTGGCCATCTCCCTTTAGAACTTTTTCCACAAGTCTCCAAATTTTGGGTCTCTCTCCTGTGACGTTTTAACCTCACTTAGCAATTCATGTCTCACCGAGATATTGACACATAAAATTTGAGTGTCCGTTCTCATCGGATTCCATACACTCAACTCCTCTAGGGATTTCCATTCCATAATTATCAGCGTGGCTACACTGGCCTTTCTGCTGAAGGCATGTGCCACTACATTTGCCTTCCTATGGTGGTACTAAATATCGAAGTGATAGTCTTCAATTCGCTCCATCCACCTTCTCTACCTTAAATTGAGATCCTTCTGGGAGAACAAATACTTCAAACTCTTGTGGTCTGTGAAAATAGTAAATGCTGCTCCGTATAAATAGTGTCGCCACTTCTTCAATGCAAACACCATTGCCGCCAACTCTAGGTTATGCGTCAGATAATTTGCCTCATATGGTTTGAGTTTCCGCGAGGCATGAGCGATTACTCTTCCCTCTTGCATAAGTACGGCTCCTAGCCCTTTTTCGAGGCGTCACTATAGACGACAAAGCCTTCACTTCCATTCGGAAGAGCTAGGACGGGAGCGCTTGTGAGTCGTTTCTTCAGCTCTTGAAAACTGGACTCAAACTTATTGCTCCACTCGAATTTGACTTGCTTCTAAGTCAATCAAAAGTGGTCCGATGATCTTGGAGAAATCCTTTATAAATCTTCGGTAATATCCAACCAATCCTAAAAAGCTTCCGACCACTGTTGCTGTTTCTGGTTGTTTCCACTCAACAACTTTCATTACCTTTGATGGGTCCACCGTGATCCCTTTTCCAGACACTCTATGACCTAGAAATGTGACCATCTCCAACCAAAATTCACACTTGCTGAATTTGGCATACAATTTGTCTTGTAGTGACTCAAGTACAAAGTTTTTCCATTAACAGAGAACATAATCTGGATTTTTTTTTTTTTTGACTTATACTCATTTCTGCTGTCATAAAAGTAGAAAGCTGCAGCACTTGTAAATTGTAATGGAATTACATTGGCTGTCGGTTAAAGAGTTAAAGAAGAAATAACATTTATATTCCTAACTTTGATTTTTCTGTTCCCATAAAGATGCCTTTTTCTCACCGAGTTCTCGGCATTGTCCTAGTAGTCTATGATAATCGTTGAACATGTGTAGCCATTATATTAGTGTTAAGCACAATTAAGCTGCAAAGTATCTGTTATGCAAGGAGGGGGAGAGATGAGCTCAGTTCATTGGGTTGGTTAGGTCTTCAACGTGGATTCTAGAAGCTCTTGATCTCAATATCGTGCATTCACGTGGCCCAAACGAGATTATCATTGTTAGCAACATGCTGATTGAATTTTTCCTGCCATTGACATTCCATTAGATTTCTAATGAGTGATATAAGATAAATTGAAGCAATATTTTCTATTGAATTTTTTATCTTATCATCCAGGAATCCTATTAGCCATTTTTATCTTATGATGGTTTTGGAATTTCATCTCATTTCTCCTTCGTATGAAGGTTGCGTCAGGAAGGGCATCCGGCGTAAAACTTTGCCACTTTGCTTTCTGTGTGAATTTGTAGTGTTAATTAATTTTGGACAATTAATTGACACTATAAACTTCACACCACCGACCCCACATAGTGGGATAAGGTGCATTGATGATGATGATGATGATGATGATGATGCATGGTTGCTTATGCCTGTACCTTAACAACTCTGAAACTTATTGGGTTGATGGTGATATTGTGGGTCTCATAATTCACTCTTGTTTCATGTGGTAGGAACATATCACAGTTAATCAAGTTAACCAGATTTATTCTTGACTTCCATCTGTTGATGATTTTCGTTGCCCTTAATAATGCCCTCCTGCAAATTTTATATTTAGGTCTCAAGAATGTTATTGGGTGGCATGAAGGTGGTCGGCATCTACATATGGGTTAATGAAAGCTTGTTCAAGAGTTCAACAATAACACTATGCCAGGTGTTGTTACCTTACATTCTTCATTTCCTTTCGAGTATAAGGATCATCAATTCTTTTTTCTATTCTCCATGATATTCTTTATATCAGATGCGAGTCAATAATGATAATTTCATCCTGTCTAGTACATATATATTTTTTAAAGGGTTAATTACAAAAACTACCTCTGAGGTTTAACGTAATAACAAAAAACCCATTTATCTTTTATATACAAATACCCACTTGACATTTGTTTCTATTTTACAAATTGCACCCTCAAGAGGGTGTATTTGTAAGCTAAATAAAAACCCCAAGGTGGTGTTTGTAGCACTTTTAGGAGGTATATGTAATTTTGAACGATAACTGGAATTTTTGTTATTAGACTAAACCTAAGGGGTAGTTTTAGTGATTATCTTTTTTTAATATGCACTTTATTGTTGCTTGGCAGATGGCTTCTTTGCAAAAATTTCAAAAAAAAAAAAAAAAAATTTTTGCGACCTCACCAACACAATGTTAAATCTGGATGCACTACTTCTCCACCTGCTATATAAGAGACAGGAGGCCACTTTTATTTTCATTTTTCTATTGCTAGCTTTGGTACGAACATTTTTCATATTTTGGAATTAGTAAGTTGCCCTTTATCTTGAGGGAATGACGGGTGGACGAGGCGCCCTTCATGACATTTACCTGATTGAAGTAAAAAGCAATTAAGCATGTTAGATTATAATACAATTGGGAAGGTATTCAAATGTTAACCTTTTAAAACATTTGGTGACTAGATATGGCTTTTGAATACCACTGTCAATATTGCATTCTAGCCATACATCATTGTGGATATCTGCAATTCGTTTTTTTGTGACATTTTTATGTTGCTTACAGACTGTTAAAGGAGTTGCAGAAGCTGCCTCCTTAATGATGACTGATAGTGACAGACTGCTAGTTCATATTAGTCATAGCCCTCTAAGGTACTCTAGAGAGCAAATATTTCAGGATTTAAGTTTCTGAATTCTTAATAAATGGTAAAGTATCTAACCATATACTTCAGGTGGACATGCAAAAATTGCTCGCTAGCAGCAAATATTACTTGAGTACTCTACGCCCTTGTGATTTCAAAATGGGAAAAGTTTTGGGTTCTCTTCAAACATTCAGATGCACATACAATTTTGATGTAAGGTGATCACTTCTTGCTTTAACTTTCTTTTTTAACCATCTGATTTAGGTTTTTGAATAAGTCAGCTCCCTTCCTCCTATTATGTTATACTGGATGAGGAAGTTTAGAAACTCCTTATTTTATTTGGTTCTGGTTAATTTTGCGTATTTTTGTTGGAGGAAGTTGTCTCATCTCCTCTGTTTTCCGTTCATCCGTTCATATCTTTTGTTCTCCTTTTCTTCTCTATGCTTATAATAATGAGACTGCATGCTTTCCACTTCAATACATGAATCACATCATATTTAAGCATTTGGTCATTCTTCGTGCTATTTTATCTCTACTAGTTTAGGTGAAATGAGTTACTTGTTTGTTAAATATCAAATCAAATTACGGTTTTGATTTTTAGTGCTTGTATGGTTTTCATCCAATGAAAAATCTCATTTTCCATTCCATTGGGATGAATGATCTTTCTTTTCTTTTTTTCTTTTTTTTTTTAGTTTGTGTAAAAATGAAAATATGTTTGGTTATAGAAATTCTGATGAAGAATATAGGATGTAAGAAGGGAATATGTTTGGTTTAGTATGATATTTGATTTTTTCCTAGAAAGACATGATAGACTGATGATTTATGTAGATAATATGTAAGTGGTAGGACCTACTTAAATGTTGTTTAAAAAGTAGTTATATATAATTGGAAGAAATTGATAATGGTGAAATCCACATTGAAAATTTAGTTTATGATATTTTATTAGGATAATTTGTATGCAGTAGGTCCTATTGCAACGATTATTGTTTGAAAATAGTGATATATTACGTAGCTATGGGTGGTAGTACTATCTAGTATAACATTGAGTTGGAAATTAAGTTGGTTTAGGAATTGAGAATATTGGGTTGAGAAGTGTTTTTTGTGGAAAATGAGCAAAATGAAAATGAGGATTTCATATGAGATTGAATAAAACGAACATGCCTATATATCTAAAATAGTAAAAAGTGGAAGAACGTCATTCAAGTGAAAACTATATAAGGCCTTACATTTTCCTATCAATATATTACATCTATTGTACTGTGATATGGGAGCAATGCTCTTAACTTTAGGTGTTCCTATAATAACTAGGGTGTCAATTTTTAACCCGACACGCAAACCCGACACGAACCTAACACGAAATTAATGGGTATGGGTCCAGGCTTCATGGGTCCAGGTCGAAATCGGGTCGAACCCCGAATAACCCCCCAATTAAACAGGTCGGGTTCGGGTCAACCTACTATGACCCGTTTAACCCGTCTAACCCGTTTATGAAATTTAAAAAAATTAAGTAAATAATTAATTATAAAAAAACAAAAAAAGCCTGACATGTTCTTAAAACTCAGATTCTAAAACCTCATTAATTATATATGTTGCCCTCAAAATATGATAACTATGTTATGTTATTTATGCAATTATGTTATTTCTTTTTGAATGTTGTGAATTGTGATATTTTTTATTGATTGAATAGTGTGTTATAGTGATTGATTTTTAGAAAATTAAATTTATTTAGTCGAAACTATTAAATGTAAATAAAAATAATTTTATTATACGGGTTAAACGGGTCGGGTCCTGGTTACCAAGAAATAAACAGTAGATTACGGTTGAATGTTCGACACGAATAATTAAATAGGTCGGGTCCGGGTTGATTGATTGTGACAGACTCCGCGAACCGGACTCAACCTAAATTGACACCTTAGGTGTAACCATGCCACAATAACTTATGCTAAAGATGCTTCTTTTCTAGTTTGAACAACATCATGACTTTGGAGTAGTTTAACCTATATTCCTGTTAGAATAGTCAAACTAGTATTCCACCCGTGCGATGCACGGGATGCTAAATAATATGAACAAAAAATAAGTTTTTTAGTGAGTGCAATGTATAAAAATTAAATAAAAATTAATACCTAAAGATAGATTGATTTTTTCGAAGGAAACTCATTCATTAAATACTTTGATTTTTCATTTCATTTCATAGATACTGATTCTGTATAGTTTTTAACTTTTTACTCCATATATAGAGAACTATCATGTTCACCAAACCGAGCATTGATTCTTAATACGTAGGTTGGGGATGTTCACCAAACCAAGCACGATTCTCTATGAATGTTTCATTCAAAAAAAAAAAAAAAAAAACTAAAACATAAATATAAAAAAATAGATTGGACAACATAATAATAAAATAAAAACAAAATAACAGAATAACATTATAATAAATTAGGAAAGATGAAAATTTGCTAAAGTTGTAAAAATTAATTATCCTATTCCAACAATTAAAATCTAAACCTTAAATGGGCCTCGAAATTTCTCATGGATAACCCATTCATAGTTATTGGATGATACAAATTATAATACAAATTCAATTGTATATGAACTTTAGGGGTAGCTTTTGTTACTTTTGTAATTACTACCCTATATATATATTTTCTCATTCCAGTCCGTTTTAACTTTCGAATTGTTGATTGTACATAAGAAAATTGTTTTAAATGATTAGAAACATTAAGAATTTAAAGTAATTTCCCTAAAGCTCGACTTCACTCACCTTACAAATAAAACACAAACCAACATGAAGGTCATTACTTTGGCAGGGCGGAGTTGTTGCCCTCTTCAAATCCATTAGTGTACCACATTAGCTACCCCCAGTGCCTGTCACAACTCATGTATGTTTAATAAAGTCGTGTGGGAACTTTTTATTCAAAGTAAATAATGTCTACTTCTTTTTGAAATTTTCAATGATCTCATAAGTTAGATAGAATACACCTGACTACCTGAGCGAGTATAATACAGTGAAAAAAGAGGGCAGAATGAAAAAAAAGATTATAGTTTCATACCTCTGCATCATGAAAATTGCACTCTAAATTGGATATAGTTGAGTTGTTCTCCATATGCAGGTACGTTATAATTACAGTGCTCAAAGTTTCAATGCCCACTGCATTGCGCTGGATGTTTCTAGCTATACTGAATAAAGGGGTCTTTTTGCAGCAATCTGTTTGTGATATTGAAATTGCAGTTGTATCTTGATCTTTTTTCTAATGCTTAGAATGCTTGCGTTTTGAAGGAATGAATGGACTATTTATATTTGCTTATAACATCATTTTTCAAGGATTATTTTGTGTTGCTCAATACAACTTGCAATATATATGCAGTCAACAATACTACTGTTTAATTTTTTTGTTGGTATAAAAAAAGTTGAATTTGAAGGTTATTAATTACATTTAGAGCTGCCCAATGCTTTAACTTTTATTTGGAACAATTTTCTATATAACAAACAATTACTCTTTCGACGAAATTTGAAGAGTTTTTCCCAAAAAAAAAAAAATTAAAAATTAATTGAACCTGCATTTAAGGGAGAACACACATTTTAATTAATGAACACAGTTTTTTATGTAACAAACAATTACTCTTTCAGACAAAACACGAAGATCAAAAGAATTTGAACTCTGCATTTAAATGAAGAGCTAAGGCCCAACTGTATTGTAAATATAGTGCATTGAGGACAGTGATTATTATTTAATGTCAAAAAATACCCAACATTTTACTAATTAATTAATACAAAAAAATGTCAAACATTTTCATATTTAGCAAGTGCATTTTGGCGGGAAATTTCCCAAAATAGCACTATTCTGTTTTTATATATTATATAGATGTGTTCGGGAACTCCGGTCCTGAAAAATTGGGTATATGATTTTTTTGGGGCTAATAACAAAGATTACCCATGAGGTTTGAGTAATTACAAATTACCCAGCGAAGTTTCAAAATTACATAAAACTCGTTGAGGTTTGATTCTGTCTTAAATGTAAGGGGGTAACTGTAAAAATTTTACAAATGTAAAGGGCGTGTTTGAAATGTTTTTGTTTGTGAAAGGGGCAAAGCGTAATATAGAATCAAACCTCAAGGTTTTTTTGTGTATCTTCAAAAACCTCTTAGTATTTTTGTTATTAGCTCAAACCTTCTATCCCTATTTTTTTCGGAAAATTATAAGAGATTGTCACTGTAATCTGTATTCGGGATTGCAGTATGTTATAATCCAATTCTTCTGCATATGTAGCTCTATTTTTACATTTTGGAAATCACTTGCAGTCCTTAGGTGTTGCTCTGATAGAATATGGTTGATTTGGCATGTGTATGATGTTGATATAAAGGTTCTGCTGCTTTGCTGTATGATATTTTCTCTGGGAAGGCTTGTATGATTTTTCTGCAATCAGTACAAATTCTAACTTTGAAATATTAATAAGTTTTATCTTAATGGTTTATGTGCTTAACTGGGACATGTTTACTCCAACTAAATATTCATTTAAATTCATAATATTTGTTATATTTGGTTGTTATTAATTGGTTTTAGCTCCCTCCTTGCAGGTTGCCAATTCCCCGTGAGACTGGATGGGATATAAGATTCTCTGATGTTCTTCGTGATGAAATCATGGTCCATGCTAAGGAACTTACTGGTGCAAAAGCTTTGATCAATGGCAAATTGGTATGACCACTCTATCTTGTGAATTCATGTGTTGATTATGCATAACTGTATGGTGCAGTGCCAGCTATGGTTGAGAGTTACACTAAATTTTTTTTAAAAAACAAAAAATAAAAGATGAAATTCAGTTGTTTCAGATCCAATGTATTATACCATGTTTACATGGTTTGAAACTCTTGAGAAAGGTGTTATGACAACCTTAAGGCTAATATGCTTTAATGTCTTTGGGTGAAATAAGATCTAGAAATCAGTTAAATCTTGAAATGTGTTTTGGGCTGCTGTAGTAGTGTAATGAATACTACTACCTGGAACACATTTTATGAGATTCATGGAATATTAGAATACTCAAGGTTAGGTTCTGTAAAACGATTGTTTGAACTCCATGATATGCTGCTTGGAACTAGGAGCAGCTATTTTGAAGGTCTGGGTGAGGGTTTAGATAACTCAAAAAGTGTAAATTACAAATATTACCCCAAGGTTAGCCTAATTACAAAAAATTCCAATTATCTTTCGAAATTAATAATATCCCCTTAAGGTATTACAAACACCTCCAAGGTTTCTATTTGCTTAACAAATACCCTCTTCTTGAGGGTGCAATTTGTAAAATAGAAACAAATGTCGAGGGGATATTTATAATTTTGAAATATAGCTGTTTCTTTTGTAATTAGACATAACCTAAAGGGTATGTTTTATAATTAACCTACTGAAAAAGATGTAAAGAAAAAAATGTGGAAATAGTGGTAGGAGTTGGGTTTTCTCTGTGATGGAGGCTGGTAATAGAAGCTAAGTTGTGACACCCGAACTACTACATTAACTCAACGATAGAAATAGTGCAACTCGACAGTATGGACCCTATTTTAGTGTATGTGTAAATATTTTTGTTTCCTATAACATTTTAATAAAAGACACAACACCGCATGCACTATCCCTATCACACGGAAGGAAAGGACAAGTCATGTCCACCAACCATGTTATTAAGCAAACCTGACATATATGTGTCCAAATACATAACTCACTACACCAAGCTATTTACAAATAAATAGTATATATGACATCGGGATTTTCAAAAAAGAAGTATGAATACAAAGTCAAAATATTATACAAGGCCAAAAGTACAAAATAACTCATCACATAGCCCAATAGGTCGTCATCCATTTACACTATCCTCAGTAACCTGTAGGAGTTGTAGCAGCCTGTCCAGTAAGCCAAGAAATCAAGCATCACCAGACTCGCTCACCTACAATGCATGAACTATGTGAGCTAACGCTGAGTAAGCGAAAATCATTCATGTTAACGGAATAATGCAATATACATGCCATCCGTTCCAATATGTTATGCCACAAATCTATGCTTATGCACCAAAGCATTTTATCAAAATCACTTTCTTTCACTGGCCCTTGGCCCACCTGCTATGCACGGGAAATAGCTCAATATATTATTAATAATCAAGATGCCCTGTCTGTATGTCTCACATACCCGAAGTAATGTCTCACATGGCACTGGACATCAATAATCAAGGAGCCCCGTCCGAATGTCTCACATACCCAAAGTGATGTCTCACATGACACTGGGCTCAATTTATATACATGACTCTCATGCCTCAGCGCACTAGCAGTAGCCAACCAAAACCTTTTCTTTTCAAAGAAAATCTGGTTGTACATACCTCATCTTAACAATGCTCATATGTTATGCATGCACATTCTAATGGTAATGAATACCATGCTCAACGAAACAACAATCACCACATTCCAATATCACTCAATCAACATATAAACGACACCCCGACCGGAGAGCCTCCGAGACAAGGAGGTTTACTTATAATTCATCCATCAAGATACAAGGATCACATTTTTAGTATAGATAAAGCAGAAAATACTACGTTCATGCATTGTAGTTGCAGATGTACTTTCACTTACCTTAACTCCCAAACTTTTAAGTGTCAACAATCTGTAATGGTACAAGAAATTATTTTCAATTAACTAGTTTATTACACCTAGTCTCATAAAAGACCTCGACTTCCAAATTCAAGTAGGTAAAAAATCAAGCCTTGATGTTGATGACTAAACCTAATCAAATCACCTAACCATTTTGATTGTCATTTTAAATCACCTGACATAATTAGACATATCTCCATTTAGATATTTGATTGCAATTATAACTACCACATGTATTACTATGAAAGTAATCTTTTTATCCTTTCACTGGCCCCTTGAACTAGCCCCTTTAGTTTATCTCACCCCAAAACTTAAAAGGTGTATATTTAAGCTATAAAGGAAATAATGCTACTAACCGTTAAGAGTAGAGTCGCACTGTACTCTTATTACATTACTTTTTTTATGTATTAATACAAATCTTTCATTACTTCATGTATAGTAGTTTTTATCTCATTTATCTTAATGAGCTAATGAAGCAAACTGATTCCCCAACACAAGGAAAAGAGTTATTAAAGCACTCCAAACACCGTTGGAGCCGAGATTTCTTACAGGGAATCTGGAAAACCTTAAGAGAATTTCTAGAGAATACTTAGGAATTTTATTGCAGAAAACTGATTACAAATGATGAATGTGGACTGATTTTATACTACCTACTGATTAAATGCATATTATAACTTTTCCCCAATTTTCTTGATGATCTTGTATGGACCAGTCTTCTTTTTGCTTAACTTAGAGTAGGACCCAACTGGAAATCTTTCTTTCCGTAGGAAACCCATTACCATGTCTCCTTCTTTGAAATTTTAGCTCGCCTCTTCAAGTCTGCAAGCTTCTTCTATTTCGAATTTGATTAATCAATTTTCAACCTGATCTGTTCATGTAACTGTTGCATCTTCTGCGCCATTTCTTCTGCCTTGACATGATTCTTCTCCGATCGGTGTATAGAAATCAAGTCATAGAAATGTACTGGTTGTTTGCATAAACAATCTCAAAAGGACTCATTCTCGTAGTTCGATTTTTGGAATAGTTATAAGCAAATTCAGCTTGTGCTATCACAACTTCCCGCTGTTTAGGATTGTCTCCCACCAAGCATCGTAGCAAATTTGCCAAGCTTCGATTGACAACTTTAGTCTGCCCGTCCGTTTAGGGATTATAAGAAGTACTATATTGAAGCTTAGTTCCAAGCTTCTTCCACAATGTCCTCCAAAAATGAAAAGGAAACTTAGAATCCCGATCTGAAGTTATTGATTTTGGAATCCCATGTAAACATACAACCTTACGAAAATAGAGAGAAACGACATTTGATGCATTAGTGGTTTTCTTGCAACTAATAAAATGAGCCATCTTTGAAAATCGATCCACAACCACGTTGGCTTCTAGGCAATCCTACCACCAAATCCATGCTTACATCTTCCCAGGGAGCCATTGGCACTGGTAATGGAGTGTACAAACCAGTATTTTATGCTTTTCCTTTTGATTCTTGGCACACGTGACACCTTCTAACGAATTTGTACACGTCCATACTCATCTTGGGCCAAAAGAACTTCTATTCAACCATGGCATATGTCTTATCTTGCCCAAAATGTCCAGCTAAGCCTCCACCATGCATATCTTGAATGATTCTTTCCCTTAAGGAGCAATCTGGTACGCAAAGCTGGTTGCCCTTAAAAAGGAAATCATCGTGTACCAAGTAATCTCCTTGCTGGCCGCTATTAGAATCATTCCAAATAGGACCAAAGAAAGTATCAGTAAGGTACATCTCCGTGAAAGAATCAAACCCTTCAATTGTAGAGCTCATTCGTGTCAATAACATGGTTCTCATGCTTAGTGTGTCTGCTACTTTGTTAGATTTATGCCAAATTACAGAAGTAAACTGTTGTAGAAATTCGACCCAACGTGCATGCCTTTTGTTCAGCTTCTTTTGGTTGTTGATATGCCTCAACGCCTCGTGGTATGAATATAAACAAACTCCCGTTTCACTAAAGTGTGCTGCCAATGCTTAAGAGCTTGAATTATAGCATAGAATTCCTGGTCATAAGTGCTATACCTCCTCCTTGTATCGTTCAATTTCTCAGTTTTTACACTGGCCTTCCTTCTTGCCGAAACACTGCTCCAATCCCGATTCCAGATGCATCACTCTAGTTCAAACATCTTTTCAAAATCTGGTAGAGCTAAAACAGGCGCTGAAATTAGCTTCTCTTTAAACTGTTGTAAACTTTTTTCAGTTTCATTTGTCCACTCAAATCTTCCCTTCTTCAAACATGGGGCAATCATACTGCTGAAATTTTTAATAAAACGCTTGTAAAATGAAGCTAGGCCATGGAAACATCGAACTTTAGCAACAATAGTGGGTGTGGCCGGTTTTCATTGCATCAACTTTGCTCTGATACCCTTGAAGCAAACTAATTCCCCAACACAAGGAAAAGAGTTATTAAAGTACTCCAAACACCGTTGGAGCCGAGATTTCTTAAAGGTAAATCTGGAAAACTTTAAGAGAAAGTTTCTCTTCTCGTAGAACATTAAGGACCTCCGTCAAATGCAACAAATGAGTTCTTTTATCTTGACTGAAATAAACGACAACAAACTTTCCAATGAATGGTTTTAGAACTTGATTCATCAAACGCATAAATGTGCTAGGAGCGTTTGACAAACCAAACGGCATTGCCATCCATTTGTAGAGTCCATCCTTGGTCTTGAAGGCTGTTTTCCATTCGTCTCCTTTGCGAATTCGAATTTGATGGTAACCACTTTTTAGGTCAATTTTTGAGAATACTTTTGCACTGTGCAACATATCAAGCATGTCATCAAGCCTTAGAATTGGAAACAAATATTTTACATTAATTTTATTTATAGCTCGACTATCAATACACATTCTCCACGAGCCATCCTTTTTTGGGGTTAAAAGAGCTAGAACTGCACAAGGACTCATTGATTCCCTAATGAATCCTCTTTGAAGTAAATATTCGACTGTTTTGAAGCTCTTCATGCTCTTTAGGACTCATCCGATAATGTGGCAGATTTGGTAGGCTTGCTCCATGTACAAGATCAATATGATGTTTGATAGTTAGATTAGGAGGTAAGCCAATGGGCAAAGAGATCATCCATATCAATTTACATGAAATGAGATATTTTGCAATCTCAGCAAATCAATTCTAATTTGACTCTGATTCATTCTGTTTCTCGATACTCTCCCGCAAGTTGAACACAGAAATATCTGTTAGAGTTATCAACTTGAAATAGAATGAATGGCTTCTAGAAAATATTGAATCGGACATAATGACACATTGTTGCAATTTTAACATTGAATAAGCCACAACATAATGGCACTGCAACCAAGATAATGCACAGAATGAACATCATGCTACATAGAAGAAGGATTTTGCATGGATGAACATCGTGCTATATAGAAAAAGGATTTTGAGGAATTAACATTTCATGTTACAGGTAGCAACCCTAATGAGATTAAAAGGCTTCAGGATCATTTGGCCAAGGAATTCGAAATGAAGGATTTGGGAAGTCTTAGGTATTTTTGGGGATTGAGGTTTCTCGGTCCAAACGACTCTTTCTCTCACAACTAAAGTACACATTAGATCTCTTAAATGAGACTGGTAACTTCGTTTGTGAACCTATTGATACTCCTATTGAAGTAAATCATGGGTTGCCAATCTATCCCGATCAATTTCCGATAAACAAAGAAAGATATCAAAGACTAGTTGGGAAGTTAATCTATTTTACATATACCAGACCCGACATATCTTATGCAGTTAGCATCGTGAGTCAATTCATGCATAACCCAAGCAACCAACACATGAGTGCATCAAAAAAATGGGCATCTTGACATTGAAGGATACTCATACTCTGATTTTAGCAGGATAAAAAATTGGATAGGAAATCTACATTAGGGTATGTGTCATTTGTAGGAGGTAATTTGGTGACTTAGAGGAGCAAGAAACAAAATGTGGTCTCATTGAGTAGTGCAGAAGTTGAATATCGTGCTCTTCATCATGCCATTAGGGAAATCACTTGGTTAAGAATCCTGTTGAGTGAGATACGACTTGGCCCTAAATAGACAATTACTCTTTTGTAATAATGCAACATCTATTGAGGTTGCGAACAATCTAGTACAACACGACATAACTAAGCAAATTGAGCCTGATAGTCATAATCAAAGACAACTTAGATTCTGGTCAAATAAAGATTCCCTACATCAAGAGTGCAGAACAGTTGGCAGACATAATGACTCATGGTGTTTCTAGTGACCCATTTTATTCTGCATTAACCAAGTTGGGAATGAGTGATACTATGCACCATAATTGCACACAATCCCTATAATGGTGCCAATTACAACAAAGTCTTCAACACTCCCCTTCAAGTTGTATCATATATGTCAATCATATCCTGCTTGTCACAAAGTTCTGAAAATCGTTTTGAAAACGCCTTAGTGAAGACATCAACAACTTGGTTGGATGATGATGTGAATGGAGTGGCAATTTTCTTGTTCATTACACACTCACGAGTAAAATGACATTCAACCTCAATATGCTTAGTCTCTCATGAATAACCGGGTTACTTGCAATGTGAATAGCCGTTTGGTTATCACAGGACATAGGCAGTGAGTGGTTCATTGTAGGTGAACCCTAATTCTTCAAGTAGATTCTTCAACCATAATATCTCAGTCACAAAATGAGCCATGGCTCTATACTCAGCCTCGACTGTTCATCTAGCGACGATAGTTTGTTTCTTACCCGCAACGTTACTGGATTTCCCACTGCATAAGTGCAGTACCCAGAAGTGGATTGTCTGTCAGTCTTTGATCCAGCGTAGTCAGCATCATAATGGCTTCGACCTTTAGATGCCCATTTCTCTTAAAAAACTCTTTCCTTGGTGATTTCTTGATGTACCTAAGAATCCTGATCGCAACATCCCAGTCAACTTGCGACTTGCTACTGCTTATCCATAAAAAATGACCATTCTAAATGCAAAGTAGATGTTAGGTCTCGTTAGTGTTAAGGACATGAGTTTCCAACAAGCCGCCTATATTTTGCTTTATCCTCAAAAGAATTCTCCATTGTCATTCCAAACACTTGGATTGATATCCACAGGTGTATCAACGGGCTTCGTTCCCAGCAATCCATTTTCTTTGAGTAAATCTGTTGCATACTTGCGTTGGCATAATGAAACTCCATATTTACTGTGAGCAATTTCAATTCCCAAGAAATACTTAGGACGCCCCATATCCTTAATAACTAAGTGTTGCTGTAAATACTTCTTAATCTCGTCAATCCCACGTATATCACCGCCAGATATTAGGATGTCATCAACGTAAACAATAAGAATGATAACCCCATTCGTGCTATGTCGTACAAACACAAAATGGTCAGATTTGCACTGCATGAAGTCAACACCTCTGAAGATATTACTGAATTTATCAAACCAAGCTCTAGGACTTTGTTTAAGACCATAAATAGCCTTCTCAAGTCTACAGACCGTAGTAGCATTCTCCCCCTGAGCAACATGACCAACACACCCTGGAGGTTGCTGCATAAAAATGGTCTCGTGCAAATCGCAATAAAGGAAAGCATTCTTCACATCTAGCTGATACATAGGCCAAGATTGATTTACATCCAAGGAAAACAAAACTTGGATAGAATTCATGCGGCCAGTTGGAGAGAACGTCTCAAAGTAGTCAGCACCATAAGTTTGTGTAAATCCTTTGGCCATGAGCTTTGTATCGATCAATAGTACCATCAGCTTTATACTTCAAAGTAAACACCCAACGACAGGCAACAATATCAGTCGAAGGTGGTGCAGTCACAAGCTCCTAGGTACCACGAGAGATAAGGGCGGACATTTTCTCATCCATTGCAGTCCGCCAAGCAGAGTGATGATAAGCCTCAGAGGAACTTCTGTAGAGGAAATAGAAACAACAAAGGTGCGGAAAACAGGACCAAGACAATCAAACGAGATATGGTTAGACAAAGGATGGGTAGTGCAAGAACGAGTACCTTTACGAAGAGCAATGGGCAGATCAATATCGGAGGGGGGAGCAGCCTCAGGAGCTGCAGGAGGAGGAAGGCGAGGGACACGAACCAAGTTGTGGCCGAGAACGTCTCATATACACCTATATTGGTTTAGGAGGAGGAGCATCTGTAGTGGGAGATATTGATGGTGATTTGGTAAGGGAGGAGAGGCTATTGTTTCAGATGGTTGAACTAGATGTGGGGAAAAATATAGTTGTGACTCAAAAAACGTAACATAGTACAAGTATAAAAACGTTTTGTGAGTGGGTTAAGGCAACGATACCCTTTTTGTGTAAGAAAATGTCCAAGCATGATACATTTAAATATTTAATAGAATGAGGAGACAATATATTCAAACCAGGGTAAAAGCTAAGAACAAAACAAACACAACCAAATATGCGGGGAGGCATATGGAAAAGAGGTTTATCAGGATGAAGACACGAGAATGGGATATCCCCATGTAAAACAGTAGACGACATCCTATTTATGAGGAAACAAGCTGTGAGAACAACATCACCCCACAAATACTTAGGGACATGCATATGACAGAGAAGTGTACGAGCCACATCCAAAATGTGGCGGTGTTTGCGTTCAACAACCCCATTTTGTTGGGAAATGTATGAGCAAGACGTTTGATGAATTATGCCATGATAAGCACAAAATGTAGAAATAGTTTTCTGAGTGAACTCGAATGCATTATCAGTACGAAGAGTGCGCAAGTCAACAGAATATTGGGTTTTCATTTCATGATAAAATGATTTCAGTACATCAGGAACCTCACTTCTATTTTTTAGTAAATATAACCACGTCATGCGGGAATAATAATCAACGAAATTTATAAAATACCGAAAAACCCCTCTAGATTCAACTTTACTAGGTCCCAACCATCACAATGAACAAGTTCAAAAGCAAAAGAACCACGTTTATCAACTCTAGAAGGAAATGACGTGCGATGGTGTTTGCTGAACTCACATGACTCGCACTGGAACCAGTAGACTGGACAAGAACCAAACAAATGAGGGAGGAAAGAGAAGGGTGACCAAGTCGACAATGCCATTGATAAGGAGACACATTTGCTGAGAGGGCACAAGAAGATGCAGGTGTAACGGAATCCTATAGGCCATCACGCTCATGTCCTCCACTAATCATCCTCTTCGTCAGCAGGTTCTATAAAATACAATAGGATGGATAAAAGGTCACAGAACAATTGTGAGTTTTTGTGAGTTGGCTTATGGACAGTAAATTAACTGGAAATTTAGGTGCCAAGAGAACATTATCAAGAGTGATATTTGTAGTAGGCCTGACAACATCGGTTTCCGTGATCGGAGAATAGGTGCCATCGGCTAGACGAACAGAGGATAAAGACGAAGAATCATAAGAGAAAGAGAAAACAAACTTGTTACTCGTAATATGGGCAGTAGCACTGGAATCCAATATCCAAAACTTACCATGAGACACGACAAACGCACCTGTTGAGGAAGCAAAAGTGGCAGAGGGATTGTCTGCATTGTCTGCAGACGAATGAAGCATGTTCTCATACTCGGCACAAGGAACATAAATCATTTCAACATGTGATGGAGTTGTTGGCTCAGCTATTGCACTGTTAGCCCATTCTGGCTAACCAATGTTCACCCAACATTTTTCAGAGACATGGTTGGAACGACCACAGTGAATACAAGAACGATCACCCTTGGTGGCATCACGGCCGCGACCACCATTACGTCCCCCGAGAGGACCCCCGACCTCGAGCAAACATAGTGGGAGTGTCGGAAGGTAAGGAATGACTAGTGTCAGTACGCCCTGTGGTCACGCGAGATAGAGCATTAGATAACGTTGGAATGTCATGACAAGGCAGTAGACTATCACGAATCGAGCGGAGAGTGGGATCCAAGCCTGATAATTCCTCCCATTGACTCTTCGGGTTTGAGCATCACATGATAGAGGATGGTATACCAGAATTTCATCGACAACCCCCTTAAGAGTAGAAATATAGGTATTAACCGACTGGCCATCTTGGCGAAGAGAAGAGTTTCTCATATAATTCGAACACACGAGAGGCATTTTTATCATCGAATACATGTCCTGTAAGGCATCCCACATGGCTTTGGCAGACTCTAAGAACATAATATTAGTGCTCACAGACTCTCCCATAAGGAGCCAAGTCATAAAAGAAAAGTCTGCTTGACTCCAAGCAGTATATTTGGCATCTTTAGAATTAGGAGGATCAGAGAAAATGTGGTCTACTTTATTTTGGGACCCCAAAAACAGTTGAAAAGCATGAGACCACAAGAGATAGTTGGAACCATTTAATTTGATTGTGTTCCTAAAGTGAGTTTATGATCTGAAGATGACATTATAGAAAGAATTCATAAACAGAAACCTGGGCAGAAATAATAGTCAAAATGGAGCAGATCGTGGAGTTTCAGAGTAGGATAGTCTGGCAACAACGGTGGACATAATAGTGGAATAGTGCAGTTGATAGCAAAAAAAAATTAGGTTAGAGAAGGATTCAACCTGCTCTAATACCATGTAAAAGAGAAAGATATGACATTGCAAGAGAGAAAGAAATGAGATAATATTTGTGTATTTTGATTCACTTATGCTTAGGTATTATATACGTAAGAAACCCCATATTATGCCTATAATTATGGTAATACAATCCCTATAATTATGCACACATTATGTCTATAATTATGCTAGTTACAATCCCTATAATAATGCACACATAATGTCTATAATTATGCTAATTACTATCACTATAATTATGCACACAATCCCTATATCTTCAACAATTATATTCTCCTTTCTTAGGTAGATTAGATATATGATTTATCCTTTGATTGATTCAATTTGATTGTACAGATTGTGTAGTTGACTATTCCAAAATAGTCACATGTATCTTGTCTTTATACCCTTTGGATATATGAAATTAATCATTCAACCAACTTATCAATTTTCCACAACTGGCAAACAAAAAGAAGTCATTCATCATTCAAAAAGTGGAAAGTAAGTTGTGTAAAAGGGTGAGATTGGTAAGAAATGCTTCTGCAGCAACTTCGGCAGCAAATTTTATCTCTGTCCTAACCCTGCCCACCCTAACCCTACAAATTTCCACTTTCCCAGAGCTCAATAGTTATACTGTTTATAGGTTTATCATCTCCTTTGACTCTATTTATTCATTTGCTAGTATAATAGGAAAATGAGTTGCTTCTGATATTGTTATTTATTTGTATTCAAGAATCCACTTGGTTAATTAGATATGTCTGATTTTTCCGTTGCTGCCTTTGTTACCAGGTGGCCGAGGATGATCTAAGTGTATCAGATGATTTTCATGAAGTTGAATTTCTTCTACCTTTGTTGCAAGATAAATATTTAGAAGGTGTGATTCAGTGTTTCTTCTAAGTTCAATTTTTCTATTCTCTAAATTAATAATAAAATTCTCTTTTTGTGTGAAGCACGTAGCCAAAAAGAGGTTCTTGGTGTTATTCTCTTTAGAGGCTCCGTATGTTCTCTTGCATATTTGAATGCAAAAGAGCCTGTTTCGCAAGCTTTGGTTGATATAAAGGTACTTACATCTAGTTGTACTTCAGGAAAAGTATAATCTTTTCCTTTCTATGGTTTGAAAGCCTAAAATTTTTTGTCCTGGAGTAGGATATGTGTATTCTACTCACATTAATAATGTCAAATGCTATGTCATTTTCTTAAAACTTTTGCCGTAGGCGTTCATAATGTTTGTCTAAAACTGTAAATTATATACCACTGAATTTTTCCCTCGTGGTAGGGATAGTTTTCTTTTTATAAGAATGGTCGCTACTAAGTTTTACAAGTGTAATTTGGCTGATAAAATGAAACTTACGGTAATTGGTTGTCGTTTTTCAACAAACCGCAGGTTATTCCCTAGATTAAGCATTAGATCATAACTGGAAAGGATTTTTATCAAGTACATTTTCTGATTGACTAATTTATTCGATCTTGAATTCTCTTGTGGTTAGGAAGACATCACTAGGAGTTTGCAAAGTAGACTGGAGATTATGTGTGATGAGGCTGACAGGAACTTAGAATCTGTGAGTCGTGGTGGTCAGGAAACAAACTGCCATATATCATCTGATAAACCTGTTCCACGGTTTGACCTTCAAGTGCAAAGGTATGACTAATTTTCTTTTCTTGTTTGTTGCTCACGTAATTATCAAGAATTAGTTCCACATTTTCCCATCCTTTAGGGGCTGACTTGTGCTTACCCCAGAGTTGTGCATATGCATAAGCCTTGTTTTCCATTATTTATTTCTGGAAATTGCCTACTTTAAAGTTCAACCCAATGAATATTACACCTCTTACTCTTAAAAATGTTCTTTCAGGGTAAACTGATGTTATTCAGGGTCCTGAATCCTGGTCTTAAATGGTTTTGTTGTCAATTCTAACTCTTGGAATTCTAATATATCTATCATTTTTTTAATCCCATGGAAAACATCCTTATGGGTTTTAAATTTATGTGTTCTGCCATGCAGGATTAAATGCTGGCAAGAAGAAACTATGATTTTGATGAAATGATTCACACTGGTTCGGCCACCATGTGAAAATGCATGGTCGATTCCATATTTTATTTCACTTCTCAGATTTTTATGGTTTTTGTTTTTAGTAACCTAAATAGCAAAATCGACCTTTTTGACAATTTATGGGTATGGTGTAGAGTCCTAGCACAGCTCAGTTTGTGTAATAAATTTTGCCTTGTTTCTAGTACTGGGAGGCAACTTTTGGGTTCTTTGAACTAACTATAACTTTTCAATATCTGTCTAATAGAAAACAATGCCACCTATCATTTCCTCGAAGAGTGTTTGTTCCATGGCTGGAGGGCACATATATCTGTGATTATATCCAGTCATCTGAGACAATGGAGGTTTGCTACTGTACCTATTATGCATTAAACATAAAAACCTTTTGTTGCTTGATTTACTGGATCAGATGATAGTGAGTGTACTTCTAACGTAGTGTTAGAATACATTATGTATTGCTATATAGATGAAATAGATATTACTCGTGCATTATATTATTTTGACACTTATTTTATCTTCATTTCTTAGAAATCATTTCATTTGACTCTAGCCAGTTTTTAATCTGCACTGTTAAATCATAAATGTATGTTTGGGTCAAGGTAGGGAGTGGGGGGAAAGGCACAAGGGGAAAGGTATCCAGTCCACATCCTAGGGTAGGAGTACATGTAGCTCTCCGTGACGTTCTAATTGGTTTTTGAAATTAATACTACAAAAATTGGTTTTGATAAAATGCGGCAGCTCCAATTGGTTTTGATAAAATTTAACAGCGGAAGAATTGATTTATGATATGATTGTGGGCCAAAATGTTATTTGTTTTACCTTTTGAGAAATTGTATTTGTGTAATTTAAGATTTTGATTCAGATTTAAATAAAAATGATTTTGGTTTAGGTTGTTAAATGCTCTAGCAGACAGCTATCTCAAAAGTGATTGTAATATACATAATCGACCAAGAGAGGATTTTTCCCTTGGGTGCTTTTTTTTGTATGGTTATCTTTATTGTGAGAAGTATGTTGTAATTTAAAGCAATATATGTTGGTTTTAATGTGATGGCTTTTATTTTTCAGGTTCTCAAAGAACATTGTGTTGAGCTGATGTTGATAGAATTTCCAGCAGATGCTTCAGAAATTTTGGAGCCTGAAACTGAAGCCCCAACTGTGATAGCTTCAACTAACAAAACTTTTTGGGGCATTGCAAATGACTTCTCATCAGCAGCTAAGCCTGATACTTCTGTCGAATTTGGAAGTGATAAACCTTTTAAGTCGACTGATTTTAAATCATTGCTAGCTATTTTGGTTCTGATCCTTTCTATCATAATGGGGCTAGTTTTATATGTTATCGGGGAAGTGTGATTTATTGTATGTCCCTAGACAATCATAGAATTCTGTTAGTAATTTGCTTTCTTCATTGAGTCGAATTTGTAGGAAATGTTTTATTAGTTGTTAAACAACTTTTAATGTGTAGCAAAATGTTCAATTGGGAAATCTGTTGCACCTGACATGGAAGTTGGTGTCTGAAGTTGAAGGTGAAAGGGGTCAAAACTACTCTCCTGCTGATGCTAATTTTTTAGGGTATGCTTCTATCGATGTTTTTGGCTCTGAGGAAAGCCGAGATCTAATGCTGGCCAAATGAATGAATTGGTCATATTTTAATCCGATTTCGGAAATGAATTTTGGGGTTGGCCGGAGGACTAACATAGTAACATCTGCTCTCGGTTTAAATATTTCTGTGCTTCTTTGTTTGCTATTCAGTTCATTTTGTGTTACTTGCTTTTTAGGCTAAATTGCAATTATAATCCGTAGCAATGAGGGGTTGGTAATAATTGTCATGCAAAAATCGTGATTATAAAAAAGTCCCGTAACTTAAAAAAATATCTCGAACGTAGTCATTGTTGACCGAAAGTTTAAAAAGTTGCTGGAAAATTCCATGTGTCTACATTTCCAGCCAAATTTGTTGATGTGTGAACTAATTTCTTTATGTGGCCATTCTTCAAGTCAGATGATATGTTGATTGAGACAAAGCAATGAAAGAAAAACTCATTCTGTATATTACATAAGCAAAATTGTTTTCCACATTAGCAGGTTTGGTCGGAAATAGATGTGTAGGTTTTTCTGGCAAATTTTCCAACTTGGACTGGAATCGAGAATTTTTTGTAAGTTATAGGATTTTTCGCAAATCGTGATTTTTACAGGTCTATTATTGCTAGCCCTATACAGCTGTAGGACTAAAATCGCAATTTATCCTGTTTTTTAAGCATCAGGTATCTAGGGTGAAGTTGGCTAAATTTGGAAACTAATACTACAATGATGCGGTTCCTATTGGTTTTGATAAATTGCAGCTGCGAAGAACTGAATTGATTTTATGATATTACTTTGGGCCAAAATATTTTTAGTTGGACCTTTTTGCAAAGTTGTATCTTGTAATACCCAGATTTTTTCAAAAAATAGGATGGGGAAATTAAATAAAAACCCTCTTTTCGGTAAACATACCACAAAATACACTCCTATCACTTTTGTGCTTATTTTTTTCATTTTTATGCTACTGCATCTTTTTTTTTCATGCATTTTTCTTTTTTTTTCATGTATCGTTTAAATTTTGTTGTTTAAATTTGTTTCTTTGTTGTTTCAATGTTTCAAAATAACTTTTACCTATTTTTATGTTGTTTTTGTTCATGTATTGTTTTGTACATTGTTTCTATTGTTTCTGTGTTGTTCTATAATATTTTTAATGTTCTAATAATTCTTTTTGTTGTTTTCATGTAGTGTTCAATGTGTAAATACAATTTTTACCTATTTGAAGCTCTTTTTTATTTATGTGGTGTTTTTAATATTTTTTACGTTGTTTCTGGGTTGTTTCCATACCCTTTTTAATGTTGTTCTGATGTTTATTTGTTTTTTCCACGTAGCTTTTGATGTTTAAATACAATTTTTACCTATTTTTAACTCTTTTTGCTCATATAGTGTTTTCTATATTGTTTTTGGTTTGTTTCTATATTGTTTCTTGGTTGTTTCCATGTTTTTTATGTTTTCAAGCATTGGATCAAAAATTGAATTGTGTTTTCTTATTCATGTTGTTTCTTTAATATTTTTAATTTGTTTGGTTTTAATATGTGTTGTTTTATGTGTATATTTCTTGATTTTTTTTATAAGTTTTCGAGTATAAAATGAATTATTTAACGGAGGCAAAATTTATTTTCACTGAAATTTTATTGGAAGAAACATGTTTAAAACATGTTCGAAACAATCTTGAAACAACGTAAAAAAGTCTGGAAATTTTGGCGGAATCGTAAATTTGTGTAAAAAAAAAGGGGCGAGAGCATAAATTTGTCCAAAAAAGTATCGGAAAGCGTAAAGTTATCATTGTCTACGAGAAGTGGGGCAATTGTATCAAATTTTAGTTATTTTTTACTGGTTAAACTCTTTATAACAATTTAAAATTTTAATCATTCCTCTTATAAACCTAATTCATTATTGTCCTTAGCCCATATTTTCTTTTGTTCTACAGCTAAAACCCTAAAAATCTCATCATCCTAAGTCTTGTACATATAATGATTTCCATGATCACAAAATCTGTTAAAATTTATCTCTTCCCGCCACCACCTGCAAAGCTAGCCCCGTTGCCTCCACCTCTATTCTGCCACTAGATTCGCCACCCATGTCCCTCCACATTTCTGCTCGCCACTGTGCCACCTACTCATGTTGCTAGCGTCGCTGCCGCCTCAACCAGGCCATGCCAGTGCCCTGGTGTGGGGTGTGTGTGTGTGTGTGTGGTCGACAGGGAAGAATGAAGGAGAGGAGGGGGGTGAGACGGGAGTGACAGTTGAGAGAAAGGGGAGGGTTTTGGATGTAAATTTCATTTTTGGAATTTTAGAAATTAGGGTTTTTTATTTGAATTAAGGAAAATCTTATCGATTTAGGGATTCAATTAATTTTTTCCAGAAAATTTTCATTTCACCCTTCATTACCCTAAAACTTACAAAATATCCCTTTGACCCCAATTTTGATCAAAACCCTGCTTTTAACTCTAGTATTGAATGATCTTTCAATTTTATTTTGACTAGTGTTGTGCCTCTTCCGGTGTGGAATAATTAGCTAGGATCCATACTATACAAGAAAATCCACTAAAGGAAATAAAAGTCAAAGTTCAACCCGACTTGAACCAATGGAGGATATAAATAAGGTCAATCACCTTGAAATAGTCTGACCTGACAACAAGGTTAGCATCGACAAGGGCCATCCGAACTCGATGTCAGGCTTGGTAAACACACCTCAAGCGGCTTCTACATCAACCGACCAAGTTGAAGAATCGAACCAAAACATCAACCCCATTCACCCGCTTCATGTAACTTAATGCAGAAGAAACCTGTATTTCAAGAAATGTCAAATAGCAGATATTACAAAACCAATCATTTATCAGTCAAATCGTCATGAGATAGGGTTGTCTCTCCCTTATAAATGCCCTCATTTATGATTGTAAAGAGGTTCTGGTTCCAATGCCAATATTTATTGAATCAAACTTCCGAGCTAAATAATAAAAGTGAATATTAAGCCCGACCTACCCCTAGGTTGGCAAATCTGTGCATTTTATTATTTTTACTATTATTATATCGCTTCTAACAGTTGTTAATCCACAATGCACATATTTTATTATTTGACACGTTGGAGCATACAAATCCACACGTCAACAAATTGGTATTAGAGGAATGGTCCTTGTCGTTTAACAACTACTAAAAACACCAAAATTAGTTACTCCAATCTCATGGAAATGTCTGGACACAACTATACACAACCTCCACCTAGATAGGGCCCAAAAGCTTAAAAATATGATGGAAAAATATGCAAAAAGAGCTCGACGCGCTTGCCATAAGAAGACCTGCAATCTCTGACTACATAGAAGAGAAATAAGGTAAATTTCAAATGCCCACCTCCATGGAGACGCATGCCAGGAAAAGAGCCATTGTTCCTAGAAGTAAGGACAAAGGGTCGACGAACCCATGAGGGACAATCTATTTAAAAGGACAAAGACGAGTTGCTAAGAAAATACCTAAACCGCTTCAACAAAATGGTTAAGGAGGTCGATTGTGTTGGAAGATGCCAAGCTAATGGTCATAATGGCGGGCCTCTGGCCCAAGAGCTATTTTTGGTGAGAAGTTCACTTTGACGACTTGAAAACTTACTACAACTTTCTGCAGAAAGCAGAAAAACACATTGGGATCGAGGAGTCCTGTCCACAGCTGGCGACGGAGAACCAAGCAAAGAAGAGAAAAGGAGCCTAAGCAAAATAATGGTGGTGGCGGCTAGCACAAGCGTCTGGGGCATTTCTAACTGTTTCTCCAGATCGATCAAGGCTCCACGAACAGACGCCACAACCGCCACCCATGAGGCTACCAGAAATTCACACACTGGTTAACAACATAAAGGCAAGTCGTAGTCCTCCAAGCGGGCTCACAATGGATCAGGTCATATAGGTCCACAATGCCTATCAGGTCTACCACACTACTAGGTCCCTGGTCTAGGACATACCTCTCATTTTTTTAGGAGGATGCAAAAGGGATTGTCCAACCACACAACAACCCCCTAGTTATTTCAATGCAAGTGGAGGATGTTAGGTTTCACGAATCCGAGATGGGCGAACACGATAGAAATTAATTTATTTAACAAATAAAAACATGCATAGAAAAATTATACATCACAGTATTCTGTGATAATTAATCGGATGGCGTTTTTGAATTACTCTTTATATGAATTAAAGTTGCAAAATCATACCTTTGTAGAAAACCACATTTTTTTAGTCAAGATTGAAGGAATCTAATTTCCTACCAGTAGGGTGAATCCTCGTATTTCTCTTCTAAAAGAAAAGATTGCTTGAATTAGTACTCCAAGGAATCCAAGCATCTTCCTTCCAAAGTTGATCCACAGGAACGATGTAGAACCCTCAACTAGAATCCCATTAGTGATCTTAATTGATTTTCTAAACTTGGTTTGGATAGAATATTTATGGATTAATGTAGAAAGGATCAAGACTACGAGACACATATAAGACGAAGGTTCTCAAAATTTTCTCACAAAAATAAGCCAACACTTCTAAATTATCACCACATGAAAATCGGCCACTCTCACTGGGGCAACCAATCTTCTTTTTCATGTGTTGAAAATTGATCCCAAGCTCTTTTAATTATAATTGGTTGGTTATGGTTTAATTCTTGGAAACCTTTTATTGCCAACGAAGAAAGATAATTATGGTAGGACTCTAACTCTTCCATAATGATCCTACAAGATATTTTTCTAATCCCACTAGGAATCTTATTCATTATCAAATTGCTTGATGGATCATCCTACATGGGCTTATTAAATTGGGCCAGACCTTTTAAATTTAATTAAAAAGTCCATTAATTCATTCTTCAATTAATCAATGAGGCCCATTTAATTTAATTGATCTCATCAATTAATTTCATTAAACTCAAATAAATAATATAATTATTTAATTGACTAAATTAACTCAATTGTTACATTAATTTAGATTCCATATAATTAATTAAACACATTAATTAGTTATTTCACTCAATTTGGTTACCTCAAGTGACTTAAATAAAATTCCAATTAATTAATCTCTATTAATTAGTTGAATCCAACTATTTGAATCATTCTATGATTAAAAAAGCTCCATCTCATTTTTTTCTGTGTGACCTTTTAATTTCACAACTAAGCTAGTAGTGGGCTTGCAACATTTGCAACTTGCAAATATCTCATATTCCAATTAATTAATTCGATTATTTAAGGGAAGTACCTAGCAAGTGCATCTCGATTACCTAATCTAATATGAATAGCGAGCGAACTTATTTAATATACGAATACAAGGATAACTATGAGCCCATTTCATGTCACTTTGATCCTTTGTTGAATCTCTGTTCATAAATGTTCTGACCAATGCCTTGTTTAGACCAACGACTATGAAACATAGTAGATCCACATAGTTCATTAGGTGACGGGTCCTTTATTGGTGACTCAATAATATCCATACACAAAGACCATACACCCAAATGTAAATCAAACATTCAGGAAGTACATCCAAGTTCATAGTTTCATGCACAAGACTATTATGTTCCCTCAAGTTCAAGGACTACTTAAAGCACTATTGTTAAAGAAGAAATTATTAATCGTTAAATAAAATCTCCACTAAGAATTTTTATTATGTCATTCACTGTACTTGTTCTCCAACAAGTACCTACACAAATTTATTAGCATCCGTATGCCAATGTATATGCAATGAGACATTCTCCTTTCGATCATGAGTTATGTGTGTTAGTCTTCTAGGCTTATCGATGTCCCATCTTGTTAGGAAATTTATTTGTTAGATTTTGATGATATCATATAAAACTTAGATTAGGAAGTTAGCACCCCATTTTCCTTGTAATTCTATGTTGTAATAGATATGACTGAAAGAGCTGAGTGAAGTCAGCTATGTCGAAGAATGCAAGAAGTCAACTGCAGACTAGAGTGAAGACTCCACTGTGTGTCAGCTGAGTATGGCCAAGATGGAAGACAAGGACTTGACTGAAGGAGAGCCAGCTGAAGGATAGCTGTGTGAAGTATGAGGAGGTGTCAGTCAAGTCAGGAAAAGAAGCCAAGTCTAACAGTTGAAGTGACAGTTGAGTCATTCCCATATGTTTGGAGCAGACTCAAGTCAAGGGTAAAGCGGCATCAAGTCAAGACAATCGACATTGATCCGTTGGAAGGAAGTCAAGGATATTACTCGATATAGTAATAAGTCCAAGCTGCCAGGTCTTAAAGTGTTTGGTTCGAAACATGCAAAAGGAATAAGCCAATGGGAAACACTGGAGCATGTGTCAGACCCTGTAAAGCTGAATAGCCATTTAATACGAGGAAGGGTCAACTCATCTCTGTAGACCAAGAAAAGACAAGCCAACGAACATGAAGTGTCATTTGAAAATAGCCTATCTCTTCAACGGGCAAATTTTCAAATATGCACTATAAAAGGCTGAGGAAACATTTGAGAAAATGTAACCTGAACCAAGCACGAATCAAGCAATTATCAAGCAAGCATAACCTGCAATATTCTCAAGCTTATCAAGAAAATTCCTCAAGCCTAAAAGTCGAAGGAACTCGATCCAACACACGTTGTGAAGAAAAGATTACTTCAACCAGTTAAAGAGGAAAAGTTTAAAGAACGAAAAAGGGATCTACTCTCCAAGTTGAAGGAGCTGTAGAAAGGTTCAAGGTCGAACCAAGAGTTTCAAGTATGTTGGAAGGTTGTGTGATCAATTCCAAAGACGTGAAGGGAGCTGAAGTAGCAAGACAACTGTCTTGTGAAGAAGCTCAGTCACAGGAGAAGCCAGCGGTGTGATCAAGGCTATCTCTAGACTGAGAACTGCTTTGTAACTTGATCTGCTACTTAGTGGATTCCTCCAGGAGTTGAAGAAGAGTGGATTAGAGGAATTACCTCATCCTCGAATCACTATAAATTTGCTTGTGTCATTTACTTTCAGCATTTACTTTCTTGCTTATATTTTCATATCTGCTGGTAAGTTATATTGCTATCCAACTGATAATAACAAGCGCTAAAACAAGTATTAAAAACGAGCTTAAAATAACAAAGGGTGTTAAGTCTCCCGCTGTTAAAAACCAAATCAACTAAAAAGTTAAGTGTTAGCTGACGCAGTCAAGTTATACTATCAATAGCTCAGTCGAGTCTGTTGAGTGGATAACTTAGCTGAAATAAGCCAACCTAGTTGTCCCCCAAGGACTTAGCTGATTTGAGTCAACTCTGTTGAAAATCTTAAAAAAACTAAAAGTGAAAATTTGGTAAGGTTTATTCAACCCTCATTCTAAACCTTACACCACACCCCTTGGGACCTTCAAGTAGTATCAGAGCGGTTGGTTTATTGAGCCTTCCATACTGGTTACTGAACTAGATCTCAATCTTTTTCAAAAGGTTTAACACTTGTTTTTTCAAAGTTTTTCATGTTTAAAGCAAAAAATATTATCATGGAAGCAAATCTAACTCGTATTCCTATGTTCACTGTGGAAGAGTTTGATGGCTGGAAGATTCATATGCAGGCTCATCTATCAGCTTTACATGATGAAATGTGGCTTGTGATAGAGGATGGGCCATTGCAAATACTCAAAGTCAATGTTGCTATAAGAAGAGCACCTCCAGCTGAAGGAGAGGATGCTGCACCAGCAGAGGCTAGACCAGCCATGGTTGAAAAACCACGCATTGAATGGACTAATGAAGATAGAAAGATATATAATATGGACAATGTGGCCAAGGATATTCTCTACAAGACGTTGGACAAGGCGATGTTCAATAAAGTCAAGTCATGCAAATCAACCAAAGAAATCTGGGATAAGCTAACCCTGATTTGTGAAGGATCAGAACAGATTAAAGAGAATAAATTAACTGTTGATGTTCAAAAATTTTAAAATTTTAAAATACTTGCAGGTGAGTCTGGATCAGTTGGATGCCAGATTAACAGAGATAACAAATGATCTTTCAGCTCTTGGGAAAGAGTACACTCAGAAGGAGTTATGCATGAAGATACTAAGATCCCTCCCAGCTGAATGGGAAATGAAGGTTATGGCCCTGAGACATTCAATGGACCTCTCAAAGACATCGAATCATGAAGTATTCTCAGACCTCAAAGCCCATGAGTTTGAGCTGAGAAGAAAAGAGCAAGAGGAAACAACTGTACCCAAGACAGCTGCACTGTTAGCTAGTGAAGGGAAGAAAGCTGAGTCAAAGAAGACCATTGACCATGAGGAAATTGCCCTCATGGTGAAATGATTCAACAAGAACTATAAAAGGAACATGGGTGAAACCTCCAGGAGACATTCAACACCTTCCAAAGCAAGGGAGGACAGACCGCCCAAGAGAGCTGAGCATCAAAGAGCTGACTATCAGAGAGCTGATAATCAAAGAGCCGAAGAGCTGATCAAAGAGCTGATAACCTGTGTTGGAATTGCAGACAACCAGGACACTTTGTTGTTGACTGTTCCTATCCACCAATCAACAAATACAGAAATGAGAAAGAAAGAAAAGTCTTCAGGGAAAGAAGACAAGAAAAGAAGAAAGCCATGTTGGCTGCGACATCTCTTGAACCAAATGCCCAGTGCAAAAAGCGGCGAGACTTCGGATAAGCGATGAAACCGACTATTTAAATGATACAGAGAAAGAGGCTTTGATCTGACTCATGGCCAAAGAACAAGATCAAAAAGATCAAGAAGATGAGGTACAATCTAACTCATCTCATTCTAATTCAAGTGATAGTGACTGTGATACACACACCTCATCACCCACAGATCTTTATGATTCATTAGGCAAAATGATGAAAGATTTTGAGCACATCAAAACCTCACACACACTTTTGAATGAGGAGAACAACCAACTTAAAAGCTAAAACTCACAACTGACTAAAGAGCTGAGTACTCTAAGTCACATAGCTGATGAGAATACTAAGCTGAAGGCTGAAAATGCAAAGATCTTAGCAGAGTTAGCTGCTACTGAGAAAAGGAAAAAGATCTTAAAAATGTGATTCCTCATTTAAAAAAGCATCCAAATCATTGGATGAACTTATAATGAGTCAAAAAGAGTGTGGAGATGAGACAGGCATAAGATTCATTTCCTTTGTGCATAGTCAAACTCCAAGAGTGATTTTGGAAAAAGGATCCTCAAGCAATGAGGGAATCCAAAAACCCAAAACATCATATGTTGCACCAACAAATACACCAAAACACAATCACAATCATACTGACCTTGGTTACAAGGGAAAAGGAAAGAAACCAGTAGAGTATGCTGAAAGGACAACTGAGAAGAAATTCAGATAGGTCCATCAGCAGATTCCTAACAGAAAATACTCTATAAAAGCCAAACAGAGCTACTAAAAGCCCCAGAATTTCATCAAAGAAACATATGATGGGAATGGTAGAAATTATCCAAAGCAAGCTGATTGGAATAATAATGTGAAATATCAGCAAAAACCTATGCGATACAAGCCAAAATGGCAAAGACCTCAAACTCAGCAAAGGTCATTCCCAAGGCAAAAGAGCTATTATCAACACTCATATGAACCCAAGCACTACACCCAGAAATTCCACAACTACCCTAAGAAAGTAGTTGCTAAAACAAACACACATGCATACATACAAAAGAGACATTTGTATGATCCTAAAACCCCAAGCAATTTGCTAATGTGCATTATGATTATGGTACTGATAGATGGCAACCTCTTACAGTCAGATCATCTAGCTATAGGTTGGTTGGAACATCTTATAGCACTAACCCCCCAGGACCCAGACAAGTATGGGTACCTAAAAACTGATTTCCTTGATTGCAGGTTCAAGGAACAGTTGAGTGCCAAGGAACCTGGTACATAGATAGTGGCTGTTCCAGACATATGACAGGGAATAAAAGAAATCTAACAAGATTCAAGGAGATCAAAGGTGCAAAACTCATATTTGGAGGAAATGAAGCTCTAGGGGAGATCAAAGACACAAGATCCATCAAGAAATATGTACTAGAGATCACAGATGTTGCAAATGTTGAAGGCCTCAACTTCAACCAGTTAAGCATCAGCCAACTCTGTGACAAAGGCTACAATGTGGGATTCAACATGGGGATATGCCAGATCAAGGATGTTGAATCTAATGAAATTGTGCTGCAAGGAAAAAGACAAAAGAATATGTATGTAGTGGATTGGTCTACTGCTACACCAAGCACTTGTCTGCTAGCAAGGAGTACAACCGAATCCAGTTGGCTGTGGCATAAGAAGCTGAGTCACCTGAATTTTAAGACAATCAACAAGCTTGCAAGGTGTCATCTTGTGGAAGGATTGCCATACTCAGTGTACATGAAATAAAGTATATGTGCTGCATGCCAGATGGGAAAGTAGATCAAATCATCATTCAAGGATAAGCCAAATCCCTTTTCAACCAGGATATTACATCTGTTGCATATGGATTTATTTGGTCCTGTTGAGCCAACTAGCATCAGTGGAAAGAAATACACCTTAGTGGTGGTGGATGACTATTCAAGATATACATGGACAATCTTCATGTGTAAAAAGAAGGATACACTGCAGAAGTTGCCTCAGCTGATGAGAAGAGTTCAAAATGAGAAGAGTCAAACAATTATATAGATAAGATCTGACAGGGGAACTGAGTTTGTCAATGGGATTATAACTCAGTATTGTGTTGAAAATGGTATTGCTCATGAGTTATCAACAGCAAGGACTCCACAGCAGAATGGAGTAGCTGAAAGAAGGAACAAAACTCTCAAGGAAGCTACAAGGACAATGTTAGCTGAAGCTGGATTGCCTAAGAGATTTTGGGCTGAAGCCATAAATACAACATGCTATACTCAGAATACATGCATGATTAACAGGCAATTAACCAAGACTCCCTATGAGATTTGGATAGGGAGAAAGCCAAATGTTGGATATTTCAAGATATTTGGATTAAATGCTTCATCCACAACAATAGCAAGGACAATTTGAAGGCTTTTGATGCTAAAGCTGATGAAGGTATCTTTTTGGGATACTCAGCTGAGAGTAAAGCCTATAGAGTGATAAACAAGAGGACTATGGTCACAGAAGAGTCAATACATGTGGTGTTTGATGAGCCAAATGTGAATGGAGAAGACATTGATGAGTTAGTTGATAAGCAGAATCAACCAACTATGCAAAAGAGTCCTTATGTTGAAGCCGATGTGAGAGCACTCAACCCTGATGATGATGAGATAGCCGAATCTCAAAGAGAGCTGGAAGGTCTGCAACTGAAAGAATGAAGAAGATGTTCAAGACAACTTAGCTGCGAGACGGCTGAATCCAGCAGACTTACTCAACCTGATGTGAGATGGCTGAGAGATCATCCACCTGAGTTAATCATTGGAGATGTTAGAGATGACATAAGAACCAGATCCAGAGCACATCATGAAGCAATGTTCACTTGTTTTATTTCCCAAAATAGAGCCTAAAGATGTGTCTCAAGCATTGGAAGACACACATTGGATTCAAACCATGCAAGAAGAGTTGAATCAGTTTGAGAGAAACAAAGCATGGGAATTAGTTCAAATGCCAACCCACCAAAATGTTATTGGTACTAAGTGGGTATTCAGAAACAAGATGAATGAGGAAGGATCTGTTGTCAGAATTAAAGCAAGATTGGTAGCCAAAGGGTATTGCCAAGAAGAAGGTATAGATTATGATGAAACCTTTGCTCCTGTTGCCAGATTGGAAGCAATAAGAATGTTTCTTGCTTATGCTGCACATAAGAACTTCACTGCATATCAAATGGATGTGAAGAGTGCATTTCTAAATGGACTGCTAGAAGAAGAAGTCTATGTTGAACAACCTCCAGGTTTTGAGCAGAAAACTATTGGAGATAAAGACTACAAACTCAAGAAGACATTGTATGGATCGAAACAAGCACCAAGAGCATGGTATGATACATTGTCTATGTTTCTAATTGACAATGGATTCACCAAAGGCAAGGTTGACAGAACACTTTTCAGGATTCAAGATGGAAAGAGTATACTGCTTGTTCAAATATATGTGGATGATATCATCTTTGAATCCACAAACAAAGAACTATGTGACAAGTTCTCAAACCTCATGCAAGGCTAATTTGAGATGAGCATGATGGGAGAGATGACTTTCTTCTTAGGACTTCAAGTTAAGCAATTGAAGGATGGAATCTTCATAAGCCAAACCAAGTATACCAGAGATTTAATGAAGAAATTTGGTATGGAAGAGAAGTCATTAGTGAAGATTCTTATGAATACGTCACTCAAAATGGACATGGATGCAGATGGCAAAGCTGTTGATCAAACTAGATATATAGCCTTCATTGGATTTTTGCTCTATTTAATAGCAAGCAGGCCAAACATCACCTTTGCTGTAGGTGTATGTGCTAGATTTCAATCTGCACCAAAAGAGAGTCAGATGACTACAACTAAGAGAATCCTTAGATACTTGAAGGGATGCCAAGAAGTTGGCTTATGGTATCCAAAAGAAGGAGGATTCAAGCTGGTAGGATACTCAGACTCAGATTACGCTGGATGTAGAGTTGACAGGAAGAGTACATCAGGTACATGTCAAATGGTTGGAAACAAATTAGTTTCTTGGTTCAACAAGAAACAAAATTCAATAGCTACATCCACAGCTGAAGCAGAGTACATAGCTGCAGGCAACTGTTGTGCCCAAGTCTTATGGATGAGACAGCAGCTGAGAGACTATGATATTGAAGAAAGAGAAATTCCAAGAAAGAGAAATTCCAATTATGTGTGATAACACTAGTGCTATTGCAATCACACAGAATCGAGTGTTGCACTCAAGAACAAAGCACATTGATGTCAGATATCATTTCATAAGAGATCATGTTGAAAAAAAAGACATCACTTTGGAATACATCTCAACTGATAAACAGTTAGCTGACATATTCACAAAGCCCTTATGTGAATCATGATTTGAAGAGCTTAAGAATGAGCTAAGGTTAATTGAGCTGAGTTAGGATACTCAGAAGACTCAATCAGCAAAGACAAAAGAAGAGAGAATGAAAAATGAGCAAGTTTCACAATTCAGCTAAGTAAAACAGCCAAGACGGGAAATCAGCTGTATCGAGTTAGCTAATAGCTGAGTGATCTAATGTGAAGAGAGAAGCAGAGTTAAGTTACGTTTGATGATAACTGAGTTATTTATGAGCTAAGTGACAAATACGCAGTCGTTTTATGCGAGCGGGAATGCTTTTAAGGATGACATCAACGTAATTATGACTGCCAGTACAAAAGCTGCATGGTAAAACATATGATTCGATAAAAATGCTGCTGCATTTAATGCAGGGAAATCAAGGCAGTTTTGAAGCTTAAATCTTGACCGTCTATGTTGAACAAGTTTTTCAAATTCCAAAAACCGTCTTTTCAAGTCCAATATAAACCGAAACTCATTTTCTCTCTCCTCACAAAAACTCTCTCGTCTTCACCAAGCAAGAAAAACTCTCTCTGCAACAGAACGAAAACCCTACTTTCAAAAATAAGATTTTACGCATTTTTCACTAATTATTTTCTTCAAAAAATGGACGCTACATATGACTTTGTCAAGCTCTCTGAGAAGATCCACTAAGGATCAACAGTGGACTTCAAGGAAATGATTAAACAGGGCGCTGATGAGGCCCTAGTGAAGAAGATCGCTGAGAAACTCGAGAAGTTCGGTCTGAAGGACTTTCTCACCATGGAGTTCTCTCACACTTACCTGGAAGAGGATGCAATGTTCTACGTTAATGCGGAGGTACATGATGATGAGATACGCTCATATGTTCATGGCAAGGCCATCAAGATTACTGCTGCGGACCTTGCTGAGCATTGCAAGTTGCCTACTGATGGACTGAAAGAAATAGTTGAGAAAGATGTCAACTTGGCTGCGGCTTGGAAGAAGATAGTCAAGCCCGAGTTAGCTGCGAAGGCTGTCTATACAGCCAAGAAGGAATTGATCAAGGACGATTACCACAAACTAATGGACATCGTGTCCAAGTGCGTGGACATGAAGTTTGGAAGCTTCAACCAGCTATCACAGACTAAGCTGATGGTGATGGCTGCGATAATGGAAGAAAAGAAAGTCAACTGGGCTGAGTTTGTCTTCACCCGTATCTGCCAGAACGTACTTAATAAGTCCTTCAAGGATGACGGGAATTTTGGATGCTCGTTGAGGTATGGCCTGGTGATTGGCCATTTGATGGAAGTGAAAGCGATTGCCCTGCGCCATGGAAAGCCATTCCATGCAAATAAGAAAATGTTCAAGGCAAACCTCTCTAGAACTCAGAGGAAGGTGCATGCCAGGAAAGCTGGCACGAGTGAGGGTGAGTTAGACCGACTCTCCAAGATATAACTCACGACCTCTCCACTCTCTCTCCCAAGCCCCGGTGATTCAAAAGAAGAGAGTTGTGGCGTTAAGCAAACCTCTCTACACCTACCCCCGCACCAAACCCAAGAAGGCTCCTACCCCCTGCGAGAGCCACAAGCACTCCGCCCCAAGCAGGCTCGAGTCGGCCCCCGCCCAGCGGCCCGAGATCAAGAAGGATACATCTAAGCCTTCTCCGATCGTAAAGAAGAAACGCTCAGCTGTGGCCCGCAAGCCAGCTGCAGCGAAAAAGATAAAGATGGTGGAGCCAGAAGCCACCACAGAGGAAGCTGAAGAGGATGAGATTTCTCTCGTCCAGACCAAGATAAGAATAAGACTTTTTAGGAAGTCTGAGCTTGAAAGTTGAGTCCGACACTCAGCCGGAGAAGCTTGAAGAGACTGTTGATACTCAAGAAGAGCAGTGTCAAGAGAAGGATGGTAGAGATGTGACCACTGTGGATGCCCCGAAGACTGCTTATGTCGATCAGCAGAGTATAGAAGACCCAACTGCTCGTGAGACAGTTGTGGAGGAGGAAACAACTGAGACAGCCGAGACTCTTAAAGAAAGAGCTGCTCATCCCCTCAGACTGATGCTAATGTACCTGAGGAGGAGCAAGCCCCACTTGCAACCATTCCGGAAGATGGAGACGACGATGATGACGTGATTATGTACTCTCCAGTCTACCTGGATATTCAACAGAGATTGAGGGAATGGAGAAGGTGGAAGCTGGATTTCTCAAGAGACCGCAATTCGCGCATCCTGAGTCATCAAAGAAGAGGAGGAGCTCCTAAGCTTCCTCGAAAACGTCTTTGTTCACTATGCCCTCAATGAGGAATTCTGCATGGATGCCCTCCGTGCTATTAATGAAGATGAAAAAGAAAAGGCATTGGAGAAGCCATGAGCATCACAAGGAATCAACTAATAGCAGCGATCTAGAGGAGTTGGACCCAGCTACAGCAGTTGAAAAGGTTGAGTTCCAATAGGCCATTAAAGAATCACGAGCATGCACGAGCAACAACTTTAGGAGGGTCCAGGAGAGTCTTCCCAACTCTCTCCTCGATCTGATCCTTTGGTGTGGCGCAAAAGATTGCAACTGACATTGCTGCCATCACATCCCCCATGTAATCTCAAAATGGCTCTCAGGGGAACGACGATGAAGTTAGGGAAGGAGATGTAGCGGGCACCCTAGCCAAGCCAACCCCCGAAGAAGGTGTTGAGACACCTGACCAAACGGCTGACTACTCAAAAGGACAAACAACCGTGTCTCAGGAGCAGAGTAACCCCCACAACCATTAACTTAGGTTGTGCGCCCGGGGAGAAACTCTCGACCACGGCTAGGTTGGAGGACGCTGTGGGAGACCAACCAACACAGTTAGGAGGCGAAGGTGAGAAATCAATGGATAAGCAGAGTGAAATTAATGAAGCTCGGACGGTAGAGACTGTCCCAGTTGAAACTTCCTTTGACATGAAGGCCGATGACGCTGCTGATGCAGCTAAGGCAAAGGATGGGAAAGAGGCTATGGGAGTTGAGACTCCTGGCCATGAAAGTGCAATCCTAGAGTTGAGACTCTGAAGGATGCCACCGAAGACCCCAAGGTAGCTGAGTTTGCCGAAGGGAAATCTGTCTAAGGCACTGCAATGGTTGAGACTCTTAGGGGTAATGAAGGCCCTACAACGGTTGAGACTGATGGGGGTAATGAAGGCCTAAAGGAGGTTGTGTCATAAACCGAAACTTTTGCCTTTTTAATTATTAGGGTTAATTATTTATATATAGTATAATTACACGCATTTTGACTTCTCATATTCACATTTGGATACATGCAAATTATAATTAGCAAATAGATTATATATATATAATTATCTATCTATCATGCTTAAAGCTATATGTACTAACGTAATTATAAGTTTATAATGTAAAGAATTGATTAGGATATATTGATATATATTAAATATATATATATATATATAACTTATATACCACTAAGCATATTATGAAAAGCCACTAAAGTGGGCATATATATATAACTAATTAGAAAGGTAAGTTTTGTAATATATTTATATAATTGTTCTCGGTGCATGTCTACATCTATAATAATATCATTAGTTCTTGAACTTTCTTATGTTTATCACAAAGATAGACACACAATTTTTATATGGATATGGTCATGACACCGCCTCAAATGAAGATACATGAACACGTGTAAACAATAAATTAAGACAACACAAATATTATCTAAGTATTAATCCTAAACTACACAAAATTTGCACACATACCGCGGATGGAACTGCACACACACGAGTTGGAAGGAAAACAAAATACAGAGTGCTTGCTCGGTGAGATATAGCCAAAACAAAAGAAGGAAAAACGGAAGTAAATAGGGTATCGGACTTGCAAAGTAGAGTAACTCCCTTGACTTTGGTTAATTTTGTTTTAGTTTGATTCTCCAATTCTAATTGTACATTAGAATAATAGAAAGAATAGGTAAATGCAGTATATGGAATGATAGTGCTCGTAAGTAGCTCCAATGTTATTTCTTTTGTTTAATTAGTCACCACTATTGAATTAGTTCATATGCCTGATTTCAGTTTCTTATAAAAGACAAGAAAAACACTTATATATATATATAGCTTTATGTAATGATTGGTGATATAATTATAAGAATTCACTACATAGGTTGGTAAATTTGTAGAATATAAGGGATGTTGGTTGTACTGGTTATGCTAATTTTATTAAAATCAGATTGTTTGAATTATATTCAATTCTTAATTGTACCGAGGAAGAATACATATTTGTAAGGTTAAAAAAATTTGTAGACACATGATATCATTAGTGTTAAATATATGATTTGAAAATGATTATGTATTTTTAATTGATTTGTTAATAGGCCAAGATCCCGATAAAGGAGCAACCAAGACCAACTAGTGGCCGGATAAGGACACCAGTGGTGAGTATAATCTTTTAGCTTGTTATTTGACTTGTGTGATTATATGATTAATGTGTTGGAATGAATCATTTACTTATTTGGCTACAATGATTAGTAGTTTATCGTGCCATAATGTGAATTGCATGATTCTCTATGATGATATTGTGATGAAATTGAGATATGTGATCTCCAATGATGTTATTGATATGGAAATGGAGATATGTGATCTCCAATGATGTTATTAATATGGAAATGGGATATGCGATCCCTACTGATGTTATTGATACGGAAAGACAATATGTGATTACAGGAATGCATTCATCAGAGATTAATGGATTCTGTTATGGCCACTAATGACCTTGAATCACATAATTACGATCATCCGAATTTACGGATTACGAGTACCGTCTGACCACCCCGAGTTCACTCGAACTCTCTACGTGAAATAAAGAATTACAGAGTGCCATGGCCATCTTCGTGATCACGATTTATTCTTGGTATTAGTTGGCCCATAACAGTAAAAGAAAATGATCAAGCACGTGCATTTACATGTTTATAAATGATATGATCAATTGATTGTGATAATGTGCTTGTGTGATGTTAAATAACTTGTTATTGGATTATACTTGCTGAGCTTGCAACTCACCAAATGCAATGTTGCCAATTTTTAGTTGCTGTAGATAAAAGTTGATCCGTGAGGTGTGACAGAAGTTAAAAGTATGGATCAAAGGTCGGCCGGCTGGATTCCTATCCTTCTCCTTCAGCTCATCATTTGCATATCATATAGGGAGTTTTATTTTGATCTGTACATAAAAGGGCACGGTTGTTAACGTTATGTAATATGGGTAAATACACATGTGCGAATGAGTGTTGCTAAATCGTTTTGTGTAA
The DNA here is from genome assembly GCA_016081115.2 of Rehmannia glutinosa. Taxonomy (NCBI): domain Eukaryota; kingdom Viridiplantae; phylum Streptophyta; class Magnoliopsida; order Lamiales; family Orobanchaceae; genus Rehmannia; species Rehmannia glutinosa. Next base: position 109,997,838 of record CM071926.1, read on the forward strand.
ATGCTTCCGCTTGTACAGAAAAGGTTACAACTGATGATTATCATATTAATCTTATGCGTAATGCAGTTGTGCTGCCTATGAACTATATTTTTATACTATATAAATATGTGTTACAAGGGTAAGGGTGTTACAGGTTGAGACTTCCTTAGGTAAAGAAACAGAGCAAGAGAACATTCCTCCGATGGAGGGAGCTGGTGAAGAAGAAGAGATCAACGCCCTTCATGATTCCCAGAAAACATTGATACAACATTTACGGATTCGAGAAAATGAAGCCGAGTCCACACATGTTAAAGATTCTACCTAGGACGAGGCTGAGGATGTTCACGACTCATGGAGTACTGTTAGTGACAAAATAGCTCTGATGAGATTCGTCTTTGATGATGTGCCAACCCCTATGGTTACATAACACTCTGATGACACTGATAAAACAGCTGAGGACAAGTCAACTCAAAAGGAAACATTTACGATGCCAACGGGCGTTAACATAGCTAAGGCTCGGTCGGTTGAGCGGACCGACATAATCGCTCTCCAGTGAACTAAGTCGGTGAAAGCTTACCACCTCGCTTCTCAAAGCAGAGACTCAATCACTCAACAACGGGCCCCCACATTTGCGTTAATCACGACGGCCGCTCGGCCGAGGCAAATAGAGTTGATGCACTAAGACGAGAGAAGGAAAGGCTCCACAGCGCGGACCTCACGGGAATCCCTCTTGTTTCGGATGATATGTTTACAGAAATATTCCACTTTGATGTCGAGTTTTCCCCTGGATGCCGAATCTGCTCGAGAATAAGAAAAATATACTATGCAGGAGGAGCCCGTAATTCCAGCTGATACCATGGTGCCGATAGGTTTTGACTTCGATGCCGTGTGTCCTAAAGAAGTGTTAGCTTCTACAGCCGAGTTTCGAAATGCGTTCAAGGATATATGTGCAGAAATTGAGAAGATGGAATGCCACCTTGCATCGTTAGACCTCAGGTTGGACAACCGTGATGCAAATATCAGTGGAGATATTCGAGGTGTTGTCCTACGAATCAGGTAATGGGCTACACAGACTACTACTATGCGTTTAGAGCAAGTCCGCTACTTCAAATCATTCTTTGCAGAGCTGCTAGTATGAAGTGCAGACAATGCACGCTTTTAGCAGAGAGCGAGAAGAGTTTATGATGAGAATTGAAGATTCCCATAAGTCGGATATGGAGTTACTCAAGCTGCAACACCAGAGCGAGATTGCACGCCTGGAGGACAACATGAACCAGAAGTTCAGTCTTCTTCAGACAGAAATGAAATTAATGGCAGCTGAGTCAAAGGATACGCGATCGAATTACGAAACGACCTACTCGAGCAAATGACAAGCAAAATTCGATGAACAACCGAGTTAACTTTATTCTCAGTGGTTTGTTCCCTAGCCTAACCCTTTTCTTCGGTGATGATGCCAAAAAGGGGGAAGATGAGGCCTTGAAGGAACTGAAGGAAGAGAAAGGGAGTCATAAGGTGGAGAAGAAGGGACAAACAACTAAGGGGGAAGGAAGCTCGAAAAACCCCCTTGATGCTTGTGTTCGCCAAAACCCCCCAACAAGGAGAAATCACAACTTCAAATCTCAGCAAGCTGCCGAAAGAGCTGTCAGTAGAACAAAAGATGAGTTGGCAATGAAAGAATCAAGAAAAGCTATTGAAGCTGAATTTGAGAAGGTAGCTGAGAAGCAGTCTACGCGTATTCAAAGTATCAGAAAAGAGTATGGTGGTCCTCCAGCCGGAAAGGATTAACTTGCAATCAAACCCCCGAGAGACATTGTTATGCCTGATGCTGGGTCTGAACCCAGATCCCTAAAGGAGTTTCAAACTCTAGAGGAAGAAGGCTACTTCTCAGATATGACTCTACCGCAAGCCTGGGATCTGTACTGGGAGAAAGGACTTGAAGTATGCAAATCAGCTGATAAGCAGCCAAGTTCCAGCAGTCACTCAGTTGGAAAATCAAAAGCTCGATCAAGACACTCCCGGGAAGAGGAGCTGAGTCAGGGAGAGGAAGGGGAAGATATGGTGGCAGTGGGAGAAGTACTCAACCGCAACCAAAACCAGAAGACACTAAGTATGTTGATCCACAGAAGAAAGGGATCATATACTGGGCTGGATATGATCATCTTGCGAACTTGGAAGTTGCACGCTAGAATGCTGAAGCAGTGAGAAGGCAAGAGGCTGAAAATGAACGAACAAGGCGTGAATGGGAGGAAAGGCAGCATAGGGATGACCCTGCTGCGAGGCGAGCGTATGAGAAGAAAAAGAAGGATGAAGAGGAAAGAAAGGGGAGAAGAGCTGATAATGACAGGAAGAGAGCTGATGATGAAGAGAAAAGAAGGAAGCAACCATGGCATTGAAGACGGCTGCAACCCCTTCGTGTATTTTACTTAGCTATAAATACATAGGTGTAAGTTTTCCCTGTAATATAGCTCTGATACTTTCTTTGTAATATTGGCTCTAATACCAGTTGTAACTTAGCTTAGATACATGTAATGCAAAACTTGTATAAGCTATGATACTTGCTGTAAACAGCTTTGTAAAGGACAAGAATGCAATGATAAATAAATCTGATTATTCAAAGCATACATTCTTTGTTATTACACTGCTTGTGTTTGCTGTTTATTTAATAAGTTTTGGCATTATGAAAAAGGGGGAAATTGTTAGGAAATTTATTTGTTAGATTTTGATGATACCATGTAAAACTTAGATTAGAAAGTTGGCACCCCATTTTCCTTGTAATTCTATGTTGTAATAGATAGGACTGAAAGAGTTGAGTGAAGTCAGCTATGTCGAAAAATGCAAGAAGTCAACTGCAGACTAGAGTGAAGGCTCCGCTGTGTGTGAGCTGAGTATGGCTAAGATGGAAGATAATGACTCGACTGAAGGAGAGCCACCAAGGACAAGGACAATTTGTGTGAAGTATGAGGAAGTGTCAGTCAAGTCAGCAAAAAAAGCCAAGTCTAATAGTTGAAATGACGGTTGAGTCATTCCCATATGTTTGGAGCAGACTCAAGTTAAGGGGTAAAGGCAGTAGTCAAGTTAAAACAACTGACATTGATCCATTGGAAGGAAGTCAAGGATATTACTAGATATAGTAACAAGTCCAAGCTGCTAGGTCTTAAAGTGTTTGGTCCAGAAACATGCAAAAGGAATAAGCTAATGGGAAACACTGGAGCATGTGTCAGACCCTGTAAAGCTGAATAGCCATTTAATACGAGGAAGGGTCAACATCTCATCTCTGCAGACCAAGAAATGACAAGCCAACGAACATGAAGTGTCATTTGAAAATAGCCTATCTCTTCAACGGGAAAATTTTCAAATGTGCACTATAAAAGGCTGAGGAAGCATTTGAGAAAAGGTAACCTGATCCAAGCATGAATCAAGCAAGCATAACCTGCAATATTCTCAAGCTTATCAAGAAAATTCCTCAAGCCTAAAACTCGAAGGAACTCGATCCAACACACGCTGTGAAGGAAAGATTACTCCAACCAATTGAAGAGGAAAAGTTTAAAGAACAAAAAAAGGGTCTACTCTCCAAGTTGAAGGAGCTGTAGAAAGGTTCAAGGTCGAACCAAGAGTTTTAAGTTTGTTGGAAGGCTATGTGATCAATTCCAAAGACGTGAAGAGAGTTGAAGTAGCAAGGCAACTATATTGTGAAGAAGCTGAGTCGCAGGAGAAGCCAGCTGTGTGATCAAGGCTATCTCTAGACTAAGAACTACTTTGTAACTTGATCTGTTACTTAGTAGATTCCTCCAGGAGTTGGAGAAGAGTGGATTAGAGGAATTACCCCATCCTCGAAACACTATAAATTTGCTTGTGTCATTTACTTTCAACATTTACTTTCTTGATTATATTTTTATATATGTTGATAAGTTATATTGCTATCCAACTGATAATAAGAAGTGCTAAAACAAGTGTTAAAAATGAGCTTAAAAATAACAAAGGGTTTTAAGTCTTTCGCTGTTAAAAACCAAATCAACTAAAAATTTAAGTGTTAGCTGACGCAGCCGAGTTATACATGTTAGCAACTCAATCGAGTCTATTAAGTGGATAACTTAGTTGAAATAAGCCAACCTAGCTGTCCCCCAAGGACTTAGCTGATTTGAGCCAATTCTGTTGAAATTCTTAAAAAGACTAAAAGTGAAAATTTGGTAAGGTTTATTCAACCCCCCCTTCTAAACCTTACACCAAACCACTTGGGACCTACACATCTGGATGAACTCTTGACTCAGAACCTAATTTAAGTCCACAACCATAGAGATGCTGGTTTCAGCTAACTATATATAGTGTCAAGGAATAGAATTTCTTTTGGGCAAGTAAAGACGGACAATATTCCCAAAAAAGAGTTTTTTGAGAAAAGGTCCCATCCTTTAATATCATGATTGGGTCGACCTGGCCAGATCATGAGCACCGCTCGTTGCTCGTTATTATCGAAATCTCTTGCCTTGGAGCCTTCCTTCAGAGAGGATAACAAGTTAAAACAATCCATGCTGCCCTTTAGGTAACCAAGAGGCCTCGGCTGATCGAAAGTTCCATCAATTTTAAGCCTTCAAAAGTTCCATCATCAAATGCGTGATCACGTCCTACAACTTAATGTGATCTAGGGACTTTCTCTAATTAACAAAAATATTAATGATAAATAAAAATACCTTTAATAAGTAACATGAATATGATTATATTTACAATAGTACAAAATGCTTGCCACTAATTGGTGATACGTGTAAAATATACGTGCATTTAAGGGCTTATTTTTATATATAATTTATGCATTTGCATGTATATTTAGTGTGTTTTACTTGGTTTCTATTGTTGGGCGTGATACTGCGTACTCTTGTGAATTTTGCAGAAAATGGAGCTAATTGGACAAAAGGTGATAGTATGTTGCAAATGATATGTCAAAAGACAAGGTACGAGCAAAAATGTAAAGGAAAGAAGCATGGACGGTCGAACAAAAGGGAATTTCCTTCAAAAACGTCCAAACACGCTAATAGTTTCTAGCACATGCAGGGTTTGGTATTGTTTCCATAACTTTCTCTACCAAATTGATATTAAGGTGATTCAAGTTCTATGGAAAGCTAAGAAAAAGGGCTACAACTTTTGTGAAGACCCCAGGAGCAAATTATGATTGCACGACCCGACCATGTGGGTTGACACGGCCAGTGCGATGTGTCTGGGGCTGATTTTGAGTCATAATCCCATCAGAACTCTACCAGTGATCTCTCAAATCACCTGTATAAGAAGGACCAAGGCCTAAACAAATTTACATCATCTATCATCATTCATACACCATACAACACACCAAAATACAAAGGAACACAAGATCAAAGGTCTTCTGAGAAAGGAGGGCTAAGTTACGAAGAACACCACAAGGCCTTTCACATCAACGGAAGCACAAGAGCTTCGAAGGCTTGGAAGGAAGATCCATCTTGACAAGAAGGAGTTTTCTTTCTTAGTTTAGATCTCTTGTCTGTGCTTAAACGATGTCACAATGTTGATTTCAAGTTTGTCTATGAATTTGTTATCAGTGTTTTGCTAATCTTTCGGATTCTAGGGCATAATCAAAACTGTGGATTCATGTTAAAATCTTGATTAATAGTTTTCTTAATTGATTCATGTGTTCTATTTTATAAATTCGATTGCTTATTCTTAATTGACGATAATCTGATCAATAATTTTTATGTCATACTTGTTAGTCCCTAATCCGGGAGGTGAGTTCTAACGAGACGAAAATCAAATTCAAACATAAACAGGGTAATGTATCGGGAGACTGGTTTTGTTTGTGGGGAGTATTTCAATTCAAATATCTTTTGGGAGTTAATAATAGTTGTGATGGATAGAGAGACCTCAATTATTATTAATCTACTGTTTATGCGCCACCCGAGAGGGGGAGTAAGCTATTTTAGGAATTAAACCCATAGAAATACATGAATTGATTTTGAAACATTAATTGAATTTAATATTGAAAAATCATATTGAGATTATGTGCCTATGATTGTTTCTGTATTTGTTGAAAATACTGGTGGGGTTCGCAAATTTATTTCTTTTATTTTCTTTTTATCTTTTTGATTTTTGTAAAAAAACTCTTGAGATTCAGTCACTTCAATAAAATTGGAATACGATGTTATTAAAGCCTAAGTGTTTCGTAGTCAATCCCCGAGGAATACGACCTTACTTGCCATTATCCTATAAACTACACTGTACACTTGCAGTATAGAGATCTAAATAATTTTAGGTGAACAAGTTTTTGGCGCCGTTGTCTGGGATTGAAAGATTCTACTTAGATATAGTAATAAGTAGTTCAATCGTAATTGGAGCTTTTGTAAATAATTTTTGTTTCGATTTTTGTAAAAAATATAATAATTTTTTTTTCTTTTCGATTTTTTTAATTTTGTTTCCCGATTTTCTTTTGTAAAATATTTTTTTTAGATTTTTTTGTAAATTTGTTTTTTTTTCTTCGATTTTTGTAATTTTTTTTATTTTCGATTTTTTCCTTTTTTTTGTAAATATTTTTTTTTCTTATTGCTTTGTTTCTAACATCGTTTTTGTTGAATGCGAGACTGAAATCTTTGGAGACATAAGTAGCCCAAAATCGCTACTGCAGTGGTAGGCCAACATCAAAAGGGCAAATTCTCAAGCGATACTGAACTTAATCCGAGAAAATAGTGCAACACCATTCGTCTGATGGATGGTACAGAATATGAGAGCTCAAGGATTTCAACCGACATGGTTTAACGATAGTAATGTTAGAAACATGAAGTCTGGCTGAAGACGTAAAACTTATCGCTTTGTGGGAGGCAACCCAAGAGGCGTCACGACAAACTCCAGGGTTTAAAAAAAAGAAAAAAAGGCATGAGAGACATAGCACAGAGGAATTAAATCCTAAGCCTGTCTTGTCTCCACATTCTCTTTGACTCATAATAAGATCATCCAATGATTTAGATGCCTTAGTGAATGAGGCAATAACATTTTTGAGGTCATTCTCCCTCTTTTCTATAGCAAATTTACGCTATTAATTTAGCATTTTCAGCCTTTTAAACTTTCATTCTCATCACTATTTGACTTAGAGTACTCGGCTCCTTAGTCGACTTTGAGTTTTGGCTCTTGAGTAGGTCATTTTCCTCATTTAATAGTGTGTGTGAGGATTTAATGTGTTCAAAATCTTTCATCATTTTGCCTAATGAATCATAAAGATCAAATGGGTGATGAAGTGTGTGTGTCACGATCACTATCACTAGAGTCCGAGTTTGATGAGTTAGAGTGTACCTCATCTTTTTGGTCGGGTTGATCTTGTTTCTTGGCCATCAAACGATCGAGGCTTCTTCTTCGTAGTCACTTGAATAGTCGGCTTCACCGCTTCGAATCAATCGGCTATGTCTTTTGACTTGGCGTCATTTTTTCTGCCATCTCTCTACCAACATTGCCTTTCTCTTTTCTTGTCTTCTTTCTCTCAAGACCTTTCTTTCTTCTTCATTCCCGTATTTGTTGACCACGGATATGGGCAATCAATGGCATAGTGACCTGGTTGTCTGACTCCAAAGATAGATATTCAACCTTTTGATCAGCTCTTTTCCATTCTTGGATTGTCGACCACTTTGATATTCACTTTTGATGATCTGTTCTCTTGGTTGGCCTATCTTTCCTTGATTTGGAGGGAGTGAGTGTCTTCCGGAAGATTCGCCCTTTCCTCTCTTGTAGTTCTTATTGAAGAACTTGTTGAATCTTTTAACCATCGGGGCCATTTCTTCCGGGTCAATGACTTCTTTGACCTCGGCTCTCTTCCCATCTTTAACAATTAGAGCAAATTTTTTTGGGTACAACTGTCTCTTCCTCGGTCTTTTCTTCTCACTCAAACTCGTAGGCTTTGAGGTCCGAGAATAATTCATGGTTGGATGTCTTTGATAGGTCCATGGAATGTCTCATGCCATGACTTTCATTTCCCATTCAACTCGAAGACTTTTTAGGATCTTCATACACATTTCTTCTTGTATATTCCTTTCCAAGTGCGAGATAGCTCATTGGTGATTTACGTGAACCGAGCATCCAGCTGATCCAGGTTTTCTCCCGAGATCATTTTGAAGTTCTCAAATTTCTCGACAACCACCGATAATTTGTTTTCTTTGATTTGCTCGAGCCTTCACAAATCAATGTTAGCTTGTCCTGATTTCTTTAGCCGTTTTGCATGATTTGACTTTATTGAACATGGCTTTGTCCAAAGTTTTGTAAAGGATGTCCTTGGCTACATTGTCCAGGTTGTATCTTTTTCTCATCATTTGTCCATTCGGTTCTTGGTTTTTCAACCATGACTTGTCCTGGGGCAACATCCTCTTCTCCTTCACCGCAACTCTTCTTACGGTGTGTTCACCTTTAAGATTTGCGGTGGCCCATCTTCTATCACTATCCACATCTCATCATGTAATCTTTGATAGACGAGCACGCATACGAATTTTCCAATCATCAAATTCTTCAATTGTGAACATAGGGATGCGTGTCAAATTTGCTTCCATGATAATAACTTTTAATGATAAAAAGAGTTTTGAGAGTTTAAGTACAAAAGCGAGACTTTGAAAAGTTTGGAGATCTAGTTCAAGAACCGGTGCGGAGGGTTCAATGAACCAACCGCTCCGATACCACTTGTAGGTCCCAAGGGGTGTAAGTGTAAAGTTTAGAAGGGGGGGTTGAATAAACCTTACCAAATTTTCGATTTAGTCCTTTTAAAATATTCAGAGTTGATACTACACAGCTATGTCCTTGATGGACAGCCAATTTAGTTAATCAAGAGAGTTAGTCTCTCAATGCACTCAATCGAGCTGTTGATGGAATAACTCACCGTTGGGTCTAAATTAACTCAACTGGTTTTTGTTTTCAGCTGAAGACTTAACACCCTTAAGTTTGGTTAAACAAGGATTTAGTGCTTGGTTTAGTACTTAGAAAATATCAAGTGGATAGCAAATTTATCAAAGATTTAAATAGTTAAGATGCGGGAATTAAAGTCTTTGAAATGTAAATGACACAATGAAATTTTTATAGAGGTTCAAGATGGGGTAATTCTTCTACTCCTCTCTTCTCCAACTCCCGGAGGAATCCACTAGGTATTGATCAATACAAAGTGGTAATGCAATCAGATACAAGTCTTGATCACTCACCGGTGGCTTCTTGTACGACTCGGCTTCTTCACAGGCATTTACGCTTGCCTTGCTACAAACTCACTTGCTCAAGCTCTTTGGATTTGATCACGAAGCCCTCCAAAAGCTCAAAACTTGGTTCGACCTTGAACCTTCCTACAATCCTTCGTGGAATGTAGACCCCTTGATTTTTCAAGATTTTCCTCTTCAACCGATTGAAGTTATCTTTCCTTCACAGGTGAGTGTTGGATTGATGTTCTTCGTAGTGTAGGCTTGAGGATTGAGAATGTTTCGGATTTTCTAATAATTGCTTGAACATTTTTGGTTCAGGTCTGTAACTTGTGTGTCTCTCTTCTCAAATAAACTCCTCACCTTTTATAGTGATCTTTCAAAAATTTGCCCGTTGAAGAGATAGGCTTATTTTTGAAAGTCACTTGCGTCGTTGGTTTGTCTTGTTGCGATCCTTGGAATTGCCATTTCCTCGTATGAATTGTTTTTCACCTTTTCGAGTTCGACACGGTGTAGTGCTTCCCATTGGTTCATTCCTTTTGCATGTTTCTCGGGACTCGAGCACTCCGAGAAAGGTGGTATGGAGATATTACTTGTTTAAGTAAATCTCTTGATTTAAAACGGATCTTTTTGATTATCTCGACTTGACCGCATTTCTTTGCTTTCCCAGGTGACTTAGAGTCGACTTCCAATCATTGGATGACTCTTTCTCACTTCAACTTGAGACTTGGCTTTTCTCGAGTTAACTTGACCGATACTCCACTCACCGCATCTCTGCCGCTTCTTCATAGAGTTCCCGTCTACTCTTTTCTTTGCCATACTCACTGTCTCGCAGTGAGTCTTCCTTCTAGTCTTCATTGTCTTCTTGCATGTTAGGGGCGTAGGCGACTTAACTCACTTGGCCCTATTTATTACAATTCATTTTACAACAAAAATGGGGTGCCAACTTCCTATTCTAAGTTTTACATGGCATTCATCAAAATCTAAACAATAAATTTCCTAACAATTTCCCCCTTTTTGATGATGCCAAAACTTAAACCATTCAAAAATGCAAATAGCAAAGATACATACGGATAGTGTATTGACATAGAATGTATGCGAGAATCAATCCTTTTATTGATCATAACATTCTTGTTCTTTTACACAATCAAGTTTACAAGGTGTATCGAGCAAACATTTGTCTACACGAAAAATAAAGAATTTATAGCTTTATTGCGTGAAGACTTACATAGTATGTATTTACATCATAAAATACATGAAGGGGTGAACAAAAAGAACACTTCATCTCCTTCATTGTCTCCTTCTTTTTCATCTTGTTCAAAGATCTTCTGCTTCTTCTTCTCTTTTTTCTCATCGTCACCGCTTTCTTCTTCTTTTCATATGCCTTCCTTCGGCGCCTTCATCTCTTCTTAATCTTTCCCGTCTTTCCTCCCATAGCTGAGTTTGTCTCTTGTTTTCTTCTTCTATTCTTTTTGCATACTCGGCGTTACTTTTTAGCCACTTGCAAGTTTGCTATTTGGTCAAGACTCCCCGTAAGATCCCTCCTTTCTTGCCTGGATCTACGTATTCAATGTTTTTGGCGAGGGCCTAGGTCTCAAACCTCTTCCTCCACCACCACTTTTTCCTCTACCTGCGGGCGTGTATTGTACTGGGTCTCTTCTTTCCAAATGAGTGACCGGCGAGTGACCAGTGAGAGCGATCGCGGTAGTCCCGTCGCTGTCGCCTTCTTCACATAACGTGAGACCCTTTTCCCAAGATAAGTCCTAAGCTTGAGCCATAGACATATTTGCAAAGTATCCTTCGATCACGAGCATTTTAAATTCATCAACGATCGTGGCTCGTCCCCGACATCCGAGATGGCATAAGTGTCTCTGTCCTCTCACCGGAATGCCTCCATGTTGTTTCAAGATGTTCATAACCCGGCATCCATTCTTCCTTCCATTTCCTCCATCCCTGCTTCAATTGTTTTTCTCTTTTCACCATAGATATATAACAGAGTGTTGGAGTGGCGAGTCACGAGTTTGTCCGATAATGTCACCGTGATGTGACCTTGTTGGGGGTTTGTGCAATCATCAAGGTCACATCTTTCGATCCTTCCCCCTCAACAGATTTTCCTTTCTTTTGTTTCAAGGCTTCCTCACTTGTCTTTCCTTCGCAATTGATCCTCTTTTTTCGCTTCGGATCTTTTTTGTGCTTTTTAAGGTATTCCTCTTCCCCCTTTTTGGCATCATCAAAAGAGAGAGGGACACTGAAACATACTTGCAAGCAGAAGTCGAGCCTGGCGATGGCGGAGTTCTCTCGAGTCCTGCAGAGTATGCAACACGAAATTCGGATCGAGTAGCGTTGGACTCTCGCTGAAATCAGCTTCATCTCACCATGAGAAGGCTGAATTTTCTATTCATAGTTTCTTCCAAACGCCGTAGATCACTCTTATTTTGCTCACGCAGCAGCCTTTATCTTGGCAAAGTGTGAGCTTCATGCATGTGCTCAATATGTTCTCTCACTTGATTTACTCACTTTCCATTTCCTCCACTCACGCAGACGATTTTGGATGTCCGGGTAAGGTGGAGATAGGATCATCACATCACCGTCACTCTATCGCCTTCTTCTTCTTGGTCTCAAATGCAAGCGACTACGCTATTTCTTCAGGTTGCCTCTCGCTGATCGCTTTCAGCAGACTTGGCTATTTCATCAATTACATCTGGGGACTCGACCGCTTTAGCGCTTTATTTGTTCGGTGAGTGGTCGACTTCGGCCGGTTTTTCAAGCTCGAGCGCTTGATGATTCTTCTTTGTCTTCTAGTTTGTACCGAGGGATTTCTCGGTTCAGAGACGCTTTTCTTGAGTCTTGGGCGGCGGGGCAGTGCCGTGTCTTCTTCGAGGAGCCGGCCGTCTTGGCTTATCGTATCTCCTCTTTTTGACGATCGGAGAAGGTATTTGAGAGTCCTTCTCGACCGCGTCTTCTTGGGGCAGAGACACGGCCGCAGGGGGCAGTGACTCACGCAGGGGCAAGGAGCAGTTTGACTTTCTTTGCTGCAGAGCAGTGATCTTCTTCTTAGCACCGCAGGCGGGCGGCTTTTCTTCTTTGGTGGAGAGGAAACAACAGTATCTTGGGTCACCGATTCCCCCTCACTCGTGTCGCCTCTCTTGGCGTAGGCTCTCTTCAGCGCCGAGAGAGGTTTGATCTCAACATCCTCTTGTTAACATGGAACGCCTTTCCATGTCTAAGAGGGACTCCTTTCACCTCCATCATCCGCCAATCACTGTGCCATATCCTAGGGATCCTCCAAATGTGCCATCTTCCTTGAAGGATTTGTTCCCTACATTCTCGCATAGTCGTCAGACAAACTCAAATTTTTTTTATTTTCCTTTTTCTTCAATGATCGCAACCATTACGATCAACTTTGCTTTTGGATTGAGCTTGGTCAAAGCCGCCAAATTTGATGTCAATACATTTGGCAACTATGTCCAACAAATTGTGATAATCCTCCTTCAAAGACCTCTTGTTTGCTTGTGTAAACTATTTTATCAAGATAGTCGGGCTTGGCTATTTCCTTCCAAGCAAGAACCAGGTTTACATCGCCGTTAATTTACGATGCTCCTTCCGTTGGTAGTGAGCGATGTTCGTTCACCAAATCCTCGCGAGAGATGGTGAGTCGCTTTCCGTAGACGATGACTTTATCCCTTCATCGTGAATCTCGATTCACGTAGAATCGTGCGACCTCCTCCACATAGGTCATCGGATATTCCAAAGATCGTAAACAATTTCAGCCTTCGACGTTTCCAATTTCTCGGCGATTTTCTTCACTAGGGTGTCATCGGACCCTTTTCACCATGCCGCCGAAAATCCACAGTAGACCCGGTGTGGATTTGCTTTCCTAACTTGGTAAAATCATAGGTTGGTGCCATTTTTCAGGATTTTATCAAAGAAAATTTAGAGATTGATTTGAAGATAGATAGGGTTTTGAGAAGATTTTTGCCTTTGCTTCTGAGAGAGAGAAATGAACGGTTTTGATAGTGTGTGAGAGAAACGGACGAAAATGGTTTAAGTATGGTTTATGAAAGGACGTGCGGGTGGTTTTTGAAATGTGATCGAGATCAACGGTTTAGATTTTGCACGCCTATTTAGCATTTAATGTCTCGTATTTAATGCGGCAGCATTTATATCCAATCATAAGCTTGGTGTGCGGCTTTATGTCCAGTACACATCATCATTATGCGACGCGTCATTCTTAAAACATTCCCGCTTAGTAAAAACGACTGCGTTTTTGTCACTTTGCTCATAAGTGACTCAACTTATCCTTTAGCTGATTTAACTCTTCTTCTCACAGTTCTCTTAGTGACTCAGCTAACAACTGACTTGGTATAGCTATCTTTCCGATACATCTGATTTACTTAGCTGATTTGTGAGTTCAGCTCTTTTTCCCTTTTTGTGTTCCATTTCTTTTCTTTGATTCTTTTGAGTGTCACCAACTCAATTAACTCTAACTCATGTTTGAGTTCTTCAAATCTTGACTCACATAATGGTTTTGTGAAGATGTCACCAATTGTTTATCGGTTGAGATATATTCCAAGATGATGTCCTTCTTTTCAACATGATCTCTTATGAAGTGATATCCGACATCAATATGCTTTGTTCTTGAGTGCAACACAGATTTTGAGTGATTGCAATTGCACTTGTGTTATCACACATGATTGGAATTTCTTTTCCTCAACTTCATAGTCTCTCACCGTTGTCTCATCCATAGGACTTGGGCTAACAAATTTGCCCAGCCTATGTATTCTCGCTTCAAATTTGAGAGGTGGCTATTGAATTTTGCTTCTTGCTAAACCAGAAATCAGCTGTTTCCTAGCATTTGACATGTGCTCGAGGTGCTTTTTTCCGTCAACTCGCATCCAACATAGTCGTCGACTAGCCAATTAGTTTGAATCCACCTTCCTTTGGATACCATAAGCCAACTTCTTGGCTTCCTTTCAAGTATCTCAATATTCTCTTAATCTTCTTTGTCATATGGCTCTCTTTTGGAGCAGATTGAAATCTTGCACATACACCTACAAAGAAAGGTGATGTCCGCCCGCTTCTTGAAGATAGAGCAATGATCCAATAAGTGCTCAGATCTTGTTTGATCTACAGGCTTGCCATCCGCATCCATGTCCATTTTCACGATGTATTCATTAGTATTTTCACGAAGACTTCTCCTCCATACCAAATTTCTTCATTAAGTCTCCGTGTATTTTGTTTGACTTATGAAGGTTCCATCCTTCATTGTTTCACTTGGAGTCCAAGGAAGAATGTTAGCTCTCACATCATGCTCATTTCAAATTTACTCAAAGATGAGGTTTGAAAATTTTTCACATAGCTCTTTGTTTGTGGATCCAAAAATGATGTCATCCACATATATTTGAACAAGCAAGATACTCTTTTTGTCTTGAATTAAAAGTGTTCTATCTACCTTTCCTTTTGTGAATCCATTTTCGCTTAGGAATTGTGACAAGGTATCATACCATGCTCGGGTGCCTGTTTCAATCCATACAAGGCTTTCTTGAGTTTGTATACCTTATCTCCAAGAGTCTTCTCGCTCAAATCCTGGAGGTTGTTCAACATACACTTCTTCCTCCAATAAACCATTTAGGAATGCACTTTTTACATCCATCCGATATACAAGTGAAATTCTTGTGAGTCGCATAGGCAAGAAACATTCTATAGCTTCCAATCTTGCTACAGGAGCAAATGTTTCATCAAAATCTATTCCTTCTTCTTGGCAATATCCTTTGGCTACTAGTCTTGCTTGTTTCTTACCACGTAACCTTCCTCGTTCATCTTGTTTCAACACCCATTTGGTACCAATAACATTTTGATGTGTGGGTCTTTGAACTAATTCCCATACTTTATTTCTTTCAAACCCATTTAGCTCTTCTTGCATAGCTTGGATCCAATGTGTGTCGCCCAATGCTTGTAACACATCTTTGGGCTCTATTTGCGAGATAAAGCATGTGAACATGGCTTCTTGTTGAGTTCGATCTTGTTTTGACACCTTCTCTTATATCTCCAATGACAAGTTCTCGTGGATGATCTTTCACCATCTTACATCAAAGTTGGAGTAAGTTAGCCGATTCATTTGTCTTGCACCGTGTTCTTTGTGGTCGCTCTCTCGAATCACTCACCAAATTTTCCAAAATTGTTTTTGAGATTCAGCTATCTCATCTTCTTCTCGAGTTTATAATTCCACTTGACAAAGATAGGACTCTTCAGAGATGGTTGGATGATTCAAATTATCACCGACTCTTCAATGTCTTCTCCATTTACATTTGGCTCATCGAATACCACATGAATGGATTCTTCCGCAACCATAGTCCTTTTGTTGAGTACTCTGTGAGCTTTGCTTTGGTGAGTATCCTAAGAAGATACCTTCATCGCTTTAGCATCGAACGCCTTTAGATTGTCTTTGCCATTGTTGTGGATGAAGCATTTACATCCAAATATTCTCAAGTATGCAACATTTGGTTTTCTTCCACAAATCTCATAGGAGTCTTTGTCACCGTCAGTATATCATACATCCTTTTTGAGTGTAGCAAGTCGTGTTGATTGCTTCACCAAAATCTTTTTGTAACCCCCGCCTGACTAACATGGTCCTTGCCGCTTCTTTGAGAGTTCTGCTTCCTTCTTTCTCGCAACTCCATTCTCGCTTATGGAGTCCTTGCTACTCGATAGTTCATGACCAATGCCATTTTCAATACAATACGAGTTATTATTCCATTGACAAACTCGGTTCCTCTCGATCTTATTTTGATAATGGTTTGGCTCTTCTCGTTTTGAATCCTCTTCATCACCGTGGTAGTTTTTGTAGAGTTTCTTTCTTCTTACACATGAATATTGTTCATGTATATCTGTAGTAGTCATCTACTACCACCAAGGTGTATTTCTTTCCACTTATGCTTTGGTTCCACGGGCCAAATAGATCCATGTGTAGCAGATGCAATATTCTTGTTGAAGATGAACATGTCTTTTCTTTGAATGAAGATTTGATTTGTTTTCCTTCCGACATGCATCACATATACTCTCCTTCTTGTATACTGAGTCCGGAAGTCCTTCCACAAGATTACTTCTTGCAAGCTTGTTAATCGTTTTGAAATTTAGGTGACTCACTTTTTTTGTGCCAGCAACTTGATTCACCAGTGCTCTTTGATAATAGACAGTCTTTGTGTGTAGCGGTTGACCAATCTACTACATACATGTTCTTTTGTCCGCATCCTTGCAACACAACTTCATTCGATTCAAGATCCTTGATTTGGCATACACCCATGTTGAATCCAACATTGTAGCCCTTGTCACGAGTTGATCGATGCTTAGTAAGTTGAAGTTGAGTCCTTCAACATATGCAACATCTGTGATTTCTAATCCATTCCTCTTGATGGATCCAATGCCTCTTATTTCACCAGAGCTTCATTTCCTCCAAAATATGACTTTTGCTCCTTTGACTTCCTTGAATTTTGACAGATTTTTCTTATTTCTGTCATATGTCCGAATGACCACTATCCATGTACCAGGTTCCTTGGCACTCACTGCCTTTGAACCCGCAATCAAGGAAATTAAGTTTTAGGTACCCATACTTGTCTGGGTCCCCGAGGGGTTAGAATTGTAAGATGATCCAACCAACTTATAGCCAAATGATTTGACTCTAAGGGGTTGCCATCTATCAGTACCATAATCATAATTAATCTTGGCAAATTGCTTGGGGATTTTAGGTTCATACATCCTGTCTCTTTTGTCCGTATGCCGTGTATAGGTTTTAGCAATCGCTTCTTTGGGTAATTGTGGTGTCTCCGAGTATAGTGCCTAGGTGCATATGTGTGCCGATGAAAGCTCTTATACTTTTGGAATGGCCTTTGCTGAGTTCTGGCCTTTGCCATTTGGGGCTTATATTCCATAAGTCTATGCTTTGATAGTTCATTTCATTCCAATCACTTGGCTTGGATACTTTTTACCATTCCCATCATATGTATTTCTTTTATAGATTTTCTAAGGGGTTTTTGGTAGCTCTGCTTCTTCTTTACAGAGTATTTTCTTTGGAGTTTGCCGAGGAACTCGTGAATCTCTTCTCGCTTGTCCTTTCAGTAGCTAACAAGTCGTTTTCCTTTTCCTTTATAACCAAGGCCAATTTGCTTGTAATTGTGCTTTAGAGTGAATGTGTGTGCAACATTTAGAGTTTTGGATTTTTTAGACTCTTCATGACTTGAAGATCCTTTTTCCAAAATTACTTTTGAGGTTTGACATAGCACAGAGAGGAATTAAATCCTAAGCCTCGTCTTGTCTCCACATTCTCTTTGACTCATAATAAGATCATCCAATGATTTAGATGCCTTAGTGAATGAGGCAATAACATTTTTGAGGTCATTCTCCTCTTTTCTATAGCAGCAATTTCGCTATTAATTTAGCATTTTCAAATTTCCTTTAAACTTTCATTCTCATCACTATTTGACTTAGAGTACTCACTCCTTAGTCACTTTGAGTTTTGGCTCTTGAGTAGGTTGTTTTCCTCATTTAATAGTGTGTGTGTGAGGATTTAATGTGTTCAAAATCTTTCATCATTTTGCCTAATGAATCATAAAGATCAGTGGGTGATGAAGTGTGTGTGTCAAATCACCACTATCACTAGAGTCCGAGTTTGATGAGTTAGAGTGTACCTCATCTTCTTGGTCGGTTGATCTTGTTCTCTTGGCTATCAAGCGGTCGGGCTTCTTCTTCGTAGTCACTTGAATAGTCACTTCATCGCTTTCAATCAATCTATGTCTTTTGACTTGGTTGTTTCAATAGATCTCTACCAACATTGCCTTTCTCTTTTCTTGTCTTCTTTCTCTCAAGACCTTTCTTTCTTCTTCATTCCCGTATTTGTTGACTACAGATATGGGCAAATCAATGGCATAGTGACCTGGTTGTCTACATTCGACATAGATATTCAACCTTTTGATCGCTCTTTTCCATTCTTGGATTGTCACCCTTTGATATTCACTTTTTTGATGATCTTTCTCTTGGTTGGCCTATCTTCCTTGATTTGGAGGAGCCGAGTGTCTTCTCGGAAGATTCGCCTTTTCTCTCTTGTAGTTCTTATTGAAGAACTTGTTGAATCTTTTAACCATCGTGGCTATTTCTTCGGGCCAATGACTTCTTTGACCTCAACTCTCTTCCCATCTTTAACAATTAGAGCAAATGCTTGGGTACAAAAATTGCCTCTTTCCTGGTCTTTTCTTCTCACCAAACTCGTAGGCTTTGAGGTCCGAGAATAATTCATGGTTGGATGTCTTTGATAGGTCCATGGAATGTCTCAAAGGCCAT
This sequence comes from Rehmannia glutinosa, assembly GCA_016081115.2. Lineage (NCBI taxonomy): Eukaryota > Viridiplantae > Streptophyta > Magnoliopsida > Lamiales > Orobanchaceae > Rehmannia > Rehmannia glutinosa. The sequence continues at coordinate 110,016,317 of CM071926.1, forward strand.
GACTTTCATTTCCCATTCACCGAAGACTTTTTAGATCTTCATACACATTTCTTCTCGTGTATATTCCTTTCCAAGTGCGTATAGCTCATTGGTGATTTTACGTGAACCGAGCATCCAGCTTGATCCAGGTTTTCTCCTGAGATCATTTTGAAGTTCTCAAATTTCATACGACCACCGATAATTTGTTTTCTTTGATTTGCTCCGAGCCTTCACAAATCAATGTTAGCTTGTCCCGCATTTCTTTAGCCGTTTTGCATGATTTGACTTTATTGAACATGGCTTTGTCCAAAGTTTTGTAAAGGATGTCCTTGGCTACATTGTCCAGGTTGTATCTTTTTCTCTCATCATTTGTCCATTCGGTTCTTGGTTTTTCAACCATGACCGTCCGGGGGCAACATCATCTTCTCCTTCACCGCAGCTCTTCTTACAACCGTGTTCACCTTTAAGATTTGCAAAGGCCCATCTTCTATCACAATCCACATCTCATCATGTAATGCCGATAGATGAGCCTCGCATACGAATTTTCCAATCATCAAATTCTTCAATTGTGAACATAGGGATGCGTGTCAAATTTGCTTCCATGATAATAACTTTTAATGATAAAAAGAGTTTTGAGAGTTTAAGTACAAAAGCGGACTTTGAAAAGTTTGAGATCTAGTTCAAGAACCGGTGCGGAGGGTTCAATGAACCAACCGCTCCGATACCACTTGTAGGTCCCAAGGGGTGTAAGTGTAAGGTTTAGAAGGGGGGTTGAATAAACCTTACCAAATTTTCGATTTAGTCATTTTAAAATATTCGAGTTGATACTACACAATCGTGTCCTCGATGGACAGCCAATTTAGTTAATCAAGAGAGTTAGTCTCTCAAATGCACTCAACGAGCCGTTGATGGAATAACTCACCGTTGGGTCTAAATTAACTCAACTGTGGTTTTGTTTTCAGCGGAAGACTTAACACCCTTAAGTTTGGTTAAACAAGGATTTAGTGCTTGGTTTAGTACTTAGAAAGTATCAAGTGGATAGCAAATTTATCACAGATTTAAACAGTTAAGATGCAGGAATTAAAGTCTTTAAATGTAAATGACACAATGAAATTTTTATAGAGGTTCAAGATGGGGTAATTCTTCTACTCCTCTCTTCTCCAACTCCCCGGAGGAATCCACTAGGTATTGATCACTATACAAAGTGGTAACAGTCCGATATACAAGTCTTGATCACACAAATGACTTGATCCTTTGGGACTCGATCCGAGACGCTTTGATCACTCACCGGCTTCTCGCGACTCGACCTTCTTCACAGTATTGCACCGCTTGCTACTACATGTTCACTTGCTCAAGCTCTTTGGATTTGATCACGAAGCCCTCCAAAAGCTCAAAACTTGGTTCGACCTTGAACCTTCCTACAATCCTTCGTGGAATGTAGACCCCTTGATTTTTCAAGATTTTCCTCTTCAACCGATTGAAGTTATCTTTCCTTCACAAGGTGAGTGTTGGATTGATGTTCTTCGTAGTGTAGGCTTGAGGATTGAGAATGTTTCGGATTTTCTAATAATTGCTTGAACGTTTTTGGTTCAGTCTCCAGAATTTGTGTGTCTCTCTTCTCAAATAAACTCCTCGGCCTTTTATAGTGATCTTTCAAAAATTTGCCCGTTGAAGAGATAGGCTTATTTTTGAAAGTCACTTGAAGTCGCTGCTTGTCTTGTTGCATCCTTTGAATTGCCATTTCCTCGTATGAATTGTTTTTCACCTTTTCAAAGTTCGACACACGGTGTAGTGCTTCCCATTGGTTCATTCCTTTTGCATGCTTCGGGACCGAGCACTCAGAAAGGTGGTATGGAGATATTACTTGTTTAAGTAAATCTCTTGATTTCTTTGCAACGGATCTTTTTCGCTTATCTCGACTTGACCGCATTTCTTTGCTTTCCCCGTGGACTTAGAGTCGCCTTCTAATCATTGATGACTCTTCTGTCACTTCAACTTGAGACTTGGCTTTTCTCGAGTTGACTTGACCGATACTCCACTCACCGCATCTCACCGCTTCTTCAAGAGTTCCCGCTACTCTTCTTTGCCATACTCACTGCCTCGCAATGAGTCTTCCTTCTAGTCTTCGCTTGTCTTCTTGCATGTTAGGGCGTAGTCGTTTTAACTCACCTTTTGGCCACTTATTTATTACAATTCATTTTACAACAAAAAATGGGGTGCCAACTTCCTATTCTAAGTTTTACATGGCATTCATCAAAATCTAAACAATAAATTTCCTAACAGTGAATAGCAAGTCTGTGTGCTTAAATTCTATTTGCTCAAATCAAGTCACTTAAACCAAATTTCGCCTACCCTTACCAAAGAGCCTACATTACAACCAAATGAAAAGCCCTTTTTGATTCTTAAATTGTGCACACAAAAGTGGTAGAGATGTTAGACGATTTGCAAGCCTATGGTAGTTCTACATTCACTGAATTGATTTTGAGCGTAAATACTTACCATACACTTTGAGAGTTGAGTGATACACTACTACTTGCGAGTCGCAATGTCAAGTACCCGAGAGGGTTTTAATTATGCCGAACTTATGAATGATGACTTCATGATAATGAATTGCATGGTTTACTTGAATATGAAGTCAAATGAGATTAAATGTTTATAGTGTTCTTGTGTGTTCTTTATACCCCTTGATATTATTTTTCTTAATTTGCTCGAGGACTAGCAATGGTTTAAGTTTGGGGGATTTTGATATGTGTAAATACGCACATTTAAGGGCTTATTTTGATATATAATTGATGCATTTGCATGTATATTTAGTGTGTTTTACTTGGTTTCATTTGTTGGGCGTGATACTGCGTACTCTTGTGAATTTTGCAAACAATGGAGCTAAATTGGGCAAAAGGTGATAGTATGTTTTAAATTATATGTCAAAATACATGGTACGAGCAAAAATATGAAGGAAAGAAGCATATAAGGTCGAACAAAAGGGAATTTCCTTCAAAAACGTCCAAACGCGCTAACAGTTTCCATCACTGGCAGGATTTTAATATTTTGGCCATAACTTTCTCAACAAAATTGATATTGAGGTGATCCAAATGGCTATGAAAATCTAAGAGAAAGGGATACATATTTCTTGAAGACCTCAGGAGCAAATTCTGATCACACGACCTGACGTGTGGGTTGACACGACCGGTGCAATGTGTCGGGCTGATTTTGAGTCCTAATCCCATCAGAACTTAGTGATCTCTCAAAGCACCTATATAAAGGGGACCAAGGCCTGAACGAATTTACATCATCTATCATCATTCATACACCATACAATACACCAAAATACACAGGAACACAAGATCAAAGGTCTTCTGAGAGAGGAGTGCTAGGTTACGAAGAACACCACAAGGCCTTTCACATCTACTGGAAGCACAAGAGCTTCGAAGGCTTGGAAGGAAGACCCATCCTGACAAGAAGGGATTTTCTTTCTTAGTTTATATCTCTTGTCTTTGATTAAACGATATCGCAATGTTGATTTCAAGTTTGTCTATGAATTTGTTATCAATGTTTGGCTAATCTTTCGGATCCTAGGGCATAATCAAAACTGTGGATTCATGTTAAATCTTGATTAATTATTTTCTTAATTAATTCATGTGTTCTATTTTATGAATTTGAGTTCTTATTCTTAATTGTCGATTATCTGATAAATAATTTGTATGTCATACTTGTTAGTCCATAATCCGGGAGGTGAGTTCTAACGAGACAAAAATCGAATTCAGACATAAACAGGGTAATGTATCGGGAGACTGCTTATGCTTGTGGGGAGTATTTCAATTCAAAGATCTTTTGGGAGTTAATAATAGTTGTGATGGATCGGGAGACCTCAATTATTATTAATCTACTGTTTATGCGCCACCCGGGAGGGGGAGTAAACTATTTTAGGAATTGAGCCCATAGAAACACATGAATTGGTTTTGAAACATTATTTGAATTTAATATTGAAGTAGCATGATGAGATTATGTGCCTATGGTTGCTTCTGTATTTGTTGAAAATACTTGTGGGGTTTGCAAATTTATTTCTTTTAATTTCTAATTTTTTCATTTTTTTAAAAAAAAACTCTTGAGATTTGGTCGCTTCAATAAAATTGGAATACAATGTTATTATAGCTTAAGTGTTTCGTAGTCAATCCCTGAGGAATACGATCTTGCTTGCCATTATCCTATAAACTACGTTGTACACTTGCAGTGTAGAGACCAAATTATTTTTGGCGAACAATTGGCTTGCGGAGCACTACTCTAACAATCTCCCACTTACTCTAGTACCCATTATCCATGTATCTAAGACCCTTCTTCTCAAGATTTCCTTCAAATACTATTCGTGCTAAACACTTCATTAGTGGATCTTTTATATTTTCTGTCGAGGATACACATTCCACTCTAATGTATCTTCTACCAACGATCTCATGGATCAGATGGTATCGCCTCATAATGTCCTTGGGTCTTTGATGAGATCTTGACTCCTTTGTTTCAGCAATAACCCTGTTGTTATCATAATAGACCTTAACTGGATCAACAACTAAAGGTACAACACCAAACCATTAGATAAAGTTCCTCATACTAACATCGTCTTTCGCTGCATCACATGCACCGATGTATTCAGCTTATGTGGTGGAATCCATGGTTGTTTCCAACTTAGAACTCTTCCAGCTGACCGCCTACCATTAAGAATGAATAGAAACCTAATACAGACTTTGAGTGGTATACATCAGACTGGAAACTAGAATCAGTGAAGCCTTTTAGTTTCAACTTTCCATTGCCTTATATTAAAAAGACATCCTTAGTTCTTCGGAAGTACTTTAAGATCGTCTTAATGACTTTCCAGTGGTCTTCCCCTTGATTAGATTGCTATCTTCTCGTAACACTTTAGAGCATATGCAACATCAAACTTTGTACATATCATAGTATACATAATGCTTCCAATGGCAGATGCATATGGCGAGCGAGTCATTCATTCTCTTTCATTAGGAGTCTTTAAGAAAAGACTTCTAAATAGTAATACCTTGAACTCATGGGTAAGAATCCCCTGTTGGACTGTTCCATCAATATACATGGATTAGAATAGTTCGATCGTTCTCTTGAATCTATCTTTATAGATCCTAATCCCCAAAATGTCGGATTCTTCTCCTAAATGCTTCATGGAAAACTGAGTAGACAACCAAACATTTGTTTTTTTGAATAAGATTGAAATTATAATAAAAGAAAAGAAAGGTCCTAGTCACAAGCCGACCAAGTAGCACACTATTTCGGGCCTCGTTGAAAACCTACCAAGGTAAAACCCATCCTTGTGGGGAAAACCCTTAATAGGAAAAGAGTACCCCAACGAGAAAAATGAAAGCCATACAACCAAAACATAAGCACAAATCTCAACATTATCTAACAAATCTATATTGAGCTCGTCCAACATAGTCATCCATGAGCAGTGGGATAATATTCACCGGAGGGACGTCCCACCAAGTAGAATCACATGTGAGTTTGCTGAGCTAATCTGCCACAAGATTACCTTCCTGATAGATGTGAGAAGCCACAAAATTCATCTGGGAAATCATAAAGAGAGAGTGGCGCCACTGACCAAGCAGACGCCACGGGATGGAACCAACCCGAGATTGAAAAAGATCCACAACATATGTAGAGTCAGACTCCAGCCAAAGATTAGTCCAGCCCTTATGAAAAGCATAAGTAATGGTGCTCTTAGCCGCAACTTTCGGCCTCGAATGCATAGCCCGTTCCACACTGCTCCACAAAACAACCACGAAAAAAGCCTCGATATGTATGGTAAACCGCCGCAACCGTAATATGCCCTGGAGCTCCTATTGCGCATCCATCTGTATTGACTTTATTCCAGCCAGGGAGGGGTAAAGACCAAGGCACAGGGATAATGCGAGGGGCCTTAGGGGGACGGCCCTGAACCTTCAACCTGTGGAGACAAAGTAAATCCTCCTGGGTATTCTGCATACACCCCTTGTCTAAATAAGCAGACTCTATAATCATCTCTCTCAACTGAATAAGAGCCGCATTAGTAGTCCAATTCTTGTCATTAAATACAATGTCATTCCGAATGTGCCATATAAGCCAAATGCAGGAAATGATCGCCACCTTCCAGAGAAAAGCAATCTGCTCACTGCAATGAAATTCCATAAAATGAACCGTAAATTCATTGAAGCTATAGACGCGTTATGAAAGCCACATCAAATGATGCAAAGAATCCAATCCCGTGAGAGCTCCCCGCAAATTCACAAGAAAACAAAAATTCCGGAAAGAATCGTGATGAATCCACATACGTTGAAAGCGAAATGGGATCGGACCTTTGGTAATGGAAGAGAAACAAGATACCAAATGGGATGGTAATCAGATCCAATGCGCAGAAGAACCAAGCCCTTAACCATTTGCCAAAAGGAGAAAAATTGACCAGTGGCTAGGGCTCGATCCAGCTTATCCTGAAGAAGAAATAGAGGCCTTCGGGTGGAGCACCAAGTAAATAAATTCCCCGCAGTCGGAACTGCAAACAACCCAGCATCCTCTAAGTAATCCCTGAAATCCTGACAAGAAGCCTGGGATAACGTGCTACTGCCAGAGCGCTCATGATGTCCCAAAACCGCATTGAAATCCCCAATAAGCAGCAGATCAATAAGACCCAAATTTCTCAAATCTAGCCATAGCTCGCGCCGAGCAATGTGATCACACAAACCATGAGTAAAACCAACATGGAAAGTCATAGAACCAAATTGAACTTGTAGAACAATACATTGAGTAGAGGACCAAACCTGATTAAGGGCATGACAGACACCAAAGATCACGTAAGACCCAAATGTTTGGACGTCTATTTGTCCTGAAATTCTGAGTCACGAATCTCAACCCCAAGCTATTCCAGTAAGAATCCGAGATCGATGAAATGTCCACTTTAGGCTCACAAATAGCCAAAATGGAAGGTTTGTGTTTTTGACATATCGCCTTAAGAACATTATGAGAGGCAATGTTCCCAATCCCCCGAATATTCTAGAAGATGCAATTCATTGAGACGTTGGGAGGGGGGAGGGGTGGCGCCCGTGTTGATCGCACGGTAATGACCAAAGTGTGGTGTGATGCCGAATCCGATGACTGCGAATTGGCCACTTCATCTGCATAATCTGCCCATTGCTTTGAAACTGCAAAATCTAACTCATTCGGCCCTGGACGGTCTGTTTCAATGCTAATGTCATGAATTGCTGGAGATGGGCCCGTAGTGACACTCTGGATTAATCTTAATTTAGAAGAGTCAATGGAACTGTCCCGGAATGCACGACTGAGAGCCCAAATAGGCATTTCCAATGGATATTGTACCGTAAGAGGCAGAATAGTGGAAATGGGGCCGGTGTTAGAGGAAGAGGCCTTCGGAACCCGTTCCCTTGCTGGATAATCGGACTGAGAGTCTGTCGGTGGTTCATTTGGATTGTCGTTTGAAGCAAGGGCTTCAAAATTATTACTCGTCTGTATATCTGAAGGGCAAGTGACTATTGCACAGGTAGGAGATCCTGCACGCATAGCCGAACCCGTATTTCCCATTGAGTCATCAACGTCCTTACCCTTGTCCTGCTGCACATTACGATAAACCTTGCAAACCCTGGAGCACCCTCTCTGCACTGAACCAGGACGAGTAGCTGGCGCCCGAGAACGTCCCTAGTCAGGTGATACACACCTCTCCGTAGCCGGATTGCCCGTGTTATTAAGACGGCAAGAAGCTGTCGAATATCCCGTAATGCCACATCTCGAACAAAATTCAAGGAGTTTCTCATAGCTAACTGACACAAAGGAGCACAGGCCAATGCTTTCCACCATGATGTGGTTCTCCAAAGGCTTGGAAAGATCAATGTCTACCAAAACCCAAACAAAATGACCCAGAGAACCATCAAGCGAACGATGATCAATTTGTAGAGGATTTCCAAGAGCACTGGCAATCCCCAGGATGGTATTGGGATCCCAGTATTCCAAACTGAGCTCAAAGATTCATACCCAAACGCTGGCCACAGATGATTGCACCTTGTATGGAGTAAAATCCGGCACCCATGGAGATAGGCGGATTGTCCCCGGGTTGAGCATCCAATTTGTACGTTGCTGAGCTCAAGCTCGGTCCTGCGCATTAAACAACTTGACACAAAAAAATCCCTTGCCCAAGGGAATTAATTTACAATCATTTTTAAAGCCCCATAGATCAGATAGACGTTTATGCAAAAGCTGTAAGTCCAAGCGGCTACGATAATCTAGAGGGGGGGTGAATAGATTATCTCCATCTTTTCGATTTTACCCTCTTTTTCGAACAAAACAAGCCAATACAATAATAAAGGTGCGGAATGTAAACTACACACGTCGATTTATAGAGGTTCAACCCACCTAGGGCCTAATCCTCTACCACCCCAGTATATCCGGGATGGATTTCAAAAAGAAAAAGAATTTTATTAATCACCAAAATTAATACAAACTCAACTTACAACACCTTGAAGAGCACCACACTCTTCTTCAACACCACCTTTGGAGATTACCACAATCTCCCTTTGAAAATTACCACAATCTTCCTTCAACGGCACCTTTGAAGATCACCACAATCTTCAATCTTGAAGAATACCAAATTCTCCAACACCTCAAGAGCACCACACTCTTGAAACACCTATCACCTAGATCACCCAAGTGTATTCTTACCAAAAGAATACTTACAAGGATGTCTTGTGTTGAATGATGACCAAAAATCAAGATTACAACTCAATAATGAATATTACAATATGAGTGAAAAGTGTAATCAAGAATAGCCTAGACCTCAAGAATAGCTAGGCAAAATTACAACAAGAGTAATAACTATGAAGAACAAATATTTGCTTGAAGTGTATCTTGTTGTATTGTATCTCAATTGTTGTAATGGTTGCTCCAAAACTTCCTCTATTTATAGGAGATGATTGATCAAACATAGGCTCCTCTTGGGGATTGAAAATCTACAAAACAAATACAATTAAAATCAAAAATATAGCCATTAGAAATCAATCCCACATTTTAAGGAAATGTTGTCTCAACATCAAACGGTCGAAATTTGTCTTCAAAAGATAGGGGGACCGTCGTGATATCGATAGAGTTTGAAATAGGCGTATCAACAATTTACACAGGGCGACCGGTCGATGTAGGGTTCGACCGGTCGTCCTTTATGTTGGCCGGTCGCACAAACTTAAAAATTAAAGGGCAGGAGTTCTGTTTCAAGGCCATGCTCCCAGGTACCGGTCGCACTCTGGGCGACCGGTCGACCGAACCGGTCGACGCCCCAGGGCGACCAGTCGGCTTGCTCTTATACACTCCAGGCTCAATTTATGTTTCAACGTACTCTTCAGGTATGGGTTGTCCTATAGGGCGACCGATTGGCCTCAATATCAAAGTGTTGTCCAATATTTTATCGAAAATAAACACCAAGAAATACTCCAAAAAATAGTAAAAACATTTTAGACCGATCGGAAGTATTAGGACAACATTTAGAAACATTGATTGGATGTAAAAACATATTGACACAAAATCATTGAAAGTGTTGTCCAATTTTAAAATAAAACTTGAAGAAATACTCCGGAAAATATTAAAACCATTTTAAATTATTTAGGAGTATTTGGACAACAATTAAAAATATTGTTTTGGTGTAAAAATAAAATCATCAAAATTAAGATAAAAACATGTATCAAACAATCTCCCCCTTTTTGATGATTACAAACCAAAACAATTTTTAGAAATATTAGGAGGACAATTTTAAAAACGATTTTCCGGTAAACACAACTAACCGTTTGGAAGCAACCAAAATTTCCAAAATACATAAGCAACCAAGTAAGGGAGTAAATATATTCAATAATAAGCACAAGCTCCCCCTATCAACAAGCACATCAAGAATAATGTAAAAGCAATGAACCATAAGCTAAAATCTTAGCTTTTACATATTGTTCAAGAGCTTATAAGCTCCCCCTCAAACAAAACATCATTAGACAAGTATATGAGTCCATCAAACAACAATTGGACTTAAAAATAATTCACAACTTATGGCTTTTAAGAGCCATAGCTTATAGCTTTTATAACAAGCTTTTATTAGCTTCTTTGAGCTAATGAGCCATTTTCCTGTTTCTCCCCCCTTGGAATCATCAAAAAGAATGTTAGGATGATAAAAACATCATACAAGTTTATCACAGTGCGCCAACAATACGATTTATCAACCATTGAAAGAATTAAGCTTAGAATCCAAAAAAATGGGAGAGATGTATCATAAGAAATCCATAAGCTCATTTTGTTTGTCAAAACATGATCTCAACAAGAATTTAAGACATTTGAAACTAAGAAAATCATGTAGATGATGAATCTTTCATTGAAACATTTTAACGAACACTTGGCGGGCGTCAAAATTTGAAGAGGATGTATATATCCCTTGTAAAGGAAATTAAGCCAAGTTTTTCATATCATCACCAAAAGCAATTTTCAACATATATCCAACAAATAATAGGCCTAAACAAAGTAAATTCTCAAGGGTTCAACCCAATTGAGATAATTTATAGCCAAATAAGAGATCAAGGCATTACAAATGCCATTAAGCAAAAATTAAAGAGCCATCAAGTAATACATGTCAAGCATCAAACAATATATATTTAGACATTACAAATGTCCCAAATTATCCATCTAAACAAAATGATCAAGGCATCTCAAGTGCATTTAAGCAAAAATTAAAAGAAACACTTTTACCGTCAAGTACTTCATACCAATTATCAAACAATGCCAAATTAGAGTATTTTTACCATCAAATACTCAATCAATATCATGATCATCCAATAGCCATTTTCAACTTGCTATTTTAACTCTTTCAAGAAAACAAGCAAATCTCATTAGTGCAATTGAGTTTTACAAGATAGTTCATAGAAATACAAAACATCATGAATAAAAGAAAATGCTAAGATAATAAAGGGGTGGGGACATCATTCTTCGTCCGAAGAGAAGCAAGTTCCGGGAATAAGATCTTTGATGAATTTCTTCATGAAATGTTCGTAGATCATCATACTCGGCTTGGGTGTACCTCCTAGGCGGTTGAGCACTGGTATTACCCTCCGGATTGCTCGGTTCACCTTCCTCCGCCAATCTCACGGCCTCGATATCATCAAAGAAGTCGTTTGGATCTGGGGAATCTTGGTCTCTTCCTCTAGCCATTTTGGTAGGTCGGATGTCCATATTCTTGCGCATAGTGACCATTTGGGAGATGTTATCAATGTCAAAGTCATTTTGAAATACCTCCGAATTACATTCCGACGAAGGCAGTCCCGATTGTATAAGAAGTTTACAAATCCAATTTCCCATAACAAACTTCTTATTTCCTCGAGTAATAGACTCAATTAGACATTGAATAAGAATAGCGCCAAAGTTAAGCGGTTCCCTTCTAGCAATCTTATAAGTCAGAAAATAGTCCATGTTGCTAGGCATTTTACCCGCTTTTCCACAAATACAGTAGGCGACAATAACAGATATAATTCGGTGCTCAAGTGTCATCGCCAACAGTGAACATCTTGGCCATATGCCCAAATAAGTCTTAACTTCTTTCATAGACACCCCCAACATCTCATCATTCCAAATTGCACAAGAAAAATAGTCCCAACCACCTTCTCTTACATGTAGAAGCCGACAAATTTCATTAGGAGTCCACCTAAAATGACGACCCCTTACATACGAATTTGCCGCAATAGGCTTCCTATCATCATATTCCACCCACATATTTGCATAAAAATGATGAATAATATCATCATAATATAAAACATAAGCATGCTCCCATAAAAACATCCAACCTTGCTCTTCAAAGAATCCTCTAATAGTAGGATATTCATTAGTAAATGAATTAAATCGACAAATTTTAGTGCGAGCAATCGATTTTCCACCCATTTCCAAATCTTCATAGTACCACTCCGCATATTTATTGATGAAATCTAGAACATTATTAGAACGAGGAGCTTGAGGTATAAAAGATTTCTTACTTTTTGCCCAACGAAAATTTTTGAGCGAAATTGTTCCGCGGAGCTTGGTAATTTGGGGCTTGGGGAGTACGGGATTTTGAATGTCATCACGTTCCTTTGGGCAGCTCAAATATCCCTTTGTTCGACTTCTTCTTGCCGATTTCTCGAAGAACCCTCTCCGCCCTTTCTTCTCTTGTAAGTGGAATTTTGACCGGTGGAATTTCTTGGAGGTGCCATATATGTAAGATTCTTGCAAAAAGAGGTGGATTAGCAACAAGAACCACACAGATTGATGAAGAATTGAAGATTTTATAGAAATGGGTGTGGGAGCTGCTGTGAACGAGGGTTTGAAAGATTTCTTGTTCTGTTTTGAAAGTGAAGGCAGTCGATTTTTAACCCAAAATTTTTGCCTGGGCGATAGGTCGAGGTGGGGTGCGACCGGTCGGCCCTACCTTGACCGTCCCAATGCGATTTTACATTCTACAGAATTTTCCAAAATTCGATTTTTCACCCCAAAAGTTTTAAAACTTTGCAAAAAGATAATTATGGACTAAGTCCGACAAATACGTGTTTCGAGAAAACATATACTCGAGAAAATTGAGATTTTACGAGTAGTGCCTTTTTGAGAAAAATTCACAAAATCATTTAGAGGCACTTAAGGGGATGAAATAAAATAGTTTGAAAGAGAAGTGCATAATCATGACATGAACATAATATCGAGTTTTAAGAATAATACGAGTGAACATATCTCGATGGTTTAAGAATCTCTAATAGACGATAGCCAATGAATAGGAGATTTATGACCTACAATTCTTTAAACAAATTTTGCACAAGATATAATAGCACAAGTGTAGGCAAGTAATAAGAGATATCACAAAAAATATGCTTATGCTATAAAAATCCATAAGAGTTTAAAAGCAACATGTAAGGTCTCATTTTCAAGGGATTTTAAAAACACAAATGTTTATTGAGGACCTTAACTTTAAAACTATGAAAACTCATTTGTAATTTAGACACAAAAAAAAACATTCATACTAACTAAATAAAATGCATATTTAAATGGGGAGATACGGTTTACCAATTACGCCATTTCCATGGGTTGTGTCGTTCCCGTTGTTGATGATATCTTCCCCTTTGAAAATCATCTTGTTGATGATGGTTTCTCCAATTACTCCATTTCCAAGCATTGTGGCCTTCTCTTTTTCGAAAGTGTCTTTCTTTTGGAAAATCATCTTGTTGATGATGTCTTTGCCATTTCCACGGATTGTGTTCTTCCCATTTTTGATTATATCCTCTTCTTGGAAATTGACTTTGTTTTCTCCTTCTTTGATCAAATGAGATGTTCATTTGATGTTTCCTTGGCGGCATGAATTTTCTTCGATTATTATTACGCCGGGTACCTAATATAATATTGTTTTGTGGTACCCTCAAGTGCTTGGGTCCTTTGGGATTAGTCTTGAGATTTTTAGGTCTCCAAAGATAATTTGAGCTATTTCTAGCCCGACAAGTATTTACCGTATGACCCTTCTTACCGCAATAAAAGCAAGTAGCATCACTAATATGCATAGGAACTTGATTCTTTTTCATATGCTTGACAATATTAGGCTCATGATCAAGTTCACTATTCAAACTATCACAACTATTAACATTCACAACATTGGTCAATTTATTGGTACTCAAGTTGGATTTTGATAAATCATTTTTCATGCAATTCATATCCTCAACAAGAGTACTATTTTATTTTTCAAGGTTTCTAACCTTGTCAAGTGTGGTGGTGTGAGCACATGATAGTGATTCATAGGAAGTAAATAAACTATCCTTTTCATTTTTCAAGACATTGAATTCCTTCTTCAAATTTTTGTACTTAACAAGTAAATTTTGGAATTCATTTTGAAGATCATCAAAATCATTTTGCAAATTACTATAATCATTTTGAAAGACAATATCATAGGAAGGGTTTAAGACATACCTCGTTTTCTTCTTCGATGCCCATAAAACATTGTTCGACTACTTCATAGTTGGAAGTTGTACAAGGCTTGTTCCTTAGATTTGAATTTGTATCCCTTTGAGGAGTAGATGCTTTTGAGTTGCTCCTATCATTTGTATATACTTCATGAATGACTTCTAATTTTTGCCATATACCATGAGCCGATCGAATTCCTACAATATGTTCATATTCCAAATTAGTAAATGAACAATACAAAATATTGATAGCTTTACCGTTTAAGGAGATGATTTTCTTCTCTTCATCATTGAGCTCTTTGAAGCCTTTGGAGGTGTGTGGTGTGTCTATTATCGGAATAGATTCTCCATTTATGACGATGTTTCAAATATCGAACCCGCAACCTTGTAGATAACATTCCATTCTTTCTTTCCAAAATATAAAATTTTTGGAATCAAATAGTGGTGGCTTGGTGGTGGAGGTGCCGGAAAGATGAGCTTCGTTCGTAGCCGACGATCGTTCCTCTTCACTCGCGATGTGAAATGAGATTGCCAAAGAGTTTGGCTTTGATACCACTTGTAAGTCCAAGCGGCTACGATAATCTAGAGGAGGGGTGAATAGATTATCTCCATCTTTTCAATTTTACCCTCTTTTTCGAACAAAACAAGCCAAGACAATAATAAAGGTGCGGAATGTAAATAACACACGTCGATTTATAGAGGTTCAACCCACCTAGGGCCTAATCCTCTACCACCCCAGTATATCCGGGATGGATTTCAAAAAGAAAAAGAATTTTATTAATCACCAAAATTAATACAAACTCAACTTATTAATCACCAAAATTTTATAGAATTTTATTAATCACCAAAATTAATACCACCTTTGGAGATTACCACAATCTCCCTTTGAAGATTACCACAATCTTCCTTCAACGGCACCTTTGAAGATCACCACAATCTTCAATCTTGAAGAATAAAATCAACACCTCAAAATTAAACACCTAAACCTAGATCACCCAAGTGTATTCTTACCACAAAATACTAGATGTCTTGTGTTGAATGATGACCAAAAATCAAGATTACAACTCAATAATGAATATTAAATATGAGTGCAAAGTGTAACCAAGAATAGCCTGAGACCTCAAGGATGTGAAAGTGATAAGCTAGGCAAAAGTACAACAAGAGTAATAACTATGAAGAACAAATATTTGCTTGAAGTGTATCTTGTTTATTGAATAGAGTGGGATTTACTCAAAACCATTTGAGTAAAATGGTTGCTCCAAAACTTCCTCTATTTATAGGAGATAATTGATCAAACATAGATGGGTTGGGAATTGAAAATCTACAAAAAATACAATTAAAATAAAAATATAGCTTGAGAAATCAATCCCATTTTAAGGAAATGTTGTTCGATTCATAAACGGTTGTTTTGGGGAAGAACTTCTAGCAAATTGAGGAAATCAACAATTTACATGGAAACAACTTCGGCCGGGGAGAATGGCGAGGACAAACTTAAAAATCGGAGGATGGGAGTTCTGGCTTTCAAGGGACATGCACCCCTGTGTCCCGGCCGCACTGGCGATGATGACCGGACGGCCACGCCCCAGCAACCTCGGGCTCTTATACACCTGGCTCAATTTATGTTTCAACGTACTCTTCATGGTGAAAGGCAGCCATGGGGGTAATAAAGTTGCCTATAGGGCAACTTGAGGCGGATATCAAAGTGTTGTCCAATATTTTATCGAAAATAAACACTAAGAAAGAAAAATAGTAAAAACATTTTAGACCGATCGGAAGTATTAGGACAACATTTAGAAACATTGATTGGATGTAAAAACATATTGACACAAAATCATTAAAAGTGTTGTCCAATTTTAAAATAAAACTTGAAGAAATACTCCGGAAAATATTAAAACCATTTTAAATTATTTAGGAGTATCTGGACAACAATTAAAAGTATTGTTTTGGTGTAAAAATAAAATCATCAAAATTAAGATAAAAACATGTATCAAACAAAAGCATAGTCGCCCATGGCTTGTTTCCTTTGCCCAAGATAACCCTACCAATTAAAGAATAAGAAAATTCTGCGAGTCGTTGTTGATAAACATTTTCATCTATAGTAACTGAATAATAATCTCCCTTTCTGACCGGTTTAGGAATAGAGTGGGATTTACCAGAAACCATTTGAGAAAATAGGGTAAAATTACCTGAGGCCTGCGATTTTGAATCCATAGATGGGTTGGTACCTGAAATAATTTTAGCAAAGGTATGGCCAAAATTTGCTTGAGCATAATTATTATGAGCCGAATGTCGGGGGTTCGATTCATAATCGGTTGTTGTTGGGGAAGAACTTCTAGCAAATTGAGGTCCATTCATGGAAACAACTGATCGATCGATGAGGAGAATGCAAGAGGGTTGCTCGAGGATGGGAGATCGTGGTTCGGGGGGACATCACCCCCCGGGAAAGGCCGCCTCGGATGAGCAACCACTAGCCCCTGATGGGAACACAAAGAGGGAGCACCCCATGGTGAAAGGCGCCATCGAATGATAGAGAGAGAAATATCTTAGAGAGAGAAATATCCGATATCTTATCTTTTATTGCTAGTTATACACATATATATATACATAGATAATTGTAACATGCAAATACATGAAATTATCAGTAGAGGCGTCGTTAGTGTGCATGGTCAGTCTGCAAAGTTATACTATGTTCACACCATTGTAAACTATAAGAAAAATGCTGAATGACAATGGTTTTTGTGAAGCCCCGATTTTTCCGAGCTTATAATTGATTCTTATTGTCGTCTATGTATTTGATCGACTATTTTACCGCGTCACTTTGATGGGTAATTATTTATAATATATATTTTGTATTTTATTTCATTTTATTTAATTACTTGTGATCATGATCTTTATCAATTCTATTTTGCATTTATGATCACTTGATTGATCATTATTACTATTTTTGTATTTATTAGTCACCTTAGAATTTTAAGAGACTATTTATTTTAGAGACTTTTACCTTATAGAATTAAGATTTTGATTTAGATTAAGTCATCATGAGACTTATAAGTGATCAAAGAAATCACTAATAATTTTGGAGATTGATATATTTATTTGGGACAAAAAAATATATATGGAATTACCAATATGCCCTTATAGTGGACGACCAACATGGGATTTTTTGGAGTAGAAATATCATCCAACTCTTGTACACCTACACCTTATATTAGTCATCTTGTGTATAATTATACCATTAATTCAAACATTATACACATCATCTCTTACATTACTTCTTTAATATTATTTTTGCCAACATGTTGGAAGTATTCCAACATTCCATTCAAACCATGTCTTGCCCATACCTTTGACCTTCAAATTGTCTCCCATGCAAGAGGAAAAACGCAAGACACAAATTAAACAAAATTTCCTCCCCCTCTCTCATCAATGTGGATGGCCACATTAGAGGAAATGAACAAAAATTGTTCATTTCCATCCAACAATTTCACCTCCCAAGCTAAATTTCTCCTCCTTCTCTCTAAACTCCCTACCTCTCTCTACTCTTTCTTCTTACTTTCTTCTTCTACACTTAGAAAATTTTCAAGATTTTTCCTCCTTATTCTTCATAAAATTCGAACCAAACCTATACTACAAGGTAAGAAATTTTATCTTCCATCCATATTTGATATCACCTAGTTCATCTCTTCCACCTTCTTAACTTAAATTTGAATTTGATTTGGAGGTACATTTAGAAGACCATTTGAAGATTAGAGCTTGACATAATCTTGAAGAAGGACTTCAAGAATTGAAGAACAACTAGTAGAAAATTTGGACTACAAGGTAATAATTGGACACTAGAACCCTTCTTTCCTTTTCTTTCTATTTTTTTTCAAATTTTAACACCCCTTTTTCATTTTTGAGAAATAGGGGCTGACCTTAGGTGATTTTGGAGTTGAACCAAAATTTTCAATTTTAAAGCTTCAACTAGTCTCCAATCACCTACTACACAAGGTAAAGTGTAGTCCATCTTATTTTCTTCTCTCCTTTTTTTTTTTTTTTTTCTTTCTCCTTAATTTTTCTCTCATTTTTCTAACTTCAAATTTTTGCTATTTCTTGACTTAGGGGCTGACCTAAGAAGCCTCATCCAAAAATTGTGAAATTTATCCTTTTATTTCACAATTTCCAATTTTAAGGTGGGTGGAAAAATACTTTCCAACTATTAGGTGTTTTTATTAAAATGCATGTAGAAATTTTGATTATGAGCCTTGAGATATATAATCTATGTATTGCATGTCAATTTTATGTATCAAATCATGAAAATTCTCAAGAGTTGCTCAAAATTGCTATTTATTGAATTTTAGGTGCATGCATGTGCAATTTAATGTTGTATTTATTGAATTCTTGTATGTATTGGATATGCATGAGTATGATCTTTAAAATCCATGTTTTGGATGACTTATAACCTGCACAAGTCGAGCATAATTGATTAAATTTCAATTTTGGACTTAAAAATGAAAAAATAGAAAGTTGGTGGACTAAATTGCAAGAAAATGAAAGTTAAAGGACCCCTCTGCAAATTTCAAAATTTGGGACTGTACTCAGGTTCAAAAATGACTTTTGAACATTTTAATAAAGTTTTAAGAGTTTTAAGATAAATAAAATCAACCTTTAAAAGCCCAAGGACTAGATTGTAAAATTTTGAAAGTTTAAGGGCTACTTTGCAAATTTAAAAACTGTACCAGACCTTAATCTTAAATTTTGAAATTTTTACTCTTAAGGTACTGGAAATGACACATTTTAAATGTATTCCAAATATCCAAGTGTTTAGGGCTTGGAAAGTAATTTTTCTAAAATTGAGGGACTAAAGTGTAAAATACTAAACTTGAGGACCCAAATGAAATTTCCAGGACTTATGCAGCCCATGCACCTGGAAATACTAACTTAATTATAAATTAATTATATTTTGGACCCAAGGTTCAAATTTCATAACAATTGGACCCCTAAAAGCCTTAAAGGCAATTATTTCAAAATGGGATAAAAATGATATTTTTAAAAGTTAAAGGACCTACACTTATATCTTTTAAAAACTGCATTTGTCCCAATATCCTACCAACCTTAGTGATATTTTCCAACTGGACTCACATTAAAAGCCCTTCCGGTTTGTGAGTTCCGAATATTTTAAACTTAAGGTCCGAAATGACAATTTTTACAAATTTGGGGCCAATATGTAAATTTTATAAAAACTCGACCTCAAAACTTTAAAAACCTGAATCTCTGGACAATTTGGAGACTTTAGGAACCAACCTCATAATTTTTCAAGGTCGGGATATTTATTTATTCAAAAGTGTTGTTTTTTACAAAATGGGGCTAAATTGTAATTTTTCTTTTATAAAGGACCTAACTCAAATTATTTTCTATTTTACTAAAATAGCCCTGGACCCTCTGACTTGTAGATTTAATTAAAGTATTTTATTTTCCCTAAGACCCTTGACTTAATGGATCAATTTGACCGATTAATACCCGATCGCGGAGCGACTTCCTCGCCTTGCGATTTTGAATCTATAACGGGACTTATGTTCCACCTAATCTTTCAAGATATCGAAGGTTGCTTATCCTTACGATAATCATCTTCATCCAAAAACTCCACCAACACCATAATTGCCACTCGCGTTTTTCAAAAATTTTCCTGAACTGCTTCCCTAAATCAATAATACTCGACTACATGTACTTGTATTTACTTTCCTACTTGAGTCAACTTGGTGTGTCGAGCTCACAGTCGGAATGGATACGTCGGGGATGGAACCGGGCAGCTCGGCTGCTATTCCACTCTTCCGGCCCCATCGTCCTAATCCCGCAACTGAGGGACGGAGTTTGTCCAAGGGAAGTGGGTCGTAGTACTTGAGGTATAATCATGATTATGACAATCCGAGCCTAGCTAGCTCTACTGTGGATTTGTCTTTGCCTATGGAGCGATAAGGTGACAGGTCTTGGACCATCTTGCTCGGGGAGTTACAAGGAAGAACGAAGGAATCACTGTCTGATCCACACGATTCCGGAGTTATCGGACCCGTTTGGTTGGCGCTACGAATCCGTACGCAACCGCTACTTGTTTTGAATGGGATTGGCGTTACATTTTCGTACGCAATCCTACTTGTCTTGACTAAATCACATAGTGCCTGTTTGACCATGAACTGTTTTCTTGAATCACATAAGTACATTACTTAAATATATTTATCTTGTGGATGGTGTGTGAATTCATGCATCATACTCACGCGTTTTCATATAATCAAGCCGCATTAACTATATATCGCCACACTTGCACACGATCACCCCATCCACTGAGATTTCTGTCTTATCCCCACCTGTTTTCTAACCTTTAGATGAGGACTTCGTTGAAGATGTTGAACCGGCCTTGGATTGAGCCCTTGTACTCCGCTTGTTGGATTTACTACTTATTGTTGTTATTGATGGACTCATTTCTTTTGATTGCTATTTAGACTCTGTTCCATTGGGTTCTCGATGATATTCGTCTAGACTGTTTGGTTACTTGTATTTAAGTTGTGGATCGTCTTCGCGTCCCGTTTGGGGCGTGACAGTCAGAGTGGTATCAGAGCTCGGCTAGTAAGATGGAAACTTACACCGAGCTAACCCAAGATAGGACCTTCGGTCTGTGTTTTGGGTAGTACCGCGACTTGACTAATTAAGTGTGAAATCGATTTCAAATTAGCATAGAACCGTCTTATTGATGTTTGAACTAAGTTAGAACGCATATTTTGAGATTCTATAGTCATACTTGTCTTGACTTAGTGATTCTTGACTGACTTTTTTTGTTCATTCTTTCCTTATTCCCTCCTTATCTTTTCTTTACCTTTGACTGATTCGCCTTAGTTTGTTGTTACTTTCCCTACGATATAATTTGCTTTACGCGAATAATTATTGTATTCATTTACTCGTGAATCGCAACTAACACTTCAAGATACAGAATGGCCGAACATCGAGGACGTGGGAGACCTCGCCGCGTTCCCCGAGGGGATGACGACGTACCCAGGGACCGGGTACCCTCCCCTGAATTACCACCGCCTCCTCCACCTGCCGCAGGAGATAACTTGACCGCACAAGCCTTACAACAAATACTAGTTTTCATGAGGCAACAGGCGAGCCAACCCCGTGCTCCCGAACCCGCCGAGAGAGCGAACGATCGCACGTTGGAGCGATTTCTACGGTTCGACCCACCAGCCTTCTTAGGAGAGCCGGACGATTTGAAGGTAGAAGAATGGGTAGAGAAATTGGAGAATATCTTCAATGCTCTCCAATACTCAGATGAGCAGAAAGTCACCCTCGCTGTATTTCGTTTGGAATCAACTACTAGAGACTGGTGGAAGGCAGTTGAAAGAAGATGGGAACAGGACCGGGTAGCCAGAACATGGGGAAATTTCTTGTATATTCCACAGGTTGTGAAAGAGGCACGCCGAGATGAATTCCACAGATTGAGGCAATGGAACATGACTGTAGCTCAGTACGAGTCGGAATTTCACCGATTGTCCAAGTATGCTCTGGGGACAATCAGTACTGAAGAGGGTAAGCTTTACAAGTTCACTCGAGGATTGAAACTGGAACTTCAGAAACAAATGTTGATTGTTGAATCGACAACCTACTCGGCCAGCGGTAAAGGCATCTCTCCGCATTAGTCGGGATCAAACCGTATTGATGATTCAATAGAGTAAGCCATCGAATGCATCTTAAGAGAACAACATGGGACCATCTAAACCGCCGCTAAGTTTCGAAGGGACCAATTAATAAGACAGATAAAGGAAAGGGACCAAAGATAAGTAAAGTCGGGTCAATTGTGTGCATATTGCCGTAAACCGGGACATACCGCCAATCACTATTAGCGTAAACAAGAAAGGTGTTTGCACTGTGGTAGTAATCAAGACCACCAAAGATTGCCCAAGCACGAGGACCGAACCAAACAGACGCAGCCCTTGAGGCCATGAAATGGTCGTGTCATCGGCAAGGATGCCCGCCGAGCGTCGCACTAGCCGACAAGAGGCTCCGAGGCAACAAACGTGGTGGAAGGTACGCTTCTAGTATCTAACCACTACGCTAAAATATTGTTCGACCCTGGATCAACGCATTCATTTGTTGCACCGCATTTTGTACACAAACCGCATGCATGCATGGAACATATGCCTATATGTCTAGAAGTGTCAACTCCTATGGGTGCAAGTCGATAATGTATTATTATCTATAATGAATGCGAAGTTAAGATTGATGAGATAAATTTTCTTGCCGATTTGATCTTATTACCTATATCCGGATACGACGTGATATTGGGAATGAACTGGTTGTCTGCACACCATGCACAAATGGACTGCCATAACAAGTCCATTAAGCTATGTGAACCCGGAAAGCCCGAAGTGGAAATTTTGGGAAGGGCACGAGTTAAGATTGCCCCAATTATTTCAGCAATAAAAGCGAGGAAGGCGATCACTAGAGGGGCTCAAGGGTACTTGGCGTTTGTAATTAACAAACCCACGGTTGATACACACATTAACCAAGTACCTATAGTATCAGAATACACGGATGTATTTCCACAAGAACTCACCACTATCCCTCCAGATAGGGAAGTCGAGTTCACCATCGAGGTGTTACCGGGAACTGCCCCGATCGCTAGAACACCATATAGAATGGCTCCTCTTGAGTTGCAAGAGTTGAAAATGCAATTACAGAAATTGATGGATGCGGGATTTATCCGACCGAGTACGTCTCCGTGGGGAGCACCTGTGTTGTTTGTCAAGAAGAAAGATGGCACATTAAAGCTGTGTATAGAGTATCGTGGTCTTAATAGCGTGACCATCAAGAACAAATATCCCCTCCCGAGGATAGACGAACTATTTGATCAACTTCAAGGAGCGATGGTGTACTCGAAGTTTGATTTACAACAAAGATATTACAACTGAAGATTCACGAAGAAGACATTTCCAAAACTGCATTTCAAACCCGATATGGACACTACGAGTTTGTAGTGATGCCTTTCGGTCGACGAATGCACCAAAGCATTTACGGACCGATGCATCGAGTCTTCCAACCTTATTTGGATCAATTCGTAGTGATATTCATTGATGACATACTCGTATACTCTAAGTCTAGAGAAGAGCATGAACGCATGTGAAAATTGTTTTGGAGACACTACGAGAGCATAGCCGTATGCCAAATTCAAAGCAAGTGCGAATTTTGGCTTAGTGAAGTCGCGTTCTTGGGGCACATAGTATCCGACACGGGATTGCAGTAGATCCTTCAAGGTACATACGGTGGTTGAATGGAAACAACTCGAGTCCAGAATGGAAATCGAGTTTCTAGACTAGCCGGATATTATCGAAGATTTATCCCGGATTTTTCCAAGATAACCGGACCACTCACTCGACTAACCCGCAAGCAAGTCAAGTTTGAGTGGAATGACAAGTGCGAGGCGAGTTTCAAGAGTCAAGAAAAACGACTTACTACGGCTCGATCTTAGCCCTTCCAAAGGCAACAAAAACTTTGTCGCTCTACAAAGTGATGCATCAAAAGAAGGACTAGGAGCAAAGGTGCTCATGCGAGAAGGAAAAGTTATTGCTTATGTATCACGAAAGCTCAAGCCGTATGAAGCCAATTATCCAACGCATGACTTGTAATTGGCAGCGATAGTTTTCGCGTTAAACAAATGGAGACACTATCTCTACGGAGCAACATTCACGGTTTTCACGGATCATAAGAGCTTGAAGTATCTATTCTCCCAAAAGGACCTCAATCTGAGGCAAAGGAGATGGATGGAATTGATTGAGGACTATCACTTTGATATTCAATACCATCCTGGGAAAGCTAATGTAATAGCAGACGCTCTAAGCAGAAAGGCGAGCTTAGTCAGGCTTATGATTCGAGAGTGGGAATCATTAGAAGAGCTGAGCAATTGGAATCTGACGAGAACCAATACTCTGATTTCATGTGCTAACATTTTGGTTAAACCCGATCTGCTGAATGAGATCAAAGAAGCACAAGGGAAAGATGCACATCTTCAAAAACTGAAGGAGAAGATACTTAAAGGAGAGAGATCAGAATTCTCGGTACACGAAGATAGGGTTATCAGATTCCGGAATCGAGTGTGTGTACCGAATGATGAACATATTAGGAATAGAATCCTAGCAGAGGCACACCGCTCAAAATACACTATACATCCTCGAGGAAACAAGATGTATAAGGATTTGAAACGGAGTTATTGGTGGGTAAACATGAAAACCAGGTAGCGGAGTTCGTTGCGAGATGTTTAACTTGTCAACGAGTAAAAACAGAACACCAACGACCATCTGGTTTACTACAACCATTGAGAATTCCCGAGTGGAAATGGGAACACATAACGATGGACTTCGTGACGGATCTACCAAGGACCGAGAGGAGGCCATGATGCTATTTGGGTAGTTGTAGATCGACTCACGAAATCGCACACTTTTTACCCATCAAGAAAACGATAGCTTGCGTAAACTTGCACAGATTTATATCCGAGAAATCATTGACCGCATGGAGTACCAATCGACATAGTATCAAACAGACACCCGAGGTTTGTGTCCAGATTTTGGAGGTGCTTGCACGAGGAATTATGTACCTCGCTAAGTTTCAGCACAGCAACACATCTACAAACCGATGGACAGTCTGAGCGAACAATTCAAACCCTTGAGGATATCCTGCGAGCCTGCACATTGGATTTTCAAGGAAGTTGGGATTCACACTTACCATTAGCCGAGTTCGCCTACAATAACAGTTATCAGGCCACGATTGGGACGCACCCTACGAGGCATTATATGGGTGAAAATGTAGATCCCCACTACAATGGGAGATTGACGACCAATGGACTCCGAAGAGAAACGAAAGTCGCCTTCGATTCCAAAGGTCGACTTAGTTCAGGAGGCCATGGAGAAGGTCAAGCTGATCAAGGAGCGGATTCGCACCACTCAGAGCCGCCAAAAGAGTTACGCGGACAAGAGAAGAAAGGATCTAGAATTTGAAGTCGGAGATGAAGTATTTCTCAGACTCTCACCACGGAAAGGATTAATCAATCCGAAGAAAGGAGGCAAGTTGAGTCCGAGATATGTTGGACCTTACCAGATTTTACAGAGGATCGGGAAGTTAGCCTACCGACTCGAGTTACCAGCACCATATGCGGGAATGCACGATGTATTCCACGACGAGATTGAAGAAGTATCAACCGGATCCCAAACATATCATCACCGAGATACTCCACCTCTAATGGAAAATCTATCCTACACCGAGAGACCGATCCGGATCATTGATCGCCAGATATGACAACGTTGCGTAAAGAGAAATTCCGATGGTTAAAGTGGTGTGGCGTAAACCATAACAGACGAAGACGCAACGTGGGAGATGGAAGAAGACATGAGAAATCAATATCCGTAACTATTCTGAAGAGAATTTGGGGACCAAATTCTTTTAAGGAGGGGAGGATGTGAAGCCCCGATTTTTCCGAGCTTATAATTGATTCTTATTGTCGTCTATGTATTTGATCGACTATTTTACCGCGTCACTTTGACGGGTAATTATTAATAATATATATTTTGTATTTTATTTCATTTTATTTAATTACTTGTGATCATGATCTTTATTAATTCTATTTTGCATTTATGATCACTTGATTGATCATTATTACTATTTTTGTATTTATTAGTCACCTTAGAATTTTAAGAGACTATTTATTTTAGAGAATTTTACCTTATAGAATTAAGATTTTGATTTAGATTAAGTGATCATGAGACTTATAAGTGATCAAGGAAATCACTAATTATTTTGGAGATTGATATATTTCATCTATTATCATCAAATTTGGACAAAAAAAATATATATGGAATTATCAATATGCCCTTATAGTGGACGGCCAACATGGGATTTTTTGGAGTAGAAATATCATCCAACTCTTGTACACCTACACCTTATATTAGTCATCTTGTGTATAATTATACCATTAATTCAAACATTATACACATCATCTCTTACATTACTTCTTTAATATTATTTTTGCTAACATGTTGGAAGTCTTCCAACATTCCATTCAAACCATGTCTTGCCCATACATTTGACATTCAAATTGTCTCCCATGCAAGAGGCAAAATTCAAGACACAAATTAAACAAAATTTCCTCCCCCTCTCTCATCAATGTGGACGGCCACATTAGAGGAAATGAACAAAAATTGTTCATTTCCATCCAACAATTTCACCTCTCAAGCTAATTTTCTCCTCTTTCTCTCTAAACTCCCTACCTCTCTATACTCTTTCTTCTTACTTTCTTCTTCTACACTTAGAAAATTTTCAAGATTTTTCCTCCTTATTCTTCATAAAATTCGAACCAAACCTATACTACAAGGTAAGAAATTTTATCTTCAATCCATTTTTGATATCACCTAGTTCATCTCTTCCACCTTCTTAACTTAAGTTTGAATTTGATTTGGAGGTACATTTAGAAGACCATTTGAAGATTAGAGCTTGACATCATTTTGAAGAAGGACTTCAAGAACTGAAGAACAACTAGTAGAGAATTTGGACTACAAGGTAAGAATTGGACACTAGAACCCTTCTTTCCTCTTTCTTTTTCTATTTTTTTCAAATTTTAACACCCCTTTTTCATTTTTGAGAAATAGGGGCTGACCTTAGGTGATTTTGGAGTTGAACCAAAATTTCCAATTTTAAAGCTTCAACTAGTCTCCAATCACCTACTACACAAGGTAAAGTGTAGTCCATCTTATTTTCTTATCTCTTTCTTTTTTTTTCTTTCTCCTTAATTTTTCTCTCATTTTTCTAACTTCAAATTTTTGGTATTTCTTGACTTAGGGGCTGACCTAAGAAGCCTCATCCAAAAATTGTGAAATTTATCCTTTTATTTCACAATTTCCAATTTTAAGGTGGGTGGAAAAATACTTTCCAACTATTAGGTGTTTTTATTAAAATGCATGTAGAAATTTTGATTATGAGCCTTGAGATATATAATCTATGTATTTCATGTCAATTTTATGTATCAAATCATGAAAATTCTCAAGAGTTGCTCAAAATTGCTATTTATTGAATTTTAGGTGCATGCATGTGCAATTTAATGTTGTATTTAATGAATTCTTGTATGTATTGGATATGCATATGTATGATATTTAAAATCCATGTTTTGGATGACTTATAACCTGGACAAGTCGATCATAATTGATTAAATTTTAATTTTGAACTTAAAAATGAAAAAATGGAAAGTTGGTGGACTAAATTGCAAGAAAATGAAAGTTAAAGGATCCCTCTGCAAATTTCGAAATTTGGGACTGTACTCAGGTTCACAAATGACTTTTAAACATTTTAATAAAGTTTTAAGAGTTTTAAGATAAATAAAATCAACCTTTAAAAGCCCAAAGACTAGATTGTAAAATTTTGAAAGTTTAAGGGCTACATTGCAAATTTAAAAACTATACCAGACCTTAACCTTAAATTTTGAAATTTTTACTCTTAAGGTACTGGAAATGACACATTTTAAATGTATTCCAAAAATCCAAGTGTTTAGGGCTTGGAAAGTAATTTTTCTAAAATTGAGGGACTAAAGTGTAAAATACTAAACTTGAGGACCCAAATGAAATTTCCAGGACTTATGCAGCCCATGAACCTGGAAATACTAACTTAATTATAAATTAATTATATTTTGGACCCAAGGTTCAAATTTCATAACAATTGGACCCCTAAAAGCCTTAAAGACAATTATTTCAAAATGGGATAAAAATGATATTTTCAAAAGTTAAATGACCTATACTTATTTCTTTTAAAAACTGCTTTTGTCCCAATATCCTACCAACCTTAGTGATATTTTCCAACTGGACTCACATTGAAAGCCCTTCCGGTTTGTGAGTTCCGAATATTTTAAACTTAAGGTCCGAAATGACAATTTTTACAAATTTGGGGCCAATATGAAAATTTTATAAAACCTCGACCTCAAAACTTTAACAACCTGAATCTCTGGACAATTTGGAGACTTTAGGAACTGACCTCATCATTTTTCAAGGTCGGGATATTTATTTATTCAATTTTTAATCCCAAAAGTGTTGTTTTTTACAAAATGGGGCTAAATTGTAATTTTTCTTTTATAAAGGACCTAACTCAAATTATTTTCTATTTTACTAAAATAGCCCTGGACCCTCTGACTTGGAGATTTAATTAAAGTATTTTATTTTCCCTAAGACCCTTGACTTAACGGATCAATTTGACCGATTAATACCCGATCGCGGAGCGCCTTCCCCGCCTTGCGATTTTGAATCTATAACGGAACTTATGTTCCACCTAATCTTTCAAGATATCGAAGGTTGCTTATCCTTACGATAATCATCTTCATCCAAAAACTCCACCAACGCCATAATTGCCACTCGCGTTTTCAAAAATTTTCTGAATCGCTTCCTGAATCAATAATACTGATCGCTGGTTGATCTTGTACTTGTATTTACTTTCCTACTTGAGTCAACTTGGTGTGTCGAGATCACAGTTGGAATGGATACATCGGGGATGGAACCGGGCAGCTCGGCTGCTATTTTACTCTTCCGGCCCCATCGTCCTAATCCTGCAACTGAGGGACGGAGTTTGTCCAAGGGAAGCGGGTCGTAGTACTTGAGGTATAATCATGATTATGACAATCCTGGGCTAGCTAGCTCTACGTGGATTTGTCTTTGCCAATGGAGCGATAAGGTGACAGTCTTGACCATCTTGCTCGGGGAGTTACAAGGAAGAACGAAGGAATCGCTGTCTGATCCACACGATTCCGGAGTTATCGGACCCGTTTGGTTGGCGCTACAAATCCGTACGCAACCGCTACTTGTTTTGCATGGGATTGGCGTTACATTTCCGTACGCAATCCTACCTGTCTTGACTGAATCACATAGTGCCTGTGTGACCATGAACTGTTTTCTTGAACTGTATAAGTATATTACTTAAATATATTTATCACGACGCTTGTGGACTGTGTGTGAATTCATGCATCATACTCACGCGTTTTCATATAATTGTTTTCTCGCATTAACTATATATCGCCACACTTGCACACGATCACCCCATCCACTGAGATTTCTGTCTCATCCCCACCTATTTTCTAACCTTTAGATGAGGACTTCGTTGAAGATGTTGAACCGGCCTTGGATTGAGCCCTTGTACTCCGCTTGTTGGATTTACTACTTCTTGTTGTTATTGATGGACTAATTTCTTTTGATTGCTATTTAGACTCTGTTCCATTGGGTTCTCGATGATATTCGTCTAGACTGTTTGGTTACTTGTATTTAAGTTGTGGATCGTCGTCGCGTCCCGTTTGGGGCGTGACAGTTTTTAGCCGATGTCTAATAAGAAATGGACTGATATCATAATCAATGATGTTAAACGTTTAGATATTTGACATCAGTTCTAAAATAGGTAAAAATGATGTTCTTAACATTATAGACATGAGTTAGCAATTGATGTTTTTAGCCTTTGAAAATACTGGCCTAAACATCGTTAGATTGAAATAGAAATCTGCTTTTGAGCAATGTTATTTTTTCGCATTAACATCAACGTGAAGAACGATCTTAAACCGATGTTACACATAATAAAGACATTTGTTGAAAACCGATGTTATTATTCCTTTTGTATGATGCTTAAACATCAGTCTTGAATAAAATAAAATCGGTTGGTAAATTGATGTGTTAAGTATGTGTAACATCGACTTACACAATGGGATTCAACCGATGTTATTTGTATTTTACACATCAATGTTAAATCGATTTCGTTTTTAATAGATGGTGGTTTAAAACCGATGTCAAATATTTGAAAAACCACTTTTGTTTAGTTTTACCAGAGTTTTCTTCCTTTTATAACATTGGTTTTGAACATACAAAATCAACTAATTCTATCCACACCAAAATGAAACAAGACGCAAATCATTTTCAAAAAAATAGGACTACAATAACTTCCAATCCACATCCAAGATCCCTATCCACAACCAAGTTCCCAATCCACGTTGAAAGGAAACAACTTATCCAATCCACATTAAAATTATTTCCAAAACGCGATCACACTACAATATCATTAGCACAAAACAATGCAACTTATAATAGTAACGCCACAATTCATTTTCAAAAGAGGCACTACAATATCAACAATTCCATAATACAACAATAACTTGCATATTCATGCAAGAGAAAAAGTTTAAACTTCTCAGCTAACACATGCAGTGGAGGAGATTCCCCAAAATTTTCAAGGCATGCATTTTACAATTCCCCGCCTTTTTCAGAGTTGATTGAAAAACTTTTCCATGTCTGGATGGACAACAACAACTAAAAAAATTATCATCATATATAGTTAGCTATATAAGGTATATGCAAAAAAGACCATCCTCACAGACATACTAACATAAAAAACGCTGACATACTAACATATTAATAAGTGCCAAGAAACAGAACATAAAGTTAATAGTTTGAATAAGCAGAAATTAAAACAAAATTAGTCTTCTAATTTTTTAACATATGAATAAGTGCCAACCTAATATCTCATAAATTTTCAAAATGAGAATGTTACACCACACAAGCTAAAATTCTTAATCACATATTTTTATCATTCATAGAGGATCAATTATAAAATTACTAGGAATAAATTACAAGCCAATCTCCAATTTTCTTCAATGTTTTTTGGCTTACGATAAAATCACATTGCTATACCATAAATCCAAAACAAGAGTATTTAATTACATTCCACAGCTCTGCAGTAATCAGGAACCCAAACCCAAGTGAGCAACCATTAATTTCCTAACTAATGCAACTAGTAGGGCTAACATCAGATTTTGCATTTACTAAAAATAAATCATTATTTGATATTAGATCATCATTTGTCAACATTTATGACAAAATAGTTGAACATCCAACACAATTTCAATGGTCTTAACTGAAAGTTGTTTTCATGCAATAAGTTGTTGTTCAGAATAAATGACTGAATTAAATGGCATATGATTTCGTCAAAAGGTAGCAGGAATACCTTTTCTTCTGACCGACATATACTCCTAGCAAGCATTCCGCCCACTCATTATGCACATCATTGATTTCATCACTAGTGTAATCACCCTTTGATTGCTATTAAGAAAACACATGGATATTGTTAATAATAACCAAGTGCTAGATAATCTGAAACTATTTGAAACATGCAATATGAAAGAGACGTTTTTATTACTAATGTAGCAACGAAGTCTTGTCAATGGTTGCAACTTTATGATATATGATTTCTCTCATAAATTGCATGACATAAATGTCACATTACTTCTCATCCGTTTGCCGAGGTGCCCATGTTAGAAAATAGTTGATAATTACTAATCCAAATACAAACTTAACAAATACGAATCACAATGACATACCTTGACAATTTCCAACACATGTTGTCTCTTTCCTCTCCTTCCCTTCTTTCAATTAAACATTGTTAAGGCCCTGAATACAATTTATATTATATATTGAGCAAAATAAATACTTCTCAAAGAGGAAATTGTGAATGTCATGGAAAACTTATGTATTTACAACATATTTCCAATCATGATGTAAGGATTGATATCAATGTCATTAGTCAATGCGTAACAATGTGCTTGTTCCAAGTCCTCATCAGAACAAGGTTGCAACAATTGATAAGGGATCAGTGATTTTACTTTCTTTTGTCTCAATGGGATCCCAATTGTGTGCATATTGGACAAATATTCTAAACAAAATTTTATGGCCTCTTCAACAATATAACATTTAGCTATACACTATTCTGATCGATTGCAGTTCCTTACATAACTTTTCAAGATTTTCATGAATCTTTCAAAAGGATACGCCCATAGCTGGTCCACATAGTTTTATCTCATGTACAAGATGAACCATTTTATCAAAAAATAAAGGTGGAAAATACTTCTCAAGTAAGGACAATATTGTGACCACATCCCTTTGCATGTCATCTAACCTATTCACATCTATTTTTTGTTATACATCGAAGAAGAAACACAGCTTCGTGATAGCATATCTAACATGTTTGGGCAAGACAGCACATATGGCCACATGAAGTATTTTTTGTGTAAATGTGTGGTAGTCATGCGACTTAAAGGCCGATAAGTTTCAAATCCTTCACTAAGACAAGGTTTCTGATACTAGAAGAATGACCTTCATTCCCAAAATGGAGCTACAAAGTTTTTGTTTCTCATCATGGCTTAATGTAAAACAGGCCGGCGATAGAAATGTTCTCTTTTTCCCCACTTGGGGTGCCAACTCAGGCTTAGTTTTCATCTCCTCGAGTTTTTCTCTCGTTGTAGGTCCATCCTTTGTTTTCCCAGGGATGGCAAGCAACGTGCCAATGAGACTTTCACACACATTCTTCTTTATGTGCATCACATCAAAAACATGTTGAATATGAAGATGCTTCCAATACTCAAGTTCAAAGAAAATTGGTTGCTTTTTCCAACATGATTTAGGGTTTTCCTTTGATTGAACCTTGACTCCCATTTTACCTAAATGATGTTTAATTCCTTCACTCTTTTTAGAACTTCACGATCGTTGAATGGCTTTGGGATGCTTCCAACTCCAAGTTACCATCAAATGCCTTCCTCTGCCTCCGAAAAGGATGATATCGATCTAGGAATTTTCGGTGGCCTAGGAATGCCATCCCAAGGGGTGCAAAGTAAAGTCTGGAAGGGGGGATTTAAATAGACCTTACCAAATTTTTGATCTTTTAAAATCAGAATATTCAAGAATACAACTAAGTCTATAGGACAAGTGTGTTGAGATTCAACATAAGTTTTATCCACTCAACAATTCTCTAAAAGAGCTGTTGCTAAAGTAACTCACCTAAAGAAAGTCAACTTTTAGAAATCAGTTTTCTTATTAAACAATGGAAGTCTTCCACTTTTTTTAAGTTTGTTTTATCAACACTTATACTTTTAAGAGTTGTTAATTCGATGGATATCAAATATAAAGCAATTAAGTAAAATGCAGAAATGTAAAGCAATCAAGTAAAGAACGTAGAAGTCCTAGTAGTTCGAGGAAGGAGTAATTCCTCTAATCCACTCTTCTCCTACTCCAGGAAGAATCCACTAGTGTAACAAGTAAATTTAATTACAAAAGTACAGTAAAAAATAACCTTGATCACACAACTAGCTATTCTTTGGGACTCAACTCTTCTCCAGGTAGTTGCCTAGATACTTCAACTCTTTGAATCTTCAAGACTTGTTCACACACCTCTCATTTGGATTCAAAACCGGTTCAACCTTGAACCTTACTACACTTCCTTCAATACTTGGTTGTGCAAATCCCTTTTTGTTTTTCAAAAAAAGTTTCATCTTCAACTGTTTGAATTAGCTTCAATCTTTCACTGAAAGTGTTGGATGAAGTGTCTTCGAATACGCTTGAGGATTTTTGGCAGATTAAGCATGAGATAGACTATTTGAATTTCTTACTCAAAAAATATTCATGTGTTCTCAGTTGTATTTCTCCTCTGTGTCTTTTTCACTCTGAACAATTCCTCAGCTTTTATAGTAGAAGTTTGAAATTTGTCCATTGAAGAGATAAACAAAAATTCACACTCTTATTTTATGTTCTTTGGCTTGTCTTGTCTAGCAGCTTTAGATGTTGACCCAACCTTGTTTCTCTTGGTCCTTCTGCTGCTTTACCCCTTTGACTTTGACTTGAGTCTTCTTAGACATTCTTCTAATGGACTCTCTGTAAGTCTTCTAAAAGACTTGGCTGTCGTACTTGGATGCAAGTCTTTTGATGCAAACTTAGTTGCGAGTCTTCTGATTATTTATTCAGCAAGTCTTCTGCAATTCTGCTTAGCTGCTATTTGATTAAACTTATATCCTATCTATGACAAAGTAGAAATTACATTAAAAATGGGGTGCCAAATTCCTAATACGAAGCTTTCTAAGCATCATTAAAATTTATATAATAAATTTCCTAACAATTTCCCCCTTTTTGATGATGACAAAAACTTTTACAACATCTTTGCCATAAATTAAGTAATTGAAAATTAAATGAATATTGCAATTTTACTCATATGAATTCAGGCACTTACATTGCACTGTGTATTTACAAAGAATATGTAAATATACAAATTTCATGTCTTCCCCCTATCTTTTTTGATTTCGTCTCTTTTCATCTTCTCTCCTTTCAACTTGCCTATTCCATTCAGTTGTTCTCCTTTCATCTTCCTCTCTCTCAACTTCACGGAGACCAAGCCAATAAGGCATGCCTCTTTTCAAGGTATTTAAAGACATGATTCCACTACCTCTTCTTGGTGGAGAGTTTCTGCTAGAATGACTTTGAGATCTACCTCTTCCACCAGAAGATGATTCTCTTCCTCTACCTCTTTCTCCGACTTGGCTGCCACCCCTAGGTACTTGACTACTAGATGTCTACTATCTGCTCGAAGAGGAACTCTGTTGACCCTTAGTCTTCTGACTTTGAGTTGGCTATTCCCTTTCCTTCTCAATATTCTCTCGAGCTCTTTCATAGTACAAATGCCAGACGTCAACAATGTTCATTCCCTAATAATATCCTTCAGATAGAAGAGTGTCAAACTCTTCATTCGTTCTATCTTGCTCCTTGGGGATTGACCCTGCTGGTGGCCCACCATATTATTTCCTTAGCTGATCTATTCTGCATTCTTGTTTCTTATCAAGTGCATTAATTTCTTCCCTTGATTATTTCAGAGCGAGGTCAGTTTTTTCATCAACTGACAAGAAAGATGGAATTTGTGACAAAATAGATGAGTTTGTGTTTTATAGATGTTGTAGGAGGATCTATGTCTCATTTACCATTTTTGGCATTAGCACCGAATGGAGGTTGGATGTTTTCTAGGTTGAGAACTGATTGTTAATTGAAGCTTCAAGGTGTTCAAATTTCTTCTCAATTTTTGTAGCGAGTAAGTCCATGTCACTCTGGTGACTTTCAGACATTCGATTCATATTATCCCGCTGGCATTGCTGGAATTCAACTTGATTTGTGCCCCAAATTAGCAACTTTTATAACTTTCTGAAGTATCCCACTTGCTCTCTGCAAAGAGCAGTCGTCTGGGTAGTCCATTCCTTGATCCTTCTGACAGCACCACAAATGTCACTTGAAATTGTGTCATCGTGATTATCAATTCTAGTACACATATATGCTAAGCCCCTTCCATGTCATCCATTTCCCCAAACATATATCAGAAAGCTCTGCACGATTCTGAGGCCAGCTCACTATTGTTGTTAGGAGCGAAATAGAATCCTTGTGCTTGACCTCGGGGATCATATGGAACCACACCCAGTTCTACTGGAATGTTAGGGTATTTTACGATCATACATTCGTTGGATCTGATTTATTCATTGGACTCTTCTTCTTCTTCAGAATGTTCCTCGCGAGATTCAAAATGCAAGGAGCCCAACAGGTGAATATGAGTTGAGGAAGGTCCCACTTGATCTTCCATGGAATTCCTAACCTCTTCCCTCTGAATGGCAACTATTTGTGCCTCGGCTAGGGTAGCTTCATTGGCAGCTGCAGCTATGTTAGCATGCGGAGATGACTGTGCCTCAGCTGTGTTAACAACTTTATTGGCAACAATGTTATCATCCTTTTGAGTTTCCATTACACCAACTATCTTAAAAACATCATTTATGGATGATTGAGCAGCGTGATATGGTGGATCAACTAGCACAAACCTAAAATCAACAAACTTTGACTCTGCTGCTTGATCATCACCTTTTGGTTCTAATTCAGCTGTGTCATTGATATTCATGTCTTCAGCTGTATCACTTTTAGCTGAGTCAATTAAACCTGATCCTTCTGATTCAAATTCTGAGAATTTTCCTTTTGGTTCAGCTGAATTCTTTTCCTTTTTGGTTCAACTGGTTCATCTACTTACATCGGATCTGATGTTGTCTCAACTAACTCTGAACCCAAATTTTGAGCTTCTGCCATACCTAAATCAACATCCCCTATAGCAGTCTCAATCGCTATGGGGTCTTGGGCAATCCCTGCAGTAGTCTCAACCGTTGTTGGGTCTTTGAACAGAGATGGCATCCACAATAGTCTTAACCATTGAGATTGCACTTTCAGTGCTAACAATAGTCTCAACCGTTGTAGCATTAACAACCATTCCAACTTGCACCTCAGTTTCAGTAGTCTCAACAACTGAAACTTCCTTGGCCTACACATCAACCACAACTTCACTAGACTTTGCTGCTTTACCAGCCACTTCACCTCCTGCTTCAGGTTCTTCCACTTCTCCGCCTAGACTCCTTCAAGGTTTGAAACAATTTCTTGAGTTGTAGTGTGGTCAGCTTCCCCCTCAGTTGTCTCAACAAATGCTGGATTTTAAATTTCAACAGTGTCAGTTGTCAGTGGAGATTTAGTTGTTTCAACATTTTCAGCTATTCCTTTATCTGTTGTCTCAACAATGTAGGCTCAGCTGGGTTCCCTGATGTGGTGATTCATATATCTTCATCATCATTTTTTCTGCCAAAAAACCATAATCACTTCTCCAACTTCATCGCCAACTTCAGGATTTTCAAGCGATTGAGAGTGGGTTGGTGATGAGAGAGCATCTATGTCTCTCACCAGATCACCAATAATCTGATTGGGGGATGATGTTTCCCCATGCCTAGCTTTTTGTCTCTTCTCAGCTAATTCGTTGGACTCTTGCAAGGCTTGCCTTAACTCAACAACTTCCACCTCTTCCAACACCTCCTCATCATTCGCAATATTGGGGATGAGTGCAACTGAGTGTACAAAGAGACATTTATGAGTCTCAACTGTACCTTTCACTTTTTCCAACCACATAACCTTATCCTCCCTTCGCCTTTTGTACAACATATTATATACATATATTTGATCCAAGGTCTTTAAATGGAGCAATCATTTAGGAAGAAGAGGATCCATCCTCCTCTTCTATCATCTCTGGTCTAGTGAACTGGATTCAACTTTTACTTAGTTTCCGCAAGACCCATTTAGATATCATCTTCAATTCCGCAGGATATAGGGGGAATAAACTACCTCTGACTCAAATTCGGCTGGACCAACAATGTCTTCTGCTTGTGGCCTTGTCTCCAAAGAAGAATCATCAACTGCCATAGTAGTTACATCAACGATACCTGCAACAACTGCTTCTCTAACTTCAGCAACAACTGTCTCCTCAACTCTTCTAAAATCTATTGAGTCGACCACAAATGTAGGTCTTTCATGGGTTCTCTTTGAACATCGCTCTAGAGGAATCTCCAAGGATTCAATTTCCTCTGAGTCACCTCAAATAGTAAAATCATCAGGCTCATCACGCAACCCTCTTTGAGTCTTCTGCTTCTTTTTCTGCAGCTGGCTTTGTGGGAGCAATTGTCCTCCTTTTTTTCGGAATTGGAGGAGATGAGACAGACTCATCCGTCTCTCCCTCAGAAGTGCCCTTTCTTTCGACATGGGCTTTATTTTGTGTAGCAGAGAGATTGTCGTTAAACAATCTCTTATTCACATGAAATGGCTTCCCCTTGCTCAGGGGCAAGCCCTTCTTCTCCAATAAATAACTAAGGACTAACCCATAGCCCAAGGTTTTCTTGAATTTCCCATCAGCTAACTCCACATTCTGGAAATTCTGGCATAACTTGTCATAGACAAACTCAGTCTAATTCTCCTCCATTTCCTCCATAATGGCGGACATTATAGTCAGCTTAGCAAGTGACAATTGATTGTAAGATCCGAACCTGATATCTAAGCATTTCGATACCACATCCATCAGCTTGTGATATTCTTCCTTCACTACAGCTTTAGTATCTGAAGGGTTATATTTGTCAGTAGCTTCATCTATGTCAATCTCCCTCCAAGTCTTCATGAAACCAAACTCATGATCTTTCAACTCTCTCAGACCACCGTTATGGAGTTTTAGCAGCTCAGTTAAGTCTGCTGATGTGATGATCACTTCTTTCCCATTCACTGAAGAGTGAATGCCATCATCATGAACGGATGTGTTCACATAAAACATTGCTACTTCAATTCTTCCTGATAAGTTTTTGACATCTGCAATCTTAAAAACTCTACCAACTTTGACTTCTCTAGGTTCCTGGAGATCTTCTATGCTCTAGCTTGATCAACAGAGTGCTTGACCATGCCTTCAATGTCGATCAGTACACTGGAGGACACCTTCTATGAAAGTTTAGCAAAATATATTGCAGAACTTGAATATTTCTTGGGTGCCATCGAGACTTTTGAGGATTTGAGTGATTTTGAAAGAGAGGTTTTTTTCAGAATTTTGAAAGAGTGAATATGAGAGTGTGAGAGATGAGAGAGAAAATATTTGAGATATATGCGGAATGTGATACGACCTGAGGATAAACGTCAAATTTGAAACTTGATCAACGTGAGATTTGATCTGAGTTTTGCCTTTAATTCCCGCATTAAATGCCTTATGGCCAATCATAAGGTTTTCTTTTGAAGCTTTACTGTTCAACGTTAAATGATGTTGACATCATTTTAGAAATATTCCTGCTTTATCAATATGACCTCGTTTTGTCCCTTAGCCAATATATATCTATTGACTTATACTTGGCTGATAAGAGACTCTCCTTCTCTCAAGTTAACTGGTACTACTTAGCTGATCAGTTGACTTATTTTAACTGAGTATCCAATTCTGCTGATTTTACTCTACTAAAAGAGTAAAACTCCTCTGAAGTTCAATGTATTTAACTTGAAACTCTGTTGTATGACTCTTATGAGCTCATTAACTTAGCTCAATAAAACCAATCTCATTTTTCAACTCTTAAACTATTGATTCACATAGGGGCTTTCTGAATATATTGGTAAACTACTTCTCAGTTGATACATATTCTAAAATGATATCGTTCTTTTTAATATGACTCTGATAAAATGATATCTGACATCAATATGCTTTGTCCTTGAGTGCAAAACTGTATTTTGAGTGATGACAATTGCACTTGTGTTGTCACATTTAATTGTAATTTCATTTTCCTCAATATCATATTCTCTCAATTGTTGTCTTATCCATAAGACTTGGGCACAATAGTCGCCTGCAACTATGTACTCTGCCTAAGCTGTTGATGTAGCTATTGAGTTTTCTTTCTTGCTGAACCAACACAGTTGGCTTCTCCTGCGACTCAGCTTCTTCACAAGACAATTGCCTTGCTACTTTAGCTCCCTTCACGCCTTTGGAATTGATCACACAAATAGCTAAACTCCCCGGTTTAACCTTGAACCTTTCTACAACTCCTTCAACTTGAGTTTTCTTTTTCGTTCTTTAACCAACTTCAACCGGTTGAAGTATTTCTTCCTTCACATCGTGTCAGTTCGTTTAAGTTTTAGGCTTGAGGAATTTTCTTGATAAGCTTGAGAATATTGCAGTTTATGCTTGAAATTGATTTGTTTTTGAAATCATCAATCGGAATTGCTTGTGCCATTTATAGTGGATGATTTGAAAATTTTCCGTTAAAGAGATAGATCTTAAGGAAATGACACTTCAAGGGAAAGATTCTCTTGGATATGTTGACCCTTCCTCGTATTAAATGGCTCTTCATTCTCGTGATCATGTTCCTAAAGAGACCTGGCAACTTGAACATATACAATAATATCTCTAGACTTTCTTCCATTGGATCAATGTCAGACTTGATGGGTGATAATCA
Organism: Rehmannia glutinosa; assembly: GCA_016081115.2. Lineage (NCBI taxonomy): Eukaryota > Viridiplantae > Streptophyta > Magnoliopsida > Lamiales > Orobanchaceae > Rehmannia > Rehmannia glutinosa. The sequence goes on from CM071926.1 coordinate 110,055,935, forward strand.
AAATGGGAAAACAAAGTGGAGGCACGACAACCTTTTACTAACTTGACGTGACACTTTTTATTCTTCACACAACTATTCTCGCCTTTCATTTAGTCGAGTCATTGTCTTCCATCTTGCATCACATTGGGACAAGCTTCACTTTTGTCTCTAGTTGAATTACAAGCTCAAAATAATACACTTTAATCTAGTCCTATCTATTACAACATAGAATTACAAGATCCAACTTCCCCGATCTAAGTTTTACATGGTATCATCAAAATCTTACCAATAAATTTCCTAACATACTTTTCCTCTTTTTCTCGTGTTGTTTATGCAAGGTTTGGATGAGGATGATATCGATCGAAAGGCTAGGAAATACGTTATTTTCCGTACACTCAAAACCGGGATGAAAATCAAAATGGAAACAAAGTGGAGGCACGACAACCTTCGATGCGTGAATTCGCATGCCCTTTCATTCTCTTCACATTGGGACCCCTAAGCTCAAAATAATACACTTTAATCGATTGCCATCATTCTATGGGAGGTGGATCCTCTTAACTTCATTCGGGAGTACAAACTAAGTTCATGGGAAAAACTTGGCTTAAGTCTCTTCCCCCTAACTCTCTTACTGATTGGGAGGTGGAGTACAATAAGTTCATGGGCAGGTACTACTCTCATCAGAAAACTTCAGATCTGCGAGGTAAGATAACTACTTTTAGTCAGATGGAAGGTGAGCCTTTTCATGAGGCCTGGGATCGCTTTAAGGATTTACAGATTAAATGCCCATGAACTCACAATGTCGCTGGGGGTAACATGGGTGTACATACGGCATAGGAAATTTATGATATTCTAGAGAAGATTAGCGATAACTCACAACAAAAGAGTGCTAGAGGCAAACGGGTTGTCGTGAATGAAGTAGCTCCGAGCTACAATGTGACAAAGTAATTGGCTGAATTGACTAAGTAAGTACAATTGTTGTCTACAAGGGGCCATCCACATGTTCCCCCCTCTGCCGAGTCTTGTGGGATTTGTGGCGAATATGGTCATGGGGCCAACATTTGTAATTCTATCTCTCACACATACAATTCAGGTTGGCGGAACTATCCGAACTTTAGTTGGGGCAATTCACAAAATCCTTCTCATATCTATCCGAGGCCACCGTAACCCCAATGCCAGCCACTCAACCAATCAAGGGCTCCATCTATTGAAGAAAGCTTGAACTCTTTTATTTAGGTCAATCATCAAACACAAGAAGGTAACAATAGGCGGTTTGAATATATGGAAGCTTCATTTAAGCATCTTGAGACTCAAGTTGGTCAATTGGTGACTTAAGTTGGTGAGATAGCTCGACATGTCTTCAAGAAAGACACACTTCCTAGTCAACCAGTGCAAGCTCAATCCATTACCATTCTTGAATTTGGTGAGATTTCTGATCATGAGATTGAGATTCTTTCTTCTATTGTCTCGTCTAACCCATGCAGGTATTGCAAAAATAGAAAAAGAAGTTAGCGAAAGTGAAAAAGACATAAATATGGAGGAAAGTACGGGATCGCCTTCTCACGGACTTTCTAATCCGTCCCTAAGTCCATGCCCAAAATAAGATCTAGGTAGTTTCAGTATCAGTATGACTTTTGGGAATGGAAAACAAATCACAGGTATGCTCGATCTTGGAGCCGGAATTAACCGTATGCCTTACTCTACCTTTAAACAATTAGATTTAAGGGAATTGAAGTTCACCGTGTTATGTCTGCAACTTGCTGATAGGTCCATTAGGTATCCCACAGGCATTGTTGAAAATATTTTAGTCCAACTAGGTGGTCTTAAAATTCTCACTGATTTTGTTGTTTTGGATATGGAAAAGGATAAAGGTAATCTTAAAGATCATACTATACTGTTGGGTAGACCATTCATGGCAACCACTAATACTTTTATCGAGATCGGCCATACCTTCACAAGCTTCCTCCGAGCCAAGGTTTGGGGGGATAAAATGTCCTTTCTGCCCTAGATCATCCGAAAATACCTGCCGCCAGGCTTCATTCAAAGTCTACCCCGAAGGAATGTGATCAGGGGCACCCGCGGAGTCGGCCTGGTCCTCTCGGTCTGGCTGGGCTTATTTATTTTGATCCCGCTCCATCTCCTCCGCTTGAGAGGCTGCTCCTCTTGGTCATCCGTGGCCTTACGCTTGCACGCTGAATTTCGGCCCACCTTTCTTCCTCGGTCTTGGTGGTCTAGTCAACATTTGCCCCAACACCCCGGCGGTCCGCCTTACTCAGCTAAGGCGAGCAAAGACATCCACCACTGCTGGACCTACAACAAATGTACAAAAAATGAAAGAAGGCAAAAAAGATGTTGAAATGCGAGGAAAATCAAACTTATGAAAATCATTCTCACCTAGGGTTTCAGTCTGTCGCGGATGCTCAGTCAGCTCAGTTCGCTCGACCATGGAAAACACTTGTCTAAGAGGTTCGGACCTTAGCAGGGTCGTCCCAACATGTCCATCCCTCAAAGACTGTGTCTCTGGCACCGACATCCCGCCTCACTCAGCTCGCGGTGGACTTCCCCCATCTTGCTATTCCTAGGCCACCTCTTATTCAACCTCCGACTCGACAGGCAGCCTACATCACAGACCGGCCCGAGATAACTCTACCTTTGTATCCAAGATCTGAATCCTCCTGTCCGACGCGGCCAATGCTTGGATGTTTTCTAGCCGATTCACAAAAGCGATTGAAAGACGGTTTGGGGAAGGACGATTCCCTGCACGGAAAGGATAAAGAATTAATGATTAGAAAAATTTCTGAAAGTTTAAATAATGGAATATACTTACGAAAATCGTATCAGAATTGGAGCGGAGGAGAAAGAAATAAGTCCCCTTGGTGGGTCTGCCAGTCACCACCAACCTAGAACCATTTATCTTTCCACTCCTTTAAGGACTGTGGAAGGCCCAGAACCAACCTGTCCGTATAGCCAGACTGGGTCTGTACATAGTACCACTCCAATGGTCGCCCCTGACCCGGGATCGCCTTCCACACAAATAGCTCATTCAACTCTTAAAAATGAGGGAACGGGTAGTTCTAACGAGAGAAGAGGATGAGCAGTCCAATTATCCGACCCTAGGTCATCGGATGCACTTGGTTATCAGCCTCGGCAAGGGGAACCTTAGCTCGTACAAGATGTTGTGGATGCACCCCATCGGCGGATGCTCAGGCACCTTGGCATGATCAGGCAACCAGAAGTACACTAACGAGGGGATCTGGTGCCTCTGATGAAGGGCCTCCAACTCGTGTTGCATCATCAGACCTATCTGCTCGTTCTGGTCGGTCCAAGTCCACCCTTTCACCACATTCAATGGGGGTCTGCTGCTTGGTCCTGCGCCTCGTTCTACCTAGCTAAGCCCCACGCCCGCCGCGACGTCTGGACTACCATGTTCCTCCCCACTTGCTTCAGAAACCCCTGCGGCGGTCGTGCCCATACCCTCCGGTACCCTAACCTCCTCACGGTCACTATGCTTGGGCTCCATATTTGAATCTTCTGAGTTGTTTACTTGCTGGTTTGAACTCTATGCTTGTTCACTGACGCCTCCAAAGATAAGTCGTCTTGTATACTTGACCATCTCGGATCATGGTGATGGGGGTAGGATTGAAAATCACGTATCACTTACTTAAAGGAACCTCCGGTTCATGACCATGGCTTGAACTGGAGACTTTAATGATGTTGGGGCTCTGTGGTGTTGCTTCTCTTTCCGGCGATGGATTTACGAATGAAGGATCGTCGGACGGAGGATCTTCGATCTCAACTTCAAAGCTAAAATCTCGGTTTTGACTGTCGTCAGTGGAACCAGACATGTTTTTCGAAAAAAGAAAAGAAAAGAAGAAAGAAAGGAAGAATTTGGGAAGTTACCTAAGTGTTCTTGAGCTTCTGTTCCCAAAAGCCGACCTGAAATCTCCTGCTCGGTCTCTGCAAATGATAGTCTATATGAAGTGAATGCGAAAGTGAGAAATGAAAGAAGAAAGCCATATTTATAGGTTAACTTCCCTCGAAAGTATCGCACCAGTTGAAGAGGGCGCGTCTTTTCAAATTCAAAAAAGCTGGGTAACTGTCACGTCCCCACGTTTCCCGCACAATGATGGTCCAACAGAAAGATGCCACGTGATTGTCATCATGGGACTCAATTAATGCACCGTTTTAGACATTGATGGACAGGTGACAGCTTTAGCAGACCGTTTGACTTCTCATTCTTTCTTTCCAATAAAAGTTTAAATCCATTTCGAAGAATCTTCTTCTCGGAATTAAACTTGGGGGCCATTAATGATACCCAAGCCGAGTTGAGCAAAAATATGTCCACGTAGCCATTCAGGTGATGATGACGAAAGTCGTCCAAGATGACGTGGACCGACCTGGATGACGTAAGGAACCGACCTGATGACGTGGACTGAGCCAAGCCCGGCCCACTATAACCAAATAATTTCAGTAAGTGCTCCACTCAATAAATCTCTCACTAAGGGGATTCAACACACCAGTGGTAGACCAAGATGCCACCTGTCAACGAGCCAACGGGACAAGTCAACAAGCTTCTCTCACCACATGGCCAACATGCGCCTCATGCACACCAGGGAGAAGACACGTGTCCTACAATTATCCCACTATTATCTTAGGTGTAATGATGATTAACCCTCTAATTGTATTAGTATAAATAGATCTCATTTATTAGGAAAAAGACAAGAGAGAAAATCCTACTATATAGCTAGTAAAATTCAAATCGAGTGTACGAAGCCGACCATACATGTTATGCTCGGTATTCAGTATAAAAAGGTAGAATTAGCCACTTTTTATATTTACCAAGTGTTCCCTTTTTATTTCCAAGTCATATAATTGTGATATTTTCTTTGTTGATTCAAGAAGAACATCAACAACATGTATATGTTTAATTAATATTGAATCATTCCAAATTAAATTCCTGCCTCTATATCACAATTTGATGTACTAAAACATTACTCTTTCGGCCTTAAGAAATAGTGCATATGTAGGCCTAACCAGAGCAACCCGAAGCTGCATAAAAACTATTTAGATGTTAACAAAAAAATTATTCTTCGCCAACTTGAAGCATTTTCAGAATATTTTCTAAGGATAATTACAAAAATTAGGGGAATATTTATTATTTTAAAAGATAATCATCCTTTTTTGTAGTTAAGTTAAACCTCAGGGCCATTTTTTATAGTTAACCCTAGTTTCTATGTTGCCAAAAACACCCCTTGAGAAAATCTATATATATATAAAAGCAAGAAAGTCCTATTTTAAGTAACTTCCCGCCAAAATTTGTTGCTAATTATGGAAATAACAAGAAAAATAAAAAACAAAAATATAGTTCGCTTTGTAATCACGCGCTGCAAAAGTTGGGGAGTTTTAGAAAAGAAACATGTCCTGCATTTTTTGGGGAAAAAAAAAAAAACGTTTCCAGCATTGAAAATTGAAATGGAGTTCCGGTACTTTTAATTTTTTTTGTTCAAATTTTGAAGAAACACTTCGTATTTCGTGGGGACTAATCTATGCAACCATTAATTAAGAAACATGCCCTGTATTAGAGTGGAGGTCTGTTACTTAAAGTTTTTATTTTTATTTTATTTTGAGAAGAAACTCATCGTATTTCACGAGGGGCCTATATCATAATCTATTTTTTGCATAGAAAGTGGTGCAATTAAAAACAATAAAATCAATTTAGTTTATTAATCCCTGCAGCTATCTTGGGCACCAAAAAAGGTCATTCAAATTTTGAATTTGGTCGAGTAATAAATAATGTAGTTGATATAATTTATTCCATGGAATTTATTTCCCATTTGAATATAAAAATAATACAAATCCATAATAAAACTTACAATCTTTCATCATAGAATATTGTGCATGACCAATATAAATAGGAACATCTTCATTCCATAGCCCAACTCCAAATTTGAGCTACTACGTATACTACAAAAATTCTAAATCACATAAATTATTTGCACTGCACAAGACAACCCCCCAAAAAAAAAAAAGACAAAATCCTGCATCATAGCTCTTCGCTCAGCTTGGCTATGTATTGTGAGTAATAACTGAAAGACACGCTCAGTTTCAAGCATTGAAGTTGCAGTAATACCTTCAACGTTCCATCTTATTGCAATAACTTGGATCCCTTCAGTTAGAGTGTGTCTTTCATTATAAAGAGGTACGTTAATTTTTAATTTCTGCATGCCATTCTTTTGTAATTTCGAGATGCATCTAAATGAAATTTGAAAACAATTAACTATCCCAGTTGCATTTAAATATAAAATTAACGGTTAAATTTATCATATGCATGTATTGTGACCAATTTAAAAGAACATGGCTATTTAAATTTAATAAATATTTATATAATAAAGATGACAGTACACAAATCATAATACCCAAAAAGAAAGTTACTATTCAAAAAACTCAAAACACCCCCTCATTTGATTTTATAAAGACGAATTAAACTGAACATGTAGCATAATAAATGGTCAATAAGGTTTAAATCTGAAAATTTTAATATTCATTAACAATAATACTTACTTTCAAGACAACTGCATTTCACTCAAAACATGCTTATATTTTCTATTTTTTTGGAGGAAAAAACATGCTTATACAAACTCATGCCAAATTACATTTTGAAATTTCCCAATCAGTCTGATTCTCTTACTACCATTCATCCAACTATGTACGAGTTAGAGGACTTACCTGAGAAGGACACTAATTTACAGTACATATATATGTGGAAGGTCAAAGTGTCTGTAGTTTTGTTTTGCCAAAATAAATTTTTTAGAGTTTCGTGTTTTTCTGTATAAAATTAAAAAAAAAAGGCATTCGAACTATAGTTTTCTCAAATCTGAACAATTATAATTTGATTTATATCAGAAACTCGAAACGCATTTCCCATAAATATAGTATAAGATAATTAAATCCGAAAAATAATAAAACTATACTTATCTGAAATCAAAGAAAGGAAGCAGAGTACGTTGCCATCTTTGTTTGTGTATACATTTTTTTCAAGGGTTTCTAGATAGGTTTGGAATTTTGATAATAAGATGGGTTTTTTACTAAATAAAAAATATACTATTGAACCAGGAATGTTTTATATATATGGAAATCTTGAGGGAAAATTACCAAAATCGATATCTAACATGGCGTTGATTTGGAAAAATTAAATAATAAATCAGAAACGATGAATCAAACACAAATAATCTATTGTTTTTCATGAAAACTAATTCCTCTTTTTTTTTTTTGATGGAGATAGCAACTTGATGGATAAGAAAGCACAAGGTAATTCAAAATGACTTGGATGAAGATGGCGGGTGTCTGAACTCTGACAGAATGTCATCTATGACCTTTTTAGGGCAACACGGAATTAAATTTTTTTATAATAGTTGTTTGCCCGAGCCCAAGTAATTATTGGATGGTCTTTAACTGATTTGGACCAATTTCTCTTTGTTATACATTTGTCTACAAAATATATATTTGGTTATTGAATACTTAGGCCCATGTAACTTTTAATTTTTTTTTTTTTGGTTCAAATAGGATAATTGATTTTAACAAAGGTGCCAATCTATGAGGCTGATTGATTTATATTATGTTACTTTATTCATTTTTTTTTTTTGACATGTATTTTAAATGAATGTATAAAGTATTTTGCAGATGTTGATTTTCAATGGTGTAGTGGTAAAAATAAAAGTGTTCTTTCCCTTATATAATATTTATTTATTTTTATATTTTAACTATATATTGAAATTCCAGACTTTGTAATCTCTGAAAATTAGAATTTGTTTTAATATACAATCCGTGCATCGCACGGGTGGAATTCTAGTGATTTATAATTAGAAGACTTGATCAATCATCCTTGAAATTGGATATTTGAAATAACGTTCCTCTATGGGAGTGTTGTAGTAATTCTTCTCTGAATGTAGTTAGTATCATATGAATAACTAGCAATGTCTTTACAGCGACCTGAAATATGCTCGACAAAACTAATAATTTAGTCCTAAAATATTCTCATATGCATTAAAATACACAATTAAAAGGGCAAACACTATAAACGGTAAAATGTATAAGTGCAGTTTACAATCTAGTTGCCCATTTTTGCCAATCTTTGTGATAGTGCATGAGTGCAGTAGGCAACATCTGCTCTCGCACGGTTTATAGATAATGTTGTAAATGTCCCTGAGTGAAAATGGAGAATATTCAATATATTTCTGGGAACAAATGTGATACAAGAATAAAACATGTATTATATTGGTAAGTGTTTAGTTTATTCTATGGAGATGAACAATAATTCTATTTTCTTCATCTGAAAACTCCCCATGCTTAATTTCTCATATGATTATTTGTCTTTTAGGGTAAATTGGTTGCACTAACTTTGGGATCTGACACCGACAATAATATTGTTCTGTATGGTACAATTATACCTAATAGAGCTGGTGAACTTAATGGTGCTTCATTACCCAATAATTGCATCTGCATCGCCATTGATGAAAGAGTGGAAGAGTTTGCCCCTTCGCCAGTTCCAACTTCGAGGGTATGTCACAACAGTGGTTTATACAAGGTCTATGTTTATTGTTCACAAATCAAACAAGCTAACTATCTCGTGAAGATATTAAAGAAGTACGTTTTGAGTGGGCGAATTGCGTATGAAATTATATTGGCTAAAAAATATTATTTTTTTGGCCTTTTATTTTGGCAGAGGACTTTATGTATAACTTATATTAAATCTTTATTGTTTTGGTCATTTATGTTGGTAGAGGATTTATGCATAACTACTACTAATTATTATTGTTTTGGGCCTTTTGTGACATTGAATTATAGACTACAATTTGAAGTAGCTTAATTTCATTAATCTTGTGAATATAAGTTTAATTTGTAATTACAGTAGCAAAAATCAAAAAATAAGGTGGCATACAATGGCAAAATTCACATTCAAAGACAACAATTTTTCATTGTTGCAAAATTGTTGCGGTTGAGAACAAAGATAATGGTGTATAATTGTTGCACAACTGTTGTTGTTTATGTAAATAACAACATGTCCAATATGTTGTGAGACTATTGCCTTTATTCTAAACATCAACATTTTGTTTTTGTTGTCATTTAGTACCCCTATTACAACACCACCTTCTACAACAGTGTTTTGTCTTAATAGACAATGGTGAAAAATTGTTGTCGCTTTCAATTTTTCTTGTAGTGACTCCAAGTGATCGAAAATCCTTTTCTAACTTCAAAATCCTTTCTTCTGTAACCATTGGACCCTGTTTCCCAAAGAGTCTAGGTGGTGCGAAACGTTGGAATTGTTCCACAACTTCGGTAGTACATGGTGCTCCTCGGGGTGCATTTGGCGCATTCTGTGGTATTACTTGTTGCACAATCTGTTGAAGGGTAGTTAGGAAGTCTCTGGCAAATTCTGCCTTTATTGCTCCTGCTGTAGGAGCCGGTGGTTCTGGTTTTGCTGCATGTTTGCTTGCAGCTGTTCCGATGGAGGGCTCTGTCTCTGGCCTAGGCCTGCCACACTGTCTCCGTTGTGGTGCCATTTCCAATAGTTAACTGCAATATCATAGCGCCCTAGTTAACTAGCATAGGCTCGCCAGGGAGTCTTTTCCCAATACAAAACTCTAACAACTAAACTTGATCATGCCATCTAAAGATATAAAAGTTCTGTTAATTTATCTAAAATTTAACTAATTGTCAGCTTTATTTGAAGGACTAAGTTCAAAAGTCTAAGTTCATGAAACAACAAATGATCTAAGTTCAAAGTTCTTTATTCGTGAAGTTCTTAAAAGAATCACTAGTTTTTCAAGATTTGTCGTACTAGTTCTCATAAATTTCTTGTAAAATTTCTCTAAAGTTCTTCATAATTCATAATCATTCTGGTACGTGGAACAAGTTCATAATCTTTCATTTCATAAAATTTTCTTGAAGTAATATGCAATAATCAATGCATTTTACTAAAATATATCTTAGAGCGAGCGTATGTTTTGTTAACATGGTCGTCTTTTCCATTTTCAATAATTAAGCTCTTATAAAAAGAGAAAGTTTTAACGAAAAATCATATCTAGTTTATAGAAATGTAAACGTGCTTTGATGCCCCTTGTTACACATCATATTACATCAAACATATGAAATCGTTTACTCAAAACACATGTAATTTCAAAAGAGTGGGAAAATATGAAGCGACGCCCACACTGCCAGACCCTTATGCCTCGACTCCGAGTTCATCATCATTATGTGAAATATAAAAATATTTGAAGGCATGAGTTGTGAAACTCAATAGGAAACGTAAACAGTTACACTATATTGATCTAACAACTATACTACAATAAAATCATTTCCTGACACCGAGGGGTCTCCCCGCCTGTTGGCAACTTATATATATAGCCCAAAGAATTTTCCTAACACCGAGGGATATCCCCCACCCATTGGCAGCTTGTATAGTCCGTCGGCTCTTCTAGACACCGATGGGTATCTCCTACCCGTTGGCAACTTGCATAGCCCATCGATACATTTTAGCAATTATAGAGAGTTCGACAAATATAGTATAGTAGTACGACATGCTTACAAAATCAAAAGTTTACCCACCTTTGATATTTAATAGAATACTAGTGATGTAATTGATTGTATCAGACCACCTAACACAATTCAATTCTTCAACTTAATGACATAGGAAAAATTTATATAATCATTAGAAAACTTAGTCTCTTAAGCTAAGTAAACTCTAATACGTTCCTTAAAGTCAAGTATCCTATAATCGGGTGTTTGATAACCTTTTAAAGAGCTTTAAAAATGATAGGTGACTAAAATCAAAGTTAAAGTCAACAGTCAAAGTCAAAAGTCAACATAAAAGTCAAAGTCAAGATCGAAGTCAAAATATCACCAACTAAATTTAATTAGTCCTTAATTAATTATTTTTAAATAATTAATTGACTAATGACTCATTTAGATATAATTATCGATTAATCAAACACTTAATTAATAAAATCATAAATTGGTTTTAAACTCTTGACTCATTTAAAAGTAACACGTCGTCTCATAAAAATCTCATAAATATCTTGGTCACATAACTTTTAAAGAAAATATTTCCAAAATTTCATGTTTCCCGAAAAATCGCTTTACGTCACTTCGCCATCTTTTCACGTCATAACTCTAACCTACTAACCTAACACTAACACTGTAATACCCGAGCCTCTCAACACTCACCTGACCAATATAATCATGCATTAAATATGACTTATGTGTTATTTGCATTGATAATGGCATCGTATAATTCATTTTATTTTATAAGTAATGAATATTTGAATACTTTTAAAATTCTCAAATAGTGCTAGTTGTAGAGCCCTTAATTTAAGTAGTTGATTGTTGGTATAGAAACAAAATATCTCGGAGTCAAACTATTAGGTAGCATTTGATTACACGTGGTACATTTAGAGGTGAAAGATGACATCGATTTGTGTGTTAAGAAATAAAATATGCGAATATATATTTGATGAAAGAATTAATATAGCTTTTGAAAAGTATCTAGTATTAAATCTAATATATATATATATATATATATCTCATATTAATAATGCAATCATATATATAATAAAGGAGGACTATTATATATATAACATATAAAAATATGCATAGAAATAGGATAACTTACACATTAATCATAAATGGCGAGACATGCATGCACGTTCATACTAATATATATATATATATATATATATATATAGGATTGGTTGAAATGAGACCAAGCCCTTTAGGTAAGACCGTGCGACCACATCTAGATCATTGGATTGAATAATCAATGGTTCAAACTTTTAGACTAATTTTAAGCATAGGTGCCTCTTTCAGGCGCATTAATGTATTTTCGGTCTAACATACAAGGGATAAGTTGGTAATTTTATCAGTTATCATTTGGTAAAAAAAAATCTACCTTATCCACATCTTCGGGATTTTTGGGTTAGTTAATTTTCAAATTTGTGACAGACCTCTCAGTTTTGAACCCAAAAGTCACGTCCCCTCTTTTTCTCTACAACTTGCGAAGGTTTTTGCTTCTTCACTAGGGTTTGGACCGTCTTCTTCTTTGCAAAGTTCTCAGCGGATTTTAGGTATGTCTTCGTTTCTTTGCTCGTGTTGATGGCCTGGGTGTTTTTTCGGTGAGATTGCTTGACTTTTTGTGGGTAATTTACTGGATATCTAGGGGTTCAATTTTTTCTTGTTCATGTTGAAATGTGTTCATATGTCGTTTTTCATTGTTTTGCAGTCCCCTATTTTTCACATTTATTCTTCTTTCGCTTTCTCATTTTTTCTGAAATTTATCCCCAATGTCGAATGCTTTTTTTACATATTTGTTATCTGCACCTTTGTATTTTGCGATTTCTGGTATAGGTTTACCCGGTGTTAGATTTTGTAAATTAAGTTTCTTCAGGGCACATGATTATGCAGTTTTAGAGTACATATTTTGTATATATAGGGTTGATATTTTGTATACATTGCGAACTAGTTTTATATTTTAGGGTATGGTGTATATGAAGACGTATATTTATTTGATGTTGTATATTCAGAGTCTAAATTTTGTATATTAGTTATGTAATAATGTATACTTAGCTATGTTTAAGTGTATACTTAGTGTCCATATTTTGCATATTATGCTATTTAATGAAGTATATTTAGTGTATAAATTTTGCATACTTTGATTATAGTTTTTGCAAATAAAAGTTATTTTGTGGTTTTTGGTGTTAATAGTCTAATTTACGTCTCTTTTAGTTCTGTCCACATATGTATGCATAATTAGTTGTGTAATAATGTTTACTTAGTTGTGTTTTATTGTATACTTAGCGTATACAATAAAAGTCAGAGAGTTGTGATTTATATGATGAATGGCCGAGTTTGTTTGAGAGGACGAATTACAAAATTACAACTACTTGGGTGGCTAGTAAAATGTTGAGTGTGTGGATGTGGGTGACTGGTTTAGGAGGCCTTTCTTGTTGTTGGTCTACTGTCTTGTAATTGGGAACTTGCAAAGTGGATATGTGAATCCACTTTTACAGAAAAGTCTGGTAGATGTTAGGAATTTAGGTTGGTGCGATCACACTTTGAAGACTTTGCTTGAAAGAAGAGCTAGTTGGTCACCGGATACTAATCCAGAATTCAACGGCCCATTGTTGTTTTTTACGGTAATCTTTGTCCCTTTAAAATTGCGTATTGTTTTTTTCATTTGTATGTAATAAGTTTTTTTAACGTAATTTATGTTACTTCACAGGTATTTTATGTTGATAGAGTAGTGTAGCTTAAGAAGGAGCACTCCAAGGACGCGTCCCAAGTATTGGCTTGGAATGGAGATAAAAAAAAAAAAGCAACCAAGAGATTGAACTTTGGAGTTACAGATAGGGTTTTATTGAGCCACCGTTCGATGGGGAAGTAGTGTTGGAGTCGTGTACGAATTTGCTGGGGGTAGGGAAGAAGAAAGAAACAAAAGGTCATTGAGCTTCGTCGTCCGATGCCGATGTGCAGGCTGTTTTATGTTTGTTGTGTTTTTTCACTGTTATATGTCATGTTTATTTTAGTTCTATATTTTGTATATTTAGTCTTGTAATTCTGTATATTTAATGTATAAATGTTGTACATCTTACCTTTATTATAATGTATTGTAGTCTCTTATATGTCATGTTTATTTTATTTAGATATTATGTATATTTAGCTTGTAGTTTTGTATATTTAGTGTATAAATATTGTACATCTTACATTTTATTGTAAGGTACTGTAGTCTGTTATATGTCATGTTTATTTTAGTTAGATATTATGTATATTTAGTCTTGTAATTCTGTATATTTAGTATACATATATTGCATTTGTACATACTCTGACTGAATACATATGTTTTTTGATGTGCAGGAACTACTAATAAATTGGTAGCCAAATTGACATGTTTGTCTTCTGATGTTGTAGAGATTATATCATTTCTCCAGAGATCTCCGAAAGAGTTGGATATGGATGCAGAATTAGCTAGAATTGGGGATGTTGCTAGGGGCTTGATATGCTCCACTGCATTACCGGGTGGGGTTCGACGATCTGATGACAGGTTGGAAGGGAGTGAGAGTCAACAAAATTAAGATTTTTGGAGCAAGCCAGGGAATATTGCAGTGATCGAAGCGATTAAAATGCCATTTTGAAAAGAGATGAATCGAAGAAATGGTGTGATGACTCACCAAGTTTCAGTCTTGGATTGACGCAAGATACATTTGTCTGGATCTGGAATGACATCCTTGACACATCCCAGTATTACGAGAAGAGTGTCAGTGAGGTGGGAGATGGTGGTTTGGCAAGGACAGATGAGTGCGAGATTGAGCCGGTTGGGGTAATTATTTGTGTTTTTTATTTTTTATGTTTCCATGTTTATATTACTTGTATATTATGTATTTTAGTTTTGTTTTTATCTATATTTAGTTTCACTTTTTTGCTTACTTGTTTTGTAGGTTCAAGAAACAGAGGTTGGTGGCTCTGGGGTGGTTGAGGTGCAAGCTGTTAATGAAAATTCCAACATTGTATATTAACATTAATTTCATATTATGTATATTTAGTTTCTATTTATGTATGTTTTGTTTCAATGTATATATTACCTTTATACTATGTATATTTAGTATTATATTATGTATATTTAGTTTAATGTTTATGTATATTAGTTTCCATTGTCTGCTTATTTGTTTTGTAGGTTCAAGAATCTGAGGCTGGTGGTTCTAGGGGGGATGAGGAGCAAGTTGCTCATGTGAATGAAAAATCCAAGGCTTTGCATTGTCTACTTCATCATTATTTGCATTGTGTTTGTAGGTTGAAGAAACGGAGGTTGGTCGTGTACGGCCTGGTGGTTCTAGGGAGGTTGAGGGGCACGACACTCCTGTAATTGAAAAATCCAAGCATGTATGAATATTTAGTTTCACTTTTTCGCTTATTTTGTACTACTTTTATCATTAAATAAGTTAATCTCTATAATTAACCCCATGTTGTTTGTAGGTGCAAGAGAATCGAAGTTGGTGGTCTACGGCCTTACGGTTCTGGGGGGTTGGAAGGGCAAGATACTAAAGCTCAAGAAAAATATAAGAAAGTTGTAACCGGGAAAGCACCTAGGAAGACAAAGAAAACATAGGCATTGTCTTCACCTTTTGTGGCTAGACAGATTGATGTTGCCTCGAAGTTGAACCAAATCGAGAATATGATTGTGAATTGCCAGTTTGAAAATCTGGGGACGGACAAGTAAGAATTCAGTTTGATACAACATATTAAGTTTTGGAGTTTTATTTTTTATTTTTTACAATGTAAATTTTTTTATATGTAGGGATGACATTATTTTCAACGTCGGGGATAAAATGCTGTCAAGGGAGGATTTGGAGACCATGCGTCCGTGAGGGTATATTATTGTGTCAATTTTAGATGTTTGGTCATGGATGATGAATCTGAAGGAGGGCTTGAGGAGTAACACTTCACCAAATAGATTTTTTGCTTCTTGTTTTATGATTGTATGTTTTTTGTATTTGTATTCCTTCCTTTCAGTTTTCACTTGCCTGTTTGTAGGTCCCAAGGGGTGTAAGTGTAAGGTTTAGAAGGGGGGGTTGAATAAACCTTACCAAATTTTCGATTTAGTCCTTTTAAATATACGAGTTGATTCTACACCAATTTTGTGTCCTTGATAGACAATCGAATTAGTCACTCAAGAGTTAATCTCTCAACGACTCACCGAGTGATGGAGTAACTCGCTTGTTGGCTATAATTTGACTCAATCGTGGTTTTGTTTTCAGCGGAAGACTTAACACCCTTAAGTTTGATAAAGCAAGATTTTAGAGCTTGATTTAGTACTTATGAATTATCAAGTGGATAGCAAATTTATCAACGATATAAGCGATTAAAATTGCAAGAATTAAAGTCTTTGAAAAGTAAATGACACAAAGAAGTTTTTATAGAGGTTCAAGATGGGGTAATTCTTCTACTCCTCTCTTCTCCAACTCCCGGAGGAATCCACTAAGTAATGATCGGTTTACAAAGTGGTAACATGTCCGTATACAAGTCTTGATCACAACAAATGACTTGATCCTTAGGGACTCGATGCTGAGACGCCTTGATCACTTAGTCAAGCCTCGTGCGACTCGGCTTCTTCACAGGCAATTTGCCTTGTTACTACAAACTCACTTGCTCAAGCTCTTTGGATTTGATCACGAAGCCCTCCAAAAGCTTAAGACTTGGTTCAACTTTGAACCTTTCTACAATCCTTCCCGGAATGTAGACCCCTTTTCTTCAAAAGTTTCCTCTTCAACTCGATTGAAGTTCTCTTTCCTTCACGGGTGAGTGTTGGATTGATGTACTTCGTAATGTAGGCTTGAGGATTGAGAATGTTTCATTTTTCTAATATGCTTGTATATCTCACGTGTGTGTCATCCTTCTTCTCAAACAAACTCCTCGGCCTTTTATAGTGAACTTTCAAAAATTTGCCCGTTGAAGAGATAGGCTTATTTTTGAAAGTCACTTTGCGTCGTTGGCTTGTCTTGTTGCGTTCTTGGAATTGCCATTTCCTCGTATGAATTGTTCTATCACCTTTTCGAGTTCGACACGGTGTAGTGCTTCCCATTGGTTCATTCCTTTTGCACGCTTCGGGGAGCACTCAGAAAGGTGGTATGGAGATATTACTTGTTTAAGTAAATCTCTTGATTTTTGTGCAACGGTTCTTTTCGATTATCTCGACTTGATCGCATTTTCTTGCTTTCCCCAGGTGACTTAGAGTCGGCTTCCAATCATTGAATGACTCTTCCGTCACTTCAACTTGAGACTTGCTTTTCTTGAGTTGACTTGACCGATGCTCCACTCACCGCATCTCACCGCTTCTCTAGTAGAGTTCCCTGTCTACTCTTCTTTGCCATACTCACTTGTCTCGCAGTGAGTCTTCCTTCAAGTCTTGATTGTCTTCTTGCATGTTAGGCGTGGTGACTTAACTCAGCTTGGCCAGCTCTATTCATTGCAATGCATTTTACAACAAGAATTGGGGTGCCAACTTTCTATTCTAAGTTTTACATGGCATTCATCAAAATCTAAACAATAAAATTCCTAACAATTTCCCCCTTTTTGATGATGCCAAAACTTAAACCATTCAAAAATGCAAATAGCAAAGATACATACGATAGTGTATTGACATAGAATGTATGCGCACTGATCCGCTTTATTGATCATATCATTCTTGTTCTTTTACACAATCAAGTTTACAAGGTGTATCAGAGCACATATTTGTCTTCAACAAAAATAAAATAAAGAATTTATAGTTTTATTACAGAAGACTTACATTGTATGTATTTACAAAAAAATACACGAAGGGGTGTACAAAGAACACTTCATCTCCTTCATTTGTCTCCTTCTCTCATCTTGATCGATCTTCTTCTTCTCTTCTTCTTCTTCTTCGTCGTCACCTTCTTTTTCTTCTCATATGCCTTCCTGGCAGCTTCATCTCTTCTTATTCTTTCCCCGTCTCTCCTCCCATAATCGAGTTTGTCTCTTGTTTTATTCTTCTATTCTTTTTGCATACTCGGCGTTAGTTTTAGCCACTCGCAAATTCGCTACTTGGTCAAGCCCACCAAAGAGATCCCTCCTTTCTTTCCCTGGATCCACGTATTCAATGTTTTTGGGCGAGGCCTGGGTCCAAGCTTCCTCCACTACTCGCTTCTTCCTCTACCTGCAGGCGTATCAGTCTTGGTCTTCTTTCTTTCCAAATTGAGTGACCGGTAATGAGTGACCAAAGCAGAGCGATCGCTGGTAGTCTGTCTGTCGCCTTCTTCACATAACGTGAGACCCTTTTTTCCAAGATGAGTCCCAAGCTTGAGCCATAGACATATTTGCAAAGTATCCCCGTTCGAGCGTCTTAAACTCATCAACGATCGTGGCTCTGTCTCCGACATCCGAGATGGCATAGGTGTCTCTCGTCTCTTTGGAATGCCTCCATGTTCTTTCAAGATGTTCATAACCCTGGCATCCATTCTTCCTTCCACTTCCTTCATCCCTCGCTTCAATTGTTTTTCTTTTTTCACCATAGATACATCGTGAGTGGTGGAGTGGCGAGTCACGAGGAGTTTGCTTTGCTTATAATGTCACCGTGACAGGACCTTGTTGGGGGTTTGTGCAATCATCAAAGTCACATCCGTCGACCCTTCCCCTCAACAAGCTTTCCTTTCTTCTCGCTTTCAAGACTTCCTCGGTGATTTTCCCTTCTCACCGCTTTTTCTTCTCGCCTTCAGATTTTAGCGCTTTGAGGTATTCCTTTCCCCCTTTTTGGCATCATCAAAGGATAGAGGAACCCCAGGGAACATCTTTGGCAAGCATGAAGTCGAAGTCTTCGATGGTTGAGTTAACGCTTCGAGTCTGCTGCGTTGTATGCAACACGGAATTCGGATCGAGTAGCGTTGGATTCTCACAAATCGGCTTCATCTCTCCCATGAGAAGGCCAATTTTCTTGTCATGTGTTCTTCCAAACGCGTAGATCATTTGTATTTTGCTCACGCAGCAGCTTGATCTCGGCGGTGTGAGCTTCATGCATATGCTCAATATGTTCTCTCGGCTTTGTTTTTGCATCGGCATTTTCACTCTCCATACCAAGACTTGTTGAACAATGTCCTGAAGAATCGACTTGTTCCACACGCATTGTTTCTTCTTGTTGCCACCATTCCCTTATTCTCGACTGTGATGCCTCTCAAGTCGGCTGTAAGTTGGCATCTCTGTTGTCGGGCCGCATGTACAAAGAGGCTTGATGCCTCTCCATCCGTTCAACCTCGGCAAAGAGTGCCTTGAACACTTCTCGAACTTCACCGATTCTTCATTGCGGTGATGGCCATACAAACATCAAAGTCATAAGTCATTGAACAATGGTGCTCAAGAGAAAACGGAGTCGGATGCAGTGATAGCGTGCGCTCATTCTCTCGACTCTTCATGGAGGTCGGGTACTCTAGAGAAAAAGGAAAGGATTCTATAAAGATTCATCACCGCCCACCGGGATTTGTTCGATGATGAGCGGTGAGCGTGAAGTTCTTTTAGGAATCGACCTGCTGCGACTTGAGGGGCCTCGCAGCAGGTTTTACGGTTCAAATTGGGTTTTGTTGTGAAGTAGACCGCTTGCCGAGCCTCACCTTTCTTACCTTCCGTTGGTCTCAAATGATTTTTCCATTTCAGATGGCGGTCCTCGGCCTTTATCGGAAGCGTCATCGGACGATGATGAGATTTCCATTGGTGGCTCATCATCAAAGTTAAAAGTTTGACGAGTGGTCTTGGGATCGACTTGCTCGTGTGCTTGGAACATCCGCAATCGAGTCTTTTGGATTTGTCATGGGGATGACTCGGCCTTCTTCGCTTTCGATCCCGGGAAAAGTGACATCGGGATTGTCCTGGGAATCATGAAGTGCGCTTATCTCCTTTTCGGATGGGTCGATGATAGCGGGAGGGATGTTCTCTATATCGCTTCTTTACCCCGGAAGTCTCAACCTCCCGTGGGCCTTCGCACCTCCAGCGAGCTCTCTCTGCAGAGGCCTTGTCCTCCCTTTCGACATGTCACTGTCTTAGGGTCTTCTACGGTGGCATCCATTGGAGTCTCGACCCCATGGATTGCACTTTCATCGCCAGTGTTAACTCCCGGGCATTCCTTTCAGTGCCTTGATCGCATCGCCAGTGTCATTAGCCTTCGTGATTGGCACCTCACCGAGAGCATCTCAATCGCCTGAAAGGCGTCGTTGATGGCAACTTGTCGTTCTTCTTGTGTTTGTAATTTCTCTCCTTCGCCTCCTTGATTCTTTGTGGAGTCATCTCGCAGATCCTCCGACCTTGCCGCAGTGGAGGGAGTTCCCCCTCGGTGGCGCACCCCGAGTGACTTGGAATGGGGTCACTCGTCTCCAAACTCCCGATCGTGTCTTTTGAATGTTCACCATTGGGGCGGTGGTAAAACACCTTCAATCGGGGTTGGGTCGATCGGGGTCCCCATTGTCCCGGTTTCATCGCCAAGTCCCTTATCGCCTTCTTCCGAGTGAGTCGGGAAGTGGTGGCGAACGAACGGCGATGGCGATTTCTTCGGACCACTCCCATTGGATCAATTTCACCGTGTGTTCGAGGACTCTCCTGGTCCCTCCATCAATCTTTGCTCGTGAAGGATTCTCGACTCGTGCAATGCTTGCTGCATTTGCAATTCTTCGTGGCGCCAGACATTCTCCTGGTTCCTCATCACCGCCGAGAAGACATCAAGGAGAGGATGTGTGTGTTACGTAGTGCGGAGATAGGGCGGATGCTTGCCTTCTCTCGTGCTTCGGCTTCTTCACTTGCTTTTCTCTCTCCTTGTCCTTGTAGATCGGCGGGATGTCCGTGCGATTGTCTTCATCCGTAGTGGGAGCACGATGAGTTAATCCAGGAAATTTAGCGCTTCCTCTTCTTCTTCTATAAACTCAGTGTCGTTGGAACTGTTCCTCGACTTGCTCAACTTCCATTTCCTCCACTCACGCAGACGATTTTGGATGTCCGGGTAAGGTGGAGATAGGATCATTACATCACTATCTCTGCTCCGGTTTCTTCTTTCACTTGTTTGCGTGAAATCGCAATGGTGTGTCTTCAGTTGCCTCTGCACGATCGCCTTGACGAGACTTGGTCGTTTCATCAATTACATCCGAGACTCTACTTCTCCAGCGATCTCCAGATCTGCTCTGGTGAGTGGTCGACTCACTGGTTTCTCGGCTCGGAGCGCTTGATAATCCGTCTTCGTCTCCAAGTTTGTACTGGGGAATTTCTCGGTTCGTAGATGTTGTCTTCTCGAGTCTTGTGCAATGGGGCCTTCTTGGTGTTTGTTTCGAGGAGCCGGCCGTCTTAGTTTCTCGATTCTCCTCTTTTTGACGATCGGAGAAGGTATTTGTGAGTCCTTCTCGACCGCTGCTGCGGGGCAGGAGACACGGCCGCTGCTGGGGCGGGTGACTCACCAAGCAGGGGCAGGAGCATGTTTGGTTTTCTTTCTTTGCTGGGGCGTGAGCTCTTAGCTTTAGCAGGGGCGGCTTTCTTCTTGGCCGAGAGGAAACAATCAGTATCTTGAGGTCACCGATTCCCCCTCACCGTGTGTCGCTCTCTTGGCGTAAGCTCGCTTCGAGCGCCGGAGAGGTTTGCTCTGAACATCCTCTTGTTAACATGGAATGCCTTCCCATGTCTAAGAGGGACTCCTTTCACCTCCAATAGCCGCCAATCACTAGGCCATATCCTGAGGATCCTCCAAATGAGCCATCTTCTTTGAAGGACTTGTTCCCCACGTTAAGCGAGTCCATTGAGACAAACTCAGCCTTGATTTATCTTCTTTTCTTCGATGATTGCAGCCATTACAATCGGTTTTGCCTTTGATGATTGGTCAAAGCCAAATTTGATGTCGATACATTTGGCAACTATATCCAACAGCTTGTGATAATCCTCCTTGCAGCTCTTGTTTGTTGTATACACTATTTTATCAAAGAAAGTCGGGCTTGGCTATTTCTTTCCAAGCATCGGCCAGGTTGACATCAACCGTTAATCTCGATGCTCCTTCCTGGGTAGTGAGCAATGTTCACCAAATCCTTGGCGAGATAGTCACCGCTTTCCGTGAACAGATGACTTGATTCCTTCATCGTGAATCTCAGCATTCACGTAGAATTGTGCGACCTCCTCCACGTAGGTCATCGGATATTCTAACGTTAGAAACGGTTTTAGTCCGGGTCGTTTCCAACTTCTCAGCGATTTTCTTCACTAGGGTGTCGTCGGACCCTGTTTCATCATTCCGTCGAAATCCACCGTAGAACCGGTGTGGATTTGCTTTCCTAACTTGGTAAAGTCATAAGTTGGTGCCATTTCTCGGGATTATATCAAGGAAAACTCGAAAATTGATTTGAAGGTTGATAGGGTTTCGAGAGTATTTTGCCTTTGCTTTTGAGAGAAAGAGATGAACAGTTTTAGAAGTGTGAGAGAGAAACGGACGAAAATGGTTTAAATATGGTTTATGAAAGGACGTGCGGGTGGTTTTTGAAATGTGATCGAAATCAACGGCTTGGATTTCGCACGCCTATTGAGCATTTCATGTCTCGTATTTAATGCGGCAAAGATTTATATCCAATCATAAGCTTGGTGTGCAGCTTTATGTCTGTACACATCATCATTATCTTTGACGTATTCCTTAAAACATTCCCGCTTAGTCAAAACGACTGCGTTTTTGTCACTTTGCTCATAAGTTATTCAGCTTATCCCTTAGTTGATTTAACTCTACTTCTCACGATTCTCTTAGTGACTCAAATATCAGTGACTTGGTGTAGTGACTTTCCGACATCTGGTGATTCTTGAAATGATTTACTTTTCACTCTTTTTCACCCCTTTTCTGTTCCATTTCTCTTCTTTGATTCGTCTCGAGTATCACCACTCAATTAGCCCCAACTCATGCTTGAGTTCTTCAAATCTTGACTCACATAGTGGTTTTGTGAAGATGTCACTAGTTGTTTATCGGTTGAGATATATTCCAGGATGATGTCCTTCTTTTCAACATGATCTCTTATGAAGTGATATCCGACATCAATATGTTTTGTTCTTGAGTGCGGCCAGATTTTGAGTGATGGCAATTGCACTTGTGTTATCACACATGATTGGAATTTCTTTTTCTTCAACTTCATAGTCTCTCACCTTTGTCTCATCCATAGGACTTGGGCACAACAAATGCCTGCAGCCTATGTATTCTCGCTTTTGTAGAGGTGGCTATTGAGTTTTGCTTGCTAAACCAGAAATCAGCTTTGTTTCCTAGCATTTGACATGTGCCTCAAGTGCTCTTCCCATCCCACTCGTGCATCCAAAGATAGTCGGAATCAATAACCAATTAGCTTGAATCCTCCTTCCTTTGGATACCATAGGCCTACTTCTTGGCTTCCTTTCAAGTATCTCAATATTCTCTTGGGTTCAGTCATATGGCTCTCTTTTGGAGCAGATGAAATCTTGCACATACACCTACAAAGAAAGGTGATGTCCGCCTGCTTGCTATGAGATAGAGCAATGATCCAATAAGTGCTCAGATCTTTGTTTGATCTACTGTGCTTACCATCCGCATCCATGTCCATTTTGATGATGTGTTCATTGGTATTTTTACGAAGACTTCTCCTCCATACCAAACTTCTTCATTAAATCTCTGGTGTATTTTGTTTGACTTATGAAGGTTCCATCCTTCAAATTGTTTCACTTGGAGTCCAAGGAAGAATGTCGGCTCTCCCATCATGCTCATTTCAAATTTACTTTGCATGAGGTTTGAAAACTTTTCACACAAACTCTTTGTTTGTGGATCCAAAGATGATGTCATCAACATATATTTGAACAAGTAGAATACTCTTCTTGTCTTGAATTAAAAAAGTGTTCTATCTACTTTTCCTTTGTGAATCCATTTTCGATTAGGAATTGTGACAAGGTATCATACCATGCTCGGGTGCCTGCTTGATCCATACAAGGCTTTCTTGAGTTTGTATACCTTATCTCCAAGAGTCTTACGCTCAAATCCTGGAGGTTGTTCAACATACACTTCTTCTTCCAATAAACCATTTAGGAATGCACTTTTTACATCCATCCATGATATACAATGAAATTCTTGTGAGTCGCATAGGCAAGAAACATCCTTATAGCTTCCAATCTTGCTACAGGGGCAAATGTTTCATCAAAATCTATCCCTTCTTCTTGGCAATATCCTTTGGCTACTAGCCTTGCTTTGTTTCTTACCACAGAACCTTCCTCGTTCATCTTATTTCTGAACACCCATTTGGTTCCTATAACATTTTGGTGTATGGGTCTTTGCACTAATTCCCATACTTTATTTCTCTCAAACCGATTCACTCTTGTTGCATAGCTTGAATCCAATGTGTGTCGTCCAATGCTTGTGACACATCTTTGGGCTCTATTTGCGAGATGAAGCATGTGAACATGGCTTCTTGTTGAGTTCTGGATCTTGTTTTGACTCCTTCTCTTATATCTCCAATTACAAGTTCTGGTGGATGGTCTCTCGGCCATCTTACATCGGGTTGGAGTAAGTTAGGCGGATTGATCGACTTGCTTGTACTGTGTTGCTTTTGTGGTCGCTCTCTCTCGTAATCACTTAGCCGCAAATTTTCCAATTTGTTTTTGAGATTCACTATCTCATCTTCTTCCTGAATTGATAATTCCAAATTTCAAGACAAGATAGGGACTCTTCATGCGGTTGGATGATTCAAACATCACCGACTCTTCAATGTCTTCTCCATTTATATTTGGCTCATCAAATACCACATGAATGGATTCTTCCGCAACCATAGTCCTTTTGTTGAGTATTCTGTAGAAGCTTTTGCTTTTGAGTATCCTAAGAAGATACCTTCATCGCTTTAGCATCAAAAGCCTTTAGATTGTCTTTGCCATTGTTGTGGATGAAGCATTTACATCCAAATATTCTAAATATGCAACATTTGGTTTTCTTCCAGATCCAGGATCTCATAGGGAGTCTTTGTTAGTCGTCTATTTATCATACATCTGTTTTGAGTGTAGCAAGTTGTGTTGATTGCTTCCAGCCAAAATCTTTTTGTAACTCGCTTCACTAACATGGTCCTTCTTTGCTTCTTTGAGGGTTCTATTTCTTCTTTCTGCAACTCCATTCTCATTGTGAGTCCTTGCTGCCGATAGTTCATGGCCAATACCATTCTCAATACAATACGAGTTATTATTCCATTGACAAACTCGGTTCCTCTGTCGATCTTATTTTGATAATGGTTTGACTCTTCTCGTTTTGAATCCTCTTCATCGATTTGGGTAGTTTTTGTAGAGTTTCTTTCTTCTTACACATGAATATTGTCCATGTATATCTTGAGTAGTCATCTACTACCACCAAGGTGTATTTCTTTCCACTTATCTTTGGCGGGTTCCACTGGGCCAAATAGATCCATATGAAGCGGATGCAATATTCTTGTTGAGGATGGGCATGTCTTTTCTTTGAATGACGACTTGATTTGTTTTCCC
The DNA here is from genome assembly GCA_016081115.2 of Rehmannia glutinosa. Classification (NCBI taxonomy): domain Eukaryota; kingdom Viridiplantae; phylum Streptophyta; class Magnoliopsida; order Lamiales; family Orobanchaceae; genus Rehmannia; species Rehmannia glutinosa. Next base: position 110,080,943 of record CM071926.1, read on the forward strand.
TTCTCGACATGCGTCACATATACTCTCCTTCTTGTATACTCGAGTGCGGAAGTCCTTCCACAAGATGACTTCTTGCCACTTTGTTAATTGTTTTGAAATTCGGTGACTCGACTTTTTTTGTGCCACAACTTGATTCAACAGTACTCTTTTTGCTAGTAGAGTGCTTTGGGTGTTGCGATTGACCAATCCACTACATACATATTTTTCTCGTCTACATCCTTGCAAAGCACCACTTCATTTGATTCCATATCTTTGATTTGGCATATACCCATGTTGAATCCAACATTGTAGCCCTTGCACGAGTTGATCGATGCTTAGTAAATTGAAGTTTAGTCCTTCAACATATGCAACATCTGTGATCACTAATCCATTCCTCTTGATGGATCCATGCCTCTTATTTCGCCAGGGGCTTCATTTCCTCCAAATATGACTTTTGCTCCTTTAACTTCCTTGAATTTTGACAGATTTTTCTTATTTCTGTCATATGTCCGGGAATGTACCACTATCCATGTACCAGGTTCCTTGGCACTCACTGCTCTTGAACCCGCAATCAAGGAAATTAAGTTTTAGTACCCATACTTGTCCGGGTCCCGAGGGGTTAAATTGTAAAATGATCCAACCAACCTATAGCCAAATGATTTGACTCTAAGAGGTTGCCATCTATCGCTGCCATAATCATAATTAATCCTGCAAATTGCTTGGGGATTCTAGGTTCATACAAATTGTCTCTTTTGTCTGTATGCCTCGCATATATGTTTTAGCAATTGCCTTCCTTGGGTAGTTGTGGTGTCTTTGAGTGTAGTGCCTAGGTGCATATGTGTCTTTGATGAAAGCTCTTATACTTTTGGAATGACCTTTCTGAGTTCTAGGCCATTGCCATTTGGGCTTATATTCCATAAGTCTATCTTTGATAGTTCACATTATTCCAATCGGCTTGGCTTGGATATTTTCTACAATTCCCATCATTTGTATTTCTTTTATGGATTTTCTAGGGTTTTTGGTAGCTCTGCTTCTTCTTTACTGAGTATTTTCTTTTGGAGTTTGCCGAGGACTCGGTGAATCTCTTCTCGCTTGTCCTTTCAAGACACTCAACTCAGTAGCCGTTTTCCTTTTCCTTTATAACCAAGGCCGGTTTGCTTATTATTGTGCTTTGGAGTGAATGTGTGTGCAACATTTAGAGTTTTGGATTTTTCGGACTCTTCATGACTTGAAGATCCTTTTTCCAAAATTACTCTTGAGGTTTGACATAGCACGAGAATTAAATCTAAGCCTGTCTTGTCTCCACATTCTCTTTGACTCATAATAAGATCATCCAATGATTTAGATGCCTTAGTGAATGAGGCAATAACATTCTTGAGGTCATTCTCCCTCTTTTCTATAGCAGCAATTTCTGCTATTAATTTAGCATTTTCAGCCTTTAAACTTTTATTCTCATCAGCTATTTGACTTAGAGTACTCAGCTCCTTAGTCAGCTTTGAGTTTTGACTTTTGAGTAGGCTGTTTTCCTCATTAAATAGTGTGTGTGAGGATTTAATGTGTTCAAAATCTTTCATCATTTTGCCTAATAAATCATAAAGATCGAGTGGGTGATGAAGTGTGTGTGTGTCACGATCACTATCATCATCAAGGTGTCGAGTTTGATGAGTTAGATTGTACCTCATCTTCTTGGTCGAGGTTGATCTTGTTCCTTGGCCATCAAGCAAATCGGGCTTCTTCTTGAGTCACTTGAGTAGTCGACTTCACTGCTCTCTGAATCACCGTCTCTCTTGACTTGGCTGTCTCGGCAGATCTCTGCACCATCATTGCCTTTTTTTTTTCTTGTCTTCTTTCTCTGAAGACCTTTCTTTCTTCTTCATCCTGTACTTGTTGACTACAGGATATGAGCGATCAATGGCATAGTGACACTGGTTGCCTATAGTTCCAACATAGATATTCACTTTTTGATCACTCTTTCCATTCTTGAGTTGTCGACCCTTTGATACTCAACTTTTTGATGATCTGTTCTCTTGGTTGGCTGTCTTCCCTTGATTTGGAGGGAGCGAGTGTCTTCCGGAAGATTCACCCTTTCCTCTCTTGTAGTTCTTATTGAAGAACTTGTTGAACCTTTTAACCATCGGGCTATTTCTTCCGGGTCAATGACTTCTTTGACCTCGGCTCTCTTCCCATCTTTAACAATTAAAGCGGTTGTTTTGGGTGCAAATTGTCTCTTCTGGTCTTTTCTTCTCGGCTCAAACTCGTAGGCTTTGAGGTCCGAGAATAGTTCATGGTTGGATGTCTTTGATAGGTCCATGGAATGTCTCGGTGCCATGACCTTCATTTCCCATTCACCGGAAGACTTTTTAGGATCTTCATACACATTTCTTCTCGTGTATATTCCTTTCCAAGTGCATGGCTCATTTGTGATTTACGTGAACCGAGCATCCGGTTGATCCAGGTTTTCTCCTAAGATCATTTTGAAGTTCTCAAATTTCAGACAATGACCACGACAATTTGTTTTCTTTGATTTGCTCGAGCCTTCACAAATCAATGTCGACTTGTCCCGATTTCCTTAGCCGTTTTGCATGATTTGACTTTATTGAACATGGCTTTGTCTAAGGTTTTGTAAAGGATGTCCTTGGCTACATTGTCCAGGTTGTATCTTTTTCTCATCATTTGTCCACTCGCTTCTTGGTTTTTCAACCATGGTCCGGGAGCGATCTTCTTCTCCTTCACCTTTGCAACTCTTCGTGACAAATTTGTGTTCTCCTTTAATATTTGCAGAGGCCCATCTTCTATCACTATCCACATCTCATCATGTAATGTCGATAGATGAGCACTGCATGCAATTTTCCAATCATCAAATTCTTCAATAGTGAACATAGGGATGCGTGTCAAATTTGCTTCCATGACAATAACTTTTAATGATAAAAAGAGTTTTGAAAATTTAAGTACTAAAGCGGAGACTTTGAAAAGTTTGGAGATCTAGTTCATAACTGCCGGTGCGGAGGATTCAATGAACCAACCGCTCCGATACCACTTGTAGGTCCCAAGGGGTGTAAGTGTAAGGTTTAGAAGGGGGTTGAATAAACCTTACCAAATTTTCGATTTAGTCCTTTTAAATATACTGAGTTGATTCTACACAAATGTGTCCTTGATAGACAATGAATTAGTCACTCAAAGAGTTAATCTCTCAACAGACTTCGGTGAAATTTGTTGATGGAGTAACTCGATTGTTGGCTATAATTTGACTCAACGTGGTTTTGTTTTCGGAAGACTTAACACCCTTAAGTTTGATAAAGCAAGATTTTAGAGCTTGATTTAGTACTTATGAATTATCAAGTGGATAGCAAATTTATCGTGAGATATAAGCGATTAAAATTGCAAGAATTAAAGTCTTTGAAAAGTAAATGACACAAAGAAGTTTTTATAGAGGTTCAAGATGGGGTAATTCTTCTACTCCTCTCTTCTCCAACTCCCCGAGGAATCCACTAAGTAATGATCGGTTTACAAAGTGGTAACATCCGGATACAAGTCTTGATCACAACAAATGACTTGATCCTTAGGGACTTAGTCCGAGACGCCTTGATCACTTAGTCAAGCCAAATGCGACTCGAACTTCTTCACGCAGGGCAGCCGCCTTGTTACTACAGACTCACTTGCTCAAGCTCTTTGGATTTGATCACGAAGCCCTCCAAAAGCTTAAGACTTGGTTCAACCTTGAACCTTTGTACAATCCTTCCCGAATGTAGACCCCTTTTCTTCAAAAGTTTCCTCTTCAACTGATTGAAGTTCTCTTTCCTTCACAGTGAGTGTTGGATTGATGTACTTCGTAATGTAGGCTTGAGGATTGAGAATGTTTCATTTTTCTAATATGCTTGTATATCTCACGTGTGTGTCATCCTTCTTCTCAAACAAACTCCTCGGCCTTTTATAGTGAACTTTCAAAAATTTGCCCGTTGAAGAGAGATAATAGGCTTATTTTTGAAAGTCACTTTGCGATCGTTAGCTTGTCTTGTTGCGATTCTTGGAATTGCCATTTCCTCGTATGAATTGTTCTATCACCTTTTCGGAGTTCGACACGGTGTAGTGCTTCCCATTGTTCATTCCTTTTGCACGCTTCCTGACTAAGCACTCCGAGAAAGGTGGTATGGAGATATTACTTGTTTAAGTAAATCTCTTGATTTTTGTGCAACGGTTCTTTTCTGATTATCTCGACTTGACCGCATTTTCTTGCTTTCCCCAGGTGACTTAGAGTCAGAAACTTCCAATCATTGAATGACTCTTCCGTCACTTCAACTTGAGACTTGGCTTTTCTTGAGTTGACTTGATGATGCTCCACTCACCGCTTTGCTTCTCTAGTAGAGTTCCCTCTACTCTTCTTTGCCATACTCAATTTGTCTCAACAATGTGAGTCTTCCTTCAAGTCTTGATTGTCTTCTTGCATGTTAGGGCGTGGTGACTTAACTCGGCTTGGCCTGGCTCTATTCATTGCAATGCATTTTACAAATGTGAATTAATCAGGTGCCAACTTTCTATTCTAAGTTTTACATGGCATTCATCAAAATCTAAACAATAAAATTCCTAACAATTTCCCCCTTTTTTGATGATGCCAAAACTTAAACCATTCAAAAATGCAAATAGCAAAGATACATACTGATATAGTGTATTGACATAGAATGTATGCGCAGAATTGATCCGTTTATTGATCATATCATTCTTGTTCTTTTACACAATCACATAAGGTGTATCGAGCACATATTTGTCTTCAACAAAAATAAAATAAAGAATTTATAGTTTTATTACAGAAGACTTACATTGTATGTATTTACAAAAAATACACGAAGGGGTGTACAACAACACTTCATCTCCTTCATTGTCTCCTTCTCTCATCTTGATCGGATCTTCTTCTCTTTCTTCCCCTTCTTCTCTCGTCAGTTGCCTTCTTTTTCTTCTCATATGCTTTCCTGGCAGCTTCATCTCTTCTTATTCTTTCCTGTCTCTCCTCCCATAACTGAGTTTGTCTCTTGTTTTCTTCTTCTATTCTTTTGGCATACTCAAGCGTTAGTTTTAGCCACTCGCAAATTCGCTACTTGGTCAAGCCCGGCCCCGAGATCCCTCCTTTCTTTCCTGGATCCACGTATTCAATGTTTTGGGCGAGAGGCCAGGTCCAAGCTTCTTCCTCCACTCACCGCTTCTTCTCTACCTGCGGGCGTATCTTTGTCTTTGGTCTTTCTTTCCACTTGAGTGACCACCGAGTGACCAGCAGAGGATCACGGAGTCTCGCCCTGTCGGCTTCTTCACATAACGTGAGACCCTTTTTCCCAAGACAAGTCCCAAGCTTGAGCCATAGACATATTTGCAAAGTATCCCTCGGATTCGAAATGCGTCTTAAACTCATCAACCGATCGTGGCTCTGTCCCGACATCCGAGATGGCATAGGTGTCTCTCCTCTTTGGAATGCCTCCATGTTCTTTCAAGATGTTCATAACCGGCATCCATTCTTCCTTCCACTTCCTTCATCCCCGCTTCAATTGTTTTTCTTTTTCACCATAGATACGAGTAGAGTGGTGGAGTGGCGAGTCACGGGGAGTTTGTCGCTTATAATGTCACCGTGAGGACCTTGTTGGGGGTTTGTGCAATCATCAAAGTCACATCCGTCGACCCTTCCCCCTCAACAAGCTTTCCTTTCTTCTGTTTCAAGACTTCCTCACCGATTTTCCTTCTCACCGCTCCTTTCTTCTCGGCTTGATTTTAGCGCTTTGAGGTATTCCTCTTCCCCTTTTTGGCATCATCAAAGGATAGAGGAACCCCGGGGAACATGCTGCAAGCATGAAGTCGAAGTCTTCGATGGTTGAGTTACGCTTCGAGTCCGGCTGCGTTGTATGCGACGGAATTCGGATCGAGTAGCGTTGGATTCTCAATGAAATCGCTTCATCTCACCATGAGAAGGCTGAATTTTCTTGTCATGTGTTCTTCCAAACGCTGTAGATCATTTGTATTTTGCTCACGCAGCACTTGATCTCGGCGTGTGAGCTTCATGCATATGCTCAATATGTTCTCTCGCTTTGTTTTTGCATCGGCATTTTCGGCTCCATACCAAAGCTTGTTGAACAATGTCCTCAAGAATCGACTTGTTCCACACGCATTGTTTGTTTGTTGTTGCCACCATTCCCTTATTCTCGACATTGTGATGCCTCTCAAGTCGGGTCGTATAGGTTGGCATCTCTGTTGTCCATCGATGTACAAAGAGGCTTGATGCCTCTCCATCCGTTCAACCTCAGCAAAGAGTGCCTTGAACACTTCTCGAACTTCACCGATTCTTCATTTGCGGTGATGGCCATACAACATCAAAGTCATAAGTTCTTTGGAACAATGGTGCTCAAGAGAAAACGGGAGCTGGTGCGTGATAGCGTCGCGCTCATTCTTCGACTCTTCATGGAGGTCGGTACCTCCATAGAAAAAGGAAAGGATTCTATAAAGATTCATCACCGCCCCGGATTTGTTCGATGATGAGCGGTGAGCGTGGAGTTCTTTTTTTTAGGAATCGACCTGCTGCGGGCTTAGAGGGGCCTGCGCAGGTGGTTTTACGGTTCACCGGTTTTGTTGTGAAGTAGACCCGCTTGCCGAGCCTCAACATCTTAATGCCTTCGTTGGTCTCAAATGATTTTTCCATTTCATGACTGGTCCTCGGCCTTATCGGAGCGTCATCGGACGATGATGAGATTTCCATTGGTGGCTCATCATCAAAGTTAAAAGTTTGACGAGTGGTCTTGGGATCGACTTGCTCGTGCTTGGAACATCCGCAGTGAGTCTTTTGGATTTGTCATGGGGATGACTCGCTTTTCTTCTTCGCCCGATCCCGAGAAAAGTGACATCGAGGATTGTCCTGGGAATCATGAAGTGCGCTTATCTCCTTTTCGGATGGGTCGATGATAGCGGGAGGATGTTCTCTATATCGGCTTCTTTACCCTGGAAGTCTCAACCTCCCGTGGGCCTTACCTCCAGGCAGCTCTCTTGCGGCGAGGCACTGGTCCTCCCTTTCGGCGATGTCACTTGTCTTAGGGTCTTCTACGGTGGCATCCATTGAGTCTCGACCCCATGGATTGCACTTTCATCGCCAGTGTTAACTCCCGTGGGCTGTTCCTTTCGTGCCTCGACCGCATCAGCGATGTCATTAGCCTTCGAGCGATTGGCACCTCAACCGAGACGATCTCAATCGCCTCGAGGCGTCGTTGATGGCAACTTGCTGTTCTTCTTGTGTTTGTAATTTCTCTCCTTCGCCTCCTTGATTCTTTGTGGAGTCATCTGCAGATCCTCCGACCTTTGCCGCAAGTGGAGGAGTTTCCCCCTCGGTGGCGCACCACCGAGTGACTTGAATGGGGTCACTCGTCTCCAAACTCCCGATCGTGTCTTTTGAATGTTCACCATTGGGGCGGTGGTAAAACACCTTCAATCGGGGTTGGCTCGACCGGGGTCCCCATTGTCCCAATTTCATCGCCAAGTCCCTTATCGCCTTCTTCCGAGTGAGGAAGTGGTGGCGGAACGGCATGGTGGCGATTTGTGGACCACTCCCATTGGATCAATTTCGGTGTTCGGAGGACTCTCCTGGTCCCTCCATCAATCTTTGCTCGTGAAGGATTTCGACTCGTGCAATGCTTGCTGCATTTGCAATTCTTCTCGTGGCGGCATTCTCCTGGTTCCTCATCACCGAGAAGACATCAAGGAGAGGATGTGTGTGTTCTGTAGTGCGGAGATAGGGCGGTCTTGCCTTCTCTCGTGCTTCGGCTTCTTGACTTGCTTTTCTCTCTCCTTGTCCTTGTAGATCTGCGGCATGTCTCGTGCATTGTCTTCATCCGTGAGAGGAGAGCACGATGAGTTAATCGAGAAATTTAGCAGCCTTCCTCTTCTTCTTCTATAAACTCAGTCGTTGGAACTGCTGTTCCCTTGACTTGCTCAACTTCCATTTCTCCACTCACGCAGACGATTTTGGATGTCTCTGGGTAAGGTGGAGATAGGATCATTACATCACTATCTTGCTCCGCGATTTCTTCTTGTGTTTGGTTGCGTGAACTGCAGTGTGTCTTGAGTTGCCTCTGCTCGCTGACGCCTTCGGCAGACTTGGTCTGTTTCATCAATTACATCCGAGACTCTACTTCTCCAGCCGATCTCCGTGTCTGCTCTAGTGAGTGGGTGACTCACTTTGGTTTCTCCACTCGGAGCGCTTGATAATCCGTCTTCGTCTCTAGTTTGTACCGGGGAATTTACTGGTTCGAGAGATGTTGTCTTCTCGAGTCTTGTGCGGCGGGGGCGTCTTGGTGTTTGTTTCGAGGAGCCGGCCGTCTTAGTTTCTCGAGTTCTCCTCTTTTTGACGATCGGAGAAGGTATTTGTGAGTCCTTCTCGATCGCTAGCAGGGCGGGAGACACGGCCACAAGGGGCGAGTGACTCAGTGCGGGCGGGGAGCATGTTTGGTTTTTTTTTGCTGCAGGGCGGCATCTTTCTTAGCAAACGGGGCAAGCTTTCTTCTTGGCCGAGAGGAAACAATCAGTATCTTCGGTCACCGATTCCCCCTCACCGGTGTCGCTCTCTTGGCGTAAGCTCGCTTCGAGCGCCGGAGAGGTTTGCTCAAACATCCTCTTGTTAACATGGAATGCCTTCCCATGTCTAAGAGGGACTCTTTCACCTCCAATAGCCGCCAATCACTAGGCCATATCCCGGGGATCCTCCAAATGAGCCATCTTCTTTGAAGGACTTGTTCCCCACGTTCGGGCAGAGTCCGCTGTAGACAAACTCAAATTTGATTTATCTTCTTTTCTTCGATGATTGCGGCCATTACAATCGGTTTTGCCTTTGACATTGGTCAAAAGCGCCAAATTTGATGTCGATACATTTGGCAACTATATCCAACTTGTGATAATCCTCCTTCAGATCTCTTGTTTGTTGTATACACTATTTTATCAAAAAAGTCGGGCTTGGCTATTTCTTTCCAAGCATCACCAGGTTGACATCACTTCGTTAATCTCGATGCTCCTTCCGTAGTGAGCGATGTTCACCAAATCCTTGCGAGAGATAGTCACCGCTTTCCGTGAATGATGACTTGATTCCTTCATCGTGAATCTCGGCATTCACGTAGAATTGTGCGACCTCCTCCACGTAGGTCATCGGATATTCTAACGTTAGAAACGGTTTTAGTCCTGTCGTTTCCAACTTCTCGGCGATTTTCTTCACTAGGGTGTCGTCGGACCCTGTTTCATCATTCCGTCGAAATCCACCGTAGAACCGGTGTGGATTTGCTTTCCTAACTTGGTAAAGTCATAAGTTGGTGCCATTTCTCGGGATTATATCAAGGAAAAACTTCGAGAAATTGATTTGAAGGTTGATAGGGTTTTTATATTTTGCCTTTGCTTTTGAGAGAAAGAGATGAACAGTTTTAGAAGTGTGAGAGAGAAAGCGGAAAAAATGGTTTAAATATGGTTTATGAAAGGGCGTGCGGGTGGTTTTTGAAATGTGATCGAAATCAACGGCTTGGATTTCGCACGCCTATTGAGCATTTCATGTCTCGTATTTAATGCGGCAAAAGATTTATATCCAATCATAAGCTTGGTGTGCGGCTTTATGTCCGTACACATCATCATTATCTTTGACGTATTCCTTAAAACATTCCCGCTTAGTCAAAACGATCAACGTTTTTGTCACTTTGCTCATAAGTTATTCAAACATCCCTTAGGCGGATTTAACTCTCTACTTCTCACATTCTCTTAGTGACTGATCAAATCTCACCGACTTGGTGTAGTGACTTTTCCGATATCTGGTGATTTCTTGAGTGATTTGCATTTCGGCTCTTTTTCACCCCTTTTACTCTTCCATTTCTCTTCTTTGATTCGCCTCGAGTATCATTCACCAATTAGCCCCAACTCATGCTTGAGTTCTTCAAATCTTGACTCACATAGTGGTTTTGTGAAGATGTCACTAGTTGTTTATCGGTTGAGATATATTCCGGATGATGTCCTTCTTTTCAACATGATCTCTTATGAAGTGATATCTCGACATCAATATGTTTTGTTCTTGAGTGCGGCCACAGGATTTTGAGTGATGGCAATTGCACTTGTGTTATCACACATGATTGGAATTTCTTTTTCTTCAACTTCATAGTCTCTCACTTTGTCTCATCCATAGGACTTGGGCTGCAAATGTTTGCCCGCGACTATGTATTCTCGCCTCTCTTTGTAGAGGTGGCTATTGAGTTTTGCTTCTTGCTAAACCAGGAAATCAGCTGTTCCTAGCATTTGACATGTGCCTCAAGTGCTCTTCCTGTCCACTCTGCATCCAAGATAGTCGAATCAATAACCAATTAGCTTGAATCCTCCTTCCTTTGGATACCATAGGCCTACTTCTTGGCTTCCTTTCAAGTATCTCAATATTCTCTTCTGGCATGTCATATGGCTCTCTTTTTGGAGCAGATTGAAATCTTGCACATACACCTACAAAGAAAGGTGATGTCCGGCTCGCTTCTTTGTGAGATAGAGCAATGATCCAATAAGTGCTCATCTTGTTTGATCTACAGGCTTACCATCCGCATCCATGTCCATTTCGACCGATGTGTTCATTGGTATTTTTACGAAGACTTCTCCTCCATACCAAACTTCTTCATTAAATCTCTGTGTATTTTGTTTGACTTATGAAGGTTCCATCCTTCACTTGTTTCACTTGGAGTCCAAGGAAGAATGTCGACTCTCCCATCATGCTCATTTCAAATTTACTTTGCATGAGGTTTGAAAATTTTTCACACAGCTCTTTGTTTGTGGATCCAAAGATGATGTCATCAACATATATTTGAACAAGTAGAATACTCTTCTTGTCTTGAATTAAAGAAAAGTGTTCTATCTACTTTTCCTTTGTGAATCCATTTTCGATTAGGAATTGTGACAAGGTATCATACCATGCTCACGGGTGCCTGCAAATCCATACAAGGCTTTCTTGAGTTTGTATACCTTATCTCCAAGAGTCTTCTCGCTCAAATCCTGGAGGTTGTTCAACATACACTTCTTCTTCCAATAAACCATTTAGGAATGCACTTTTTACATCCATCCGATATACAATGAAATTTTTGTGAGTGCGCATAGGCAAGAAACATCCTTATAGCTTCCAATCTTGCTACGGGGCAAATGTTTCATCAAAATCTATCCCTTCTTCTTGGCAATATCCTTTGGCTACTAGCCTTGCTTTGTTTCTTACCCACAACCTTCCTCGTTCATCTTATTTACGAACACCCATTTGGTTCCTATAACATTTTGGTGTATATGGGTCTTTGCACTAATTCCCATACTTTATTTCTCTCAAACCGATTCGACTCTTGTTGCATAGCAGCTTGAATCCAATGTGTGTCGTCCAATGCTTGTGACACATCTTTGGGCTCTATTGCGAGATGAAGCATGTGAACATGGCTTCTTGTTGAGTTACGGATCTTGTTTTGACTCCTTCTCTTATATCTCCAATTACAAGTTACGGTGGATGGTCTCTCGGCCATCTTACATCGAGGTTGGAGTAAGTTAGGTTGGATTGATCGACTTACTTTTGTTGTTGTGGTCGGCTCTCTCGTAATCACTTAGCCGCAAATTTTCCAAATTGTTTTTGAGATTCACTATCTCATCTTCTTCTCAATTGATAATTCCAAATTTTCTTGACATAGGGACTCTTCATGCGGTTGGATGATTCAACTTATCAAACACTCTTCAATGTCTTCTCCATTTATATTTGGCTCATCAAATACCACATGAATGGATTCTTCTTGCAACCATAGTCCTTTTGTTGAGTATTCTCGTAGGCTTTGCTTTGGTGAGTATCTGAAGAAACCTTCATCGACTTTAGCATCAAAAGCCTTTAGATTGTCTTTGCCATTGTTGTGGATGAAGCATTTACATCCAAATATTAAAATATGCAACATTTGGTTTTCTTCCATCCGGATCTCATAGGGAGTCTTTGTTAGGTCTCTATTTATCATACATCTGTTTTGAGTGTAGCAAGTGTGTTGATTGCTTGCCCAAAATCTTTTTGGTAACTCGCTTGACTAACATGGTCCTTGCTTTGCTTCTTTGAGGTTCTATTTCTTCTTTCGCAACTCCATTCTGCTGTGGAGTCCTTGCTGCTGATAGTTCATGGCCAATACCATTCTCAATACAATCTTGAGTTATTATTCCATTGACAAACTCGGTTCCTCTGTCCGATCTTATTTTGATAATGGTTTGACTCTTCTCGTTTTGAATCCTCTTCATCACCGTGGTAGTTTTTGTAGAGTTTCTTTTCTTCTTACACATGAATATTGTCCATGTATATCTTGAGTAGTAATCTACTACCACCAAGGTGTATTTCTTTCCTTATCTTTGGCGGGTTCCACTGGCCAAATAGATCCATATGAAGCAGATGCAATATTCTTGTTGAGGATGGGCATGTCTTTTCTTTGAATGACGACGACTTGATTTGTTTTCCCTTCGACATCGTCACATATACTCTCCTTCTTGTATACTCGTGCGGAAGTCCTTCCACAAGATGACTTCTTGCCGACTTGTTAATTGTTTTGAAATTCAGGTGACTCGGCTTTTTGTGCCACAAACAACTTGATTCATTGTACTCTTTGCTAGTAGGCAGTCTTTGGGTGTTGCGGTTGACCAATCCACTACATACATATTTTTACTACATCCTTGACACCACTTCATTTGATTCCATATCTTTGATTTGGCATATACCCATGTTGAATCCAACATTGTAGCCCTTGGCAGCGCGAGTTGATGATGCTTAGTAAATTGAAGTTTAGTCCTTCAACATATGCAACATCTGTGATCTCTAATCCATTCCTATTGATGGATCCAATGCCTCTTATTTCGCCAGGGCTTCATTTCCTCAAATATGACTTTTGCTCCTTTAACTTCCTTGAATTTTGACAGATTTTTCTTATTTCTGTCATATGTCCGGAATGCCCACTATCCATGTACCAGGTTCCTTGGCACTCTGTTCCTTGAACCCGCAATCAAGGAAATTAAGTTTTAGGTACCCATACTTGTGCAGGTCCCGAGGGGTTAGAATTGTAAGATGATCCAACCAACCTATAGCCAAATGATTTGACTCTAAGAGGTTGCCATCTATCGATGCCATAATCATAATTAATCCTGGCAAATTGCTTGGGGATTCTAGGTTCATACAAATTCTCTTTTGTCTGTATGCTGCATATATGTTTTAGCAATTGCCTTCCTTGGGTAGTTGTGGTGTCTTTGAGTGTAGTGCCTAGGTGCATATGTGTCTTTGATGAAAGCTCTTATACTTTTGGAATGGCCTTTCTTGAGTTCTAGGACATTGCCATTTGGGCTTATATTCCATAAGTCTATCTTTGATAGTTCACATTATTCCAATCGACTTGGCTTGGATATTTTTTACAATTCCCATCATTTGTATTTCTTTTATGGATTTTACTGGGGTTTTGGTAGCTCTGCTTCTTCTTTACTGAGTATTTTACGTTTGGAGTTTCTTTGAGGACTCAGTGAATCTCTTCTCGGTTGTCCTTTCAAAGACACTCAACTGGTATTTTCCTTTTCCTTTATAACCAAGGCCAGTTTGCTTATTATTGTGCTTTGGAGTGAATGTGTGTGCAACATTTAGAGTTTTGGATTTTTCGGACTCTTCATGACTTGAAGATCCTTTTTCCAAAATTACTCTTGAGGTTTGACATAGCACAGAGGAATTAAATCTAAGCTTGTCTTGTCTCCACATTCTCTTTGACTCATAATAAGATCATCCAATGATTTAGATGCCTTAGTGAATGAGGCAATAAAATTCTTGAGGTCATTCTCCCTCTTTTCTATAGCGACAATTTACTGCTATTAATTTAGCATTTTCAGCCTTTAAACTTTTATTCTCATCGGCTATTTGACTTAGAGTACTCGGCTCCTTAGTTAGCTTTGAGTTTTGACTTTTGAGTAGGCTGTTTTCCTCATTAAATAGTGTGTGTGAGGATTTAATGTGTTCAAAATCTTTCATCATTTTGCCTAATGAATCATAAAGATCGAGTGGGTGATGAAGTGTGTGTGTCACGATCACTATCAGTCAGGTGTCGAGTTTGATGAGTTAGATTGTACCTCATCTTCTTGGTCGGGTTGATCTTGTTCCTTGGCCATCAAGCAAATCGGGCTTCTTCTTGTCACTTGAGTAGTCAGCTTCATTTGCTCTCGAATCACTTGTCTCTCTTGACTTGGGCTGTCTCGATCTCTGCGGCCATCATTGCCTTTTTCTTTTCTTGTCTTCTTTCTCTGAAGACCTTTCTTTCTTCTTCATCCCATCTTGTTGACTACGGGATATGAGCGATCAATGGCATAGTGACCTGGTTGTCTATAGTTCCAACATAGATATTGACTTTTTGATCGACTCTTTCCATTCTTGAGTTATCGACCCTTTGATACTCAACTTTTTGATGATCTGTTCTCTTGGTTGGCTTTGTCTTCCCTTGATTTGGAGGGAGCCGAGTGTCTTCGGAAGATTCACCCTTTCCTCTCTTGTAGTTCTTATTGAAGAACTTGTTGAACCTTTTAACCATCGGGGCTATTTCTTACGGGTCAATGACTTCTTTGACCTCGGCTCTCTTCCCATCTTTAACAATTAGAGCATTGTTTTGGGTGCAGTGTCTCTTCTCGTCTTTTCTTCTCGGCTCAAACTCGTAGGCTTTGAGGTGCGAGAATAGTTCATGGTTGGATGTCTTTGATAGGTCCATGGAATGTCTCGGTGCCATGACCTTCATTTCCCATTCAATTTGGAAGACTTTTTAGGATCTTCATACACATTTCATTCGTGTATATTCCTTTCCAAGTGCGAGACAGCTCATTTGTGATTTTTGTGAACCGAGCATCCGGTTGATCCGGTTTTCTCCTAAGATCATTTTGAAGTTCTCAAATTTCTGTCTGACGGCCATCGACATTTTGTTTTCTTTGATTTGCTCGAGCCTTCACAAATCAATGTCGGCTTGTCCCCATTTCCTTAGCCGTTTTGCATGATTTGACTTTATTGAACATGGCTTTGTCTAAGGTTTTGTAAAGGATGTCCTTGGCTACATTGTCCAGGTTGTATCTTTTTCTGTCATCATTTGTCCACTCGATTCTTGGTTTTCAACCATGAGTGCAGGGAGCAACATCATCTTCTCCTCCTTGTTCACCGCAACTCTTCGTGCAAAATTGTGTTCTCCTTTAATATTTGCGAGAGGCCCATCTTCTATCACTATCCACATCTCATCATGTAATCTTTGATAGATGAGCACGCATGCGAATTTTCCAATCATCAAATTCTTCAATAGTGAAAATAGGGATGCGTGTCAAATTTGCTTCCATGACAATAACTTTTAATGATAAAAAGAGTTTTGAAAATTTAAGTACTAAAGCGGAGACTTTGAAAAGTTTGGAGATCTAGTTCAGAAACCGGTGCGGAGGATTCAATGAACCAACCGCTCGATACCACTTGTAGGTCCCAAGGGGTGTAAGTGTAAGGTTTAGAAGGGGGGTTGAATAAACCTTACCAAATTTTCGATTTAGTCCTTTTAAATATACGAGTTGATTCTACACAATTGTGTCCTTGATAGACAGTCGAATTAGTCACTCAAGTAGAGTTAATCTCTCAACAGACTCGGTGAGCTATTGATGGAGTAACTCGGTTGTTGGCTATAATTTGACTCAACTGTGGTTTTGTTTTCGGGAAGACTTAACACCCTTAAGTTTGATAAAGCAAGATTTTAGAGCTTGATTTAGTACTTATGAATTATCAAGTGGATAGCAAATTTATCGTGAGATATAAGCGTTAAAATTGCAAGAATTAAAGTCTTGAAAAGTAAATGACACAAAGAAGTTTTTATAGAGGTTCAAGATGGGGTAATTCTTCTACTCCTCTCTTCTCCAACTCCTGGAGGAATCCACTAAGTAATGATCGGTTTACAAAGTGGTAACAGTCCGGATACAAGTCTTGATCACAACAGCCGACTTGATCCTTAGGGACTCGATCTGGAGACGCCTTGATCACTTAGGCAAGGCCTCGTGCGACTCGGCTTCTTCACAGGGGCGTTTGCCTTTGTTACTCTGACTCACTTGCTCAAGCTCTTTGGATTTGATCACGAAGCCCTCCAAAAGCTTAAGACTTGGTTCAACCTTGAACCTTTCTACAATCCTTCCCGGAATGTAGACCCCTTTTCTTCAAAAGTTTCCTCTTCAACTGATTGAAGTTCTCTTTCCTTCACGGTGAGTGTTGGATTGATGTACTTCGTAATGTAGGCTTGAGGATTGAGAATGTTTCGATTTTTCTAATATGCTTGTATATCTCACGTGTGTGTCATCCTTCTTCTCAAACAAACTCCTCGGCCTTTTATAGTGAACTTTCAAAAATTTGTCCGTTGAAGAGATAGGCTTATTTTTGAAAGTCACTTTGCGATCGTTGGCTTGTCTTGTTGCGCTTCTTGGAATTGCCATTTCCTCGTATGAATTGTTCTATCACCTTTTGAGTTCGACACGGTGTAGTGCTTCCCATTGTTCATTCCTTTTGCACGCTTAAACCTGACCGAGCACTCCGAGAAAGGTGGTATGGAGATATTACTTGTTTAAGTAAATCTCTTGATTTTTGTGCAACGGTTCTTTTCGATTATCTCGACTTGATTGCATTTTCTTGCTTTCCCAGGTGACTTAGAGTCGACTTCCAATCATTAAATGACTCTTCATCACTTCAACTTGAGACTTGGCTTTTCTTGAGTTGACTTGACCGATGCTCCACTCACCGCTTCTCTAGTAGAGTTCTGTCTACTCTTCTTTGCCATACTCGGTGTCTCGCGAGTCTTCCTTCAAGTCTTGATTGTCTTCTTGCATGTTAGGGCGTAGGCGACTTAACGGCTTGCGGCTCTATTCATTGCAATGCATTTTACAACAAGAATTGGGGTGCCAACTTTCTATTCTAAGTTTTACATGGCATTCATCAAAATCTAAACAATAAAATTCCTAACACTGTTGTTTTCTTATGTTATTAATTTTGTGAATTTGGTATTTTATTTTTGTGTTGTTTGTAGTTGTACACGGTTGTTATTCCAAGAGATGACACAAACGAGAAGGTTGCGTATGATATGTTTGCACAAAGCTTTGATACAGAGTTTGGCGAGCCGAGCTCTGAAAAATTGAATAAGATTTTAATTTTACTCTTCCTTTTTTGTTGGTTTTTATTTGTTCATTCTCAGCTTTTTAATTTATTTTCCATTTCAGTTTTTTTTTTCCGATTTGTAAGAGAGGGCACATATTTTTGGTGACATTTGACGTTAAGAGGAGAAATTGCCATATAATCGACAACTCTTCTGTTGGGGGAAGCGGCCGTGATAAGTATGGAGATTTGCCGACCAAGTTGGTGAGATCTGTTTTGTTTTCCAAACACATATGCATGTAGTATATTTATGATTGTTAAAATGTATGTTTATTTACTATAATTTGTATATTTAAGATTAAAAATTTGAAAAATTAGTGTATTGTTATATATTTGTTGGATGCTTAAACAGGTGTTTAATGTTGCATACTTAAGCGTACAATTGTGTGTAGTTAGTTATAATATTGTAGTTCTCTGTAATTTTATAGTCTATTAAGTTTAATGTTTTGTTATTCTTCATGTGTAGGTTCGAGTGTTCACAGATTACTTGGAAGGTAGAGGATGCGCGCAAATGGCAGTTGTTGACTGCAAATGTGACCCGATCAGACTTTGCATGGCTTGGAGAGACTCTACAAACAAAGTCGATTGTGGTATTTATGCTATGAGGCATATGGAGAGCTATATGGGCAGCGACATTAGGGGATGGGATTGCGGCTTGGAGTGGAACAATCCTTCGCAACTGTCAAACATGTGCTTGAAGTATTCGGCACCAATAATCCTTCACGACAGAAATGAGCAAGAAGGATAGTGCTATGGAAGAAGCCAAAAAGTTTTGGAATGGGAAAAAAATTTGTAGTGGGGTTTACTAGATAATTTACTATATATAGTTTGTTTATTTTTGTATATTTTGTTTATTATGTTCGATGGATTTTTAGTGGAGTCATATACTTCACTTTGTAGGAATATTTGTACATGTTTGGATGTTATTTTGAATTCTAGTTATGAATGGAACATGACATGTATTATTTGTTTTAATTAATATAATTTTGTATTTTTATGTACACTTGTTCAAATGGTGTTCGACTACAATAATATTGTACGTGTAGTTACAGAATTTTGCATATTTACATAGAAGATTATGTATATTTAAATATTATGCCTCTTATTGGTCTAGATGTTTGCCAATAATATTGTATATGTAGTTATAGAATTTTGCATATTTACGAAGAAGATTATGTATATTTAAATATTATGCCTCTCATTGGTCCAGATGTTGCCAATAATATTGTATATGTAGTTTAGAATTTTGCATATTCACTCAGAAGATTATATATATTTAAATATTATGCCATTTATTGGTCCAGATGTTGCATATGTGGCTAACTTCATATAATGTATATTTAATTTGTAGATGTTGCATATTTATGCATAAGATTATGTATGTTATACATAATATGCCTTTATTGGTTTGCCGATGTATATTTAGCATCACATAATTTATATTTAGTTTGTTGATGATGTATATATTACATATATTGAGACATACATACATAGTATCATATTATGCATAGTTAATATAAATATTTTGCAAATTTATGGAATAAAGAAAATTGTAATACGAGATGTGGAATTGAAATCAACAACAAATACACATTGTTCTCAAGGTTTAATTATTTCAGGAGACGCTGGTGGGGGTTGGGCATGTCCTGTTGTTATGTTGTTCCTCTAATAGCTTAGCTTTTCATTCGCTACGAGACGTGATAAATTTGATAATTTTTCTTTCTTTCCTTGTGCAAGTCCAATGCAGCTGTGAAAATTTGACCACAGAGTGTTCAGTGTTGTTGCAGCCACGATTCCTCCCGAAATTGGTACATGTGTCCATTTTTTGAATGTGGAATAAATGAGGTTGTTTCATTGAACGTGGAGCTAAATATGTTGCTGGAATTTCATTGCAATCCTTGAGTATTGAAAATATATGCCAACATAGTAGTCGCATTTGTTCAAACAACTTGCAACTGTATTTTGCAGATCCATCCATCTTGCATTTTGTCACTTTGAACACCCCACTTGATTGATCTTTTATTGTGTACGAGATTTGGTTTTTTATTTTCATTGATTTGTATAACAGAACAATTGTAAGATGCTTCTTCAATTTTTTTGCTCACTTCATAAAATACGGTATGCGTGTACACTAAAGATGCATGCTTTTCAATGTGTAAGGGTGTTTGGCAATCTGGAAGGGAGGTTTGATACTGATTATTCAACTTATCAGTAGAATGGCGTTGGGATTTCATTGCGCTCTCGAAATGCATTACAAATTCAACCAAGTTTGATTGAGGATTTGTAAAATTACCAAACCAACAATTTGTGCTTTCCGATATTGATGTAGTTTTCAGCAGTCCACTCATGGGCACATCTCTAAAATATGTAGTGAACCAACTATGCCTTACCTCATACATAAATGTGAACCATGGATGTGAGGTTAGATTGAAGTCATCCATAATTGCATGCCATTGTTTCTCAAATTCTGATGTTGTAATGTAGTTATCCCAAATGATTGAATTAAGTCGATTGATGAAATTTTTATCCTTGAATAGGGTGTGACCGACATTGACATTAATTTTCTTCATTATGTGCCACATACACAATCTGTGTTTTGCCTTCTTGAAGACTTATTGTATTACATTCTTCATGGTCGGGTCTTGCTTTGTTACTAAATAATATGGTTCTTGACCCACATCCTCTAAGAATCGATTAAACAACCATGTATACGACTCTTCATCCTCTTTTAAATCAAGGCTAGCTGCAAATGTTACACACCTTCGATGATTATCTACTCCGATAAATGGAGCGAACACCATTTTATACATGTGTAACAATGTTATTGTTACTAAACAAATTTACATAACTATATAAACAAATTTAAGATTATAAATATACAGCTCAAAAGTTCTTGATATGCATTATGAATTAGAAATTTATAAGGCGTGTATGCATTATGTATAAGGAATATATGCATAATTTAGAAGGATTATATGCATTATTAATAAGGATTATACACAATTTTATAAGGTATATATGCAATTTAGAATGATACAAGTTTTTCAACTTTTTTATACACAATAAGATAATTAAATATACATTATTGTAATGATATATAGGCAAGACACAAATTATTATTTTTACAGTCAAATACATTACATGTTGTTATTGTATGTAGCATCAAAGGATATTACATCACCGATCACGACATAGTTCATTATAGATGTTTGGTCTGCCCAAAAGAGTCGTGTTAGTTGTTCATCTTCGTCAACATCATAATAGAATATCATCCCCTGATTTGCTTCTTTTTGCCTTATGAATTTGTCTATCACCAATTGTGCATATGCACCACATATGTATGCTTTCAAGTCTCGTTTGAAATTTTTAAAATCAATCTTCTGGGCTCCAACTTGCTAAAATCTGCCTAACATTTCTCTGAACAGCTTGTATTCTTTTGCACACCCTATGTTCACCTTTGTGCAATATATGATAAATTGTTGGTGCCCGAAGTTTAAATTCCTATTTACTTTTAGAAATTGCCTATGTTTGTCGGTTGTCATCGGATGAGTGTGTCGTTCTTCAAAGCTTTTTACCTTATACGCACCTGAGCCATTGTATTAAAAAATACAACGTGCGTTGCACATAACACAGTTTGAAACTCTCTTGCGTGTTCCCTGTTTTGTGATGCTTTTGTCCTGCTCATAAGTTTCAGTAGGTGTGGTTTGTTTAGTGTTTTTGAAACCCTCTCTATTACAAACCACATATTGCACACGAATTTCATCGTTCTTGAATTCCTTTGTAGTGCTCCTTCTAGTGGCGAAGTCACTGCATGTACCATAATCATTGTAAAACTGTATTCCTGCTTCCAATGTATGGAAATGCATGTCGACACATTGAATTTGTTCTTGGTCCACTTCTGGGATCCAATATTTTGTTAATCCTGGTGAGATTTCGAGCCTCTATCCAATATAAATCATGTTGTTTGGTGCTTGCTATGCTAAAAACACACTTTTTACATACTAAATATACAAACATGGAACACTATACATGCATAGTATTAATTACAAGGACCATTGCCTCATAATTTTCATTATTTTGTTCTACGTATACACATTTACAAAACTATATATGCAATATCCATATACTAAATTAGCATATCACTAAAATATATGATTATCGTTATCTGAGAACATTTTATACAGAATGATTACTCTAAGTATAAAATATATGCATTGTAATTATGCAAAATAGTTGTTGTAAAAATGCAGAAGATTAACATTTCTAAATTGAATCTTAATGTCATACACTTTTTACATACTAAACATACAAACATGGAACATTATACATGCAGAACGTTAGTATGTAGTATGTAAAGTATAAATTATAAGGACCATTGCCTAATTTTCTCATAATTTCCAATATTTTGTTCTACGTATACACATTAACAAAACTATATATGCAATATCCGTATACTAAATTAGCATATCACTAAAATATCTGAGAACTTTTTTTTATACAGAATAATTACTCTATGTATACAATATATGAATTGTAATTATGCAAACTCGTTGTTGTAAATATGCAGAAGATTAACATTGCTACGCGGTGTAAAATTTTTATTGTTCAATAGTGAATGCGTTTGATCCAAACATTTGCAGGAATTAGTGGTTAGTGATTACCTTCATTTGAATGGATCGTGGAGTGGAATTCCTGATTTTGTGACATCGCAATTTTGATTTTGTTGAAATATATGACGAAATTAGTACTCTAAATATACATCATCAAATAAATGTACATCATATACAATATGCCTAAAATATAACTACCAATTCACATTTATATGCAAAATATCAACCCTAAATATACAAAATATATACTCTAAAAATGCATAATCATATGTGCCCTGAAAAAAATTAGCTTACGAAATCTATCACCATATAAACCTATACCAGAAATTCCAAAACACAAAGATACAGATAATACACACAAAAAAAAATCATTCGACAATGGGGAATGCCAAAAAAATAAAACGAGTAATCGAAAGAACAAGAAATATGGAATATATGGAATTGCAAAACAAAGAAAAACGACATATGAACACAGTTAAATACATATAACCACAAAATTGCAACCCTAGATATCTAGTAAATAACCCACGAAAAGCCACGCAATTTCAACGAGAAAACACCGTAGCCAATAACACGAACAAAAAAATGAAACCATGCCTTAATTCGACTGAAAAAATCGTAAAGAAGAACACAGTCCAAACCCTAGACAAGTAGAAGAGGCTTTCGCAGGTTGCAGAGAAAGAGAAAGAGACGTGAGTTTGATTGAGAAGAAAATGAAATGATGTCTGTCACAATTTTGAAAAAAAACTGACCCAAAAATCGTGAGATGTAGATATGGAAGGATTTTTGTTACCAAATCAAAACAGATAGAATTACAATAATATCCAAGGGATTTTTAGAGCGAAAATACCCTAATGCCCCCAAATGAGGCGCCTATGCCTAAAACTGGGAATAAAATCTGAATCATTGATTATTAAATCCAATGGTTCGGATGTGGTCTTACGTTCTTACCTAGAGGGCTTGGTCTCATTTGAACCAATCACTATATATATATATATATATATATATATAGGGGGAGGATCAAGTGAGACCATGTCTCTAGGTGAGACACAATGGACTAATCTCAACCATCCCCCACTATTAATCAATGGGTATGATTTAATGGATAAAAAATATATTAAAATATTAATTTAATCAATATAAGGATAGTAGAGTAAAATAACATAACAAGTTAGTTACAAAAATGGAATCAAATCTCTTTCTCTCTCATACATCTCCCAATTTCCCCAATCTCACGTCTCTCTCTCTCTCTCTCTCTCTCTCTCTCTCTTTTCCTCCATTAACGCAAATAAAGAAAATTGTGAAGAACTCGAAAATCACAGTTCATGAAAATTACAGAGAAAAAACAAAAAAAAAATCGGTGCAATATTACAGAGAAATAACGAACATTGAGTTCGAAAACTAAATATGCAACAAAACTCAACTAAATATGCATTATCTGAAAACTATCTATGTAGCGTAAAAAATCTAATATGTAGTACAGTATATCCAACTATGCAAAACGTCATAAACTATGCAACAAAATCAACTAACTATGTATTATCTAGAAACTATATATGCATTGTGGAATAACTAAATATGCAGTACATTATGTAACATCCCATTTTTATAATTTCCAAAAGCAACATCTCATTTTCATAACTAAATATACATTATATTGAACCTATTTATGCAGTGTAGTATAACTACATATGCAGTACATTATATTCAATTATGTCTTGTTTTTCAAAAAAGCAAACAAAATAACTAAATATGCATTATTTGATGTCTAATTATGCGATAAAAAGAACCCTAACTATCTTTGTAAAATAAAAATATTTGGAAAAAAAAAGGTTCCTTAAAATCCGCCACAAAATCCTAAATAATTTCAATATAAATCATTGGGACCACTAATTTGAATTACAAAATTACAATCTTGCCCTTAAAATCAGCAAAAATTAAGAAATAATTAGAAAAACTGAATTAATCATATCCCTTCATTTTTTAAGATCAATGGGTAAGATGAGTCCACACTGTCTCACCTAGGGAGGGTGGTCTCATTTGAACCAAATCCTATATATATATATATGATGGATTATTCTGTAACTAGAATATATACACACATATATATGTTTTATTATACACTTGTTAAAATATAATATATATTTAGTTTCCTTATTTAAGTGTAGTCCTTTTATGGTTAGGATTTTAGTCCTTTTAGGTTTAGGTTTTCTATTTGCCTATATAAGGCTCCCCTTTGTTTCTTTGTAATTCACTTTTGATTTTGCATAATAAAAATACAAGTACTTTATGACTTCTATGATTTCAACAACACTCACATTAAGTGTGTGGGCACCGCCTCAAGTTTAACGAATATCTCTATGGTGCTTTATCAATTAGTACGCAAACACATAACACAACTCATATATATGGGTGTGCATTTATCCAAAACTCGTGAATGATGGTAACACATAATAATAAATTATAATGATCAATATATATATTGAGTAATTCTCCGACCGCCTTAACACATGAAATGGATTGGGTAAATTGCAGTTTTAGTCCTGTAACTTTGGGGTAGTTGCAATTTTAGTCCTTTATCTTTTAAAGTTGCAGTTTTGGTCCTGGACGATTTTACCCTTATGACTAAATAATATTTTTGGTCCTTTATCTTTCTAGCAGTAGCAATTTTAGTTCTATAAACTTTCGATTATTAACAATTTTAGTCCTTAATACATCATAGCTAATTTATCCGGATAAACCCAGATTTTATAGAATAAAATAAAAATCACATTTTCTGACACATATTTTGTTCGTAACATTGTTATACCTACTTAGATCATACTTCTACGAAATTCTCGTAATTCTAAATAATCTGATTTCAGACTAAGGTTTTGATAAAACGGATATTGTGCATCACGACCATATCAGGCCCAACATACTTCCGTAAAATTAATAAATCACTTAAAAATTCTCCTCACCAATTGTTAATTACAGAAATATAATAAAAATAACTAAAAATTCTTAATAAATCTTGGCTCTGATACCATTTTGAGCAAAACACTTAGTCAAATAAGCCATGGATGTATATAAGGGTATTCTTGGTATTTTGAAAATATTAAATAAACCCAGGGGACCAATTTTGCAACAACTTGAAATTTACAGGACCGAAATTGCTTAGGTGTGAAACATATAGGACCAATTTTGCAAAAAATTTCAAACTTACAGGACAAATTTGCAAACTCAATACTTCTAGGACTGAAATTGCAAATTGCCTAAAGTTATAGGACCAATTTTGCAATTTTCCCAAATGGATTTATCTGTATGCTTTCATTAACAAGACACGCATACTGACTTAATATAGATTGTTGCTAAAATTATAAACATAACTACCCCAACCAAAACGCCTCACTTCCATTAAAGCAGAGAATTAGGCTTTTATCACATATTGTATATATATATATATACACACACATATATTATTAACCTAGAAACACAAACATACAATTAGTGGCTTAGTATATCTACTCGCAAAAGTTGCTAGCTTTCAATAATATGATGGAGGTAACTTTTTTTATCTTGGTTTGAATTTCTCAAATGCACTTTATAACTTGGAAATTAAGATTCCTTGTTTAACGGGTTAAGTTAGGAAAAAAAATGGTGAAGTTGAAGTCTTGGGACATCAATGGTTGATTAATGTTGTTGTTGTTCAAAGATTTATAGTAGTCGAATCCTATTGAAATTTGGAGAATGGAAAATTTGGGGTTTTTATTTTGAAGGGAATTTCTTTTTCAGCTCTTTGCCTTTTCGGTTCAGAGAATTGAATAATTTGAGAGTTCTTAAATTGGATTAATGGGGTATTGTGTGAATATAAAATTTATTATCAAGTTACTGAGGATACAAATAGTAGCTTTAACTGGAAATTAAATTAATAGACAAACTGAAGGGTATATTAGCGGGTTTAGAGATTTTAGAGGGGCCACATGTTATATAACCCACTAAGTGGATTGATAGCTAGTTTAATTTAAAATTCGAGGTCACGGTACAAGATTAGGTGTAGTAAAGTTGTTGAATGATAGAAATTAATGTTTTGTGTCATGACAGATTGCTAAGCATGAGTGGTCCAAATAATCTCATTTAACACCTACAAGTAAGGTATTTCCAAATGTGATAGGTAAGTAAAAATCCATCCGCAACTGTAATGCATGGACATAGTATTGTTTGAATTAATTGCATTATATGTGATTGTGATATCTTCTTGGATATATATGGGTATTATGTGATACATGTTGGCTTGCATGATGTTGCAATATAGTTCTTGACGGACCATTGAACATGCCATTCAACAATTGCATGTACATGCATATTACAAGAGAATATTCGCATGTACCAAAATATATTCAGATAGAAAACGGATGTTTGCTGACCAACACAGGGCTAGATAGGAGACGGGCTCTTGGTGGATCATATGAGGATGATCCATTTGTGAGTATCTATGTATGGCCGTGCAGGGTTGGATACTTCTTGGCGGACACAAAGGACGCAAGTAGGGGACCCTTGGCTGGGCCGCGGAAGGATGATCCACACGTAGATCCAGATACTATTGGCTATTTTTTTTTTTTTTGATAGGGATATTATTGGCTATTTGATTAATTATTGTTGTGTGCAGAGCTCTTTTCCGGTGCATAGTAGTTGGGTCAGGGGCCGAAATGAAAGAAAATGATTTGAGAAAAGTATTTTGATTCGCAAATTTACATTTTAGCATTACATATTGGAAAATGATTGCTATTCTTTAGAAATTGATTATTTTTACTTGCTGAGTTTTAGCTCATATAGTTTATGCATTGGAGGTGAGCATGAGAATGCATGAGTCTTTAGCTTACTATGCGGTGCTAGAGTTTCTTCAGGTTTTGAGGATTATGGATATGGGTGACAGACCTGTCGGGCGTTTTTGTGGGTTCATTTTTGTTTTGCTTCTGTTGTGTTAAATATAGGAACTCGTACTATTTATAACTTTTGAAACTCTACTATAAATATATGTAAATAATGTGTTGGTTTGAGTTCTGGGCTTGTATATGCGGTCATCGTGTTTACTTGTAGGCAGGGTTGACTGCTCTTTTTTTTTTTTAAATGATAAAATATTTGTTGTGGTATACAGGGTTTATTTCATTATTGTCTATTATCAAATTTACACGGGGAAAAGCAAAAAATAATTTACACATTTTAAATAGAGTTTGTGGCCGAGTTGTACTATTTTTATATTTTCTAGTAGTAGTAATAGGGGTGGGCATGACAAACACTCAACCATCAACTTTTCAAAAAGTCTTCCATTGGTGTGCGTGAAAAGTACATGTATCTTCACATCGCCTTTACGTAAAATCAGTCGCCTTTTGGTTACACATTTCTTCCAATGCTCAAGCTACACACCTACCCACCTATCTACTCATCCATGGCAGCCACCCTACACCACCACCACTGCCACCACCATCCACCCACTACAGTTGATGCCGCCACCACCTCCAGTGATCGGCGGTTGGGCCCGACCTTGTGTATTTTGTCGTTTTTAGCCCTTGTTTAATTTATTTTGATTCTATAACTCTAAGAACTAAAGTTTAACCACTTTTAACATCAAACTAACCCTTCAAATCTGATTTTGTTCATCAAAACCCATCAACAAGGTTCTAAGCTTTTATTTTCAAAAATGGTGAATCAAAGAGACCAAAATTTCCTAAAATCACAAGTTCATCTACTACTCTAAATCTTTCGCCAATAATAACTTAAACTCCTTCTAAATATAATCTTAAACCATTAAAATCATTCTTAAAACATCATAAATACTTAAAGCTCAAAATCGAAAATAAAGTTTAGAATCATCACATTAAATCCTTAAACTACAATTAATCATGCTCAAATTTAACAAAATATCAACCTAAAATTTCCTCATTATGGCCATCCTCTTTCATGCTTCATAAGGGGGTATTTTTCATTTCTTAAACAATATTAAAACACATAATCATGCTCCTTCAAGTTAGATATAACACATTTTATAAACAAAAAGTGAAACAAAAATCATTTACACCAAAAACTCATAAGGCCGAAATTTATATCTCAAAAATAGGGGTTTTAAACTTCATGTTTTCATCATCAAAGTCCATTTCTATGGTTGGTTCTAGCATAGGACAATCCTCCTAAAAAGATTTAATGATAAGACAAAAATTAAAGAAAAGATGAAGAAAATACCTCTTGAAGCTTGCTTGAAAATGGAGGATTTTAGATAAGTGAGGGTGTAGGGTGATTTTATAAAAGTGCAAGAGTGCATGGGGGTGGAAAGTCCACTTTTACTCTCTTTCAAAATATCTTGCAAAAGTTTGCTTTTAAAATCCTCAAGTAAGCTTTTATCATTTTAAAAATCTCGAAAGATAATTAAAACTCATTTTTCATAAATAAAATGGTCACTAACTATACTAAAATGTTTGATAGTAATTAAGTCCCAAATTCCTAAAATATAAATAAGCACTTTAGTGAAAGTCTCCGAAAATTCACTTAATCGGTCAAAAATTGTGATCCTAAAATTTTATTTTCGAGACTCCATAATAATGCCCATAAAATGTCATTGCGATATCCATTCATATCCATCATCATAGTTAGGGGCGCAAATCGGTTTCCGGATGCTCAAAAATATAAAATGCATAAAGTAAGTTATAACACTTTTAAATGTAAACTAGATATTCGATGCAAGATTATTCATGACTATTAAATTAAAAGCTCGAGTAATTAAAAAGGGTTGGGTTATTACATCTGTTGCTGAGGAAGGCTTACCTTACCTGTAGCCATTACTGAAGTTTCTACTACAACAGACTCATTTGAAGTTCAATGTCCGCCATTCCCTGATGTAGAGGCCATATTGTATGCTTGGAGGCAATGGAAATTAAGCAAGAGCAGATATCAGTTTGAGAAGCCTAAATTTATATAAGAAGAAAAGTGGTTTCTTGACTGCTTGGAGGATGCCTCAGTCCCACAAGCATTAGATGGCATTTATACAACCATGTATAAGAAGAAGAGGAAAAAGAAGGAGAAGATGTTTGAGAAAGGGAAGAGCACAACTGAGACACACAAATGTCTCTTTGGACACTCAACTGCCCTCATCCCTAATGTTGAAGATGAGGAGGATGTGGAAGAAGTAATCGAGGAGGTTGAAGTTACAGAGTTAAGGCAATCTCTCCAAGAATCAAGGGAATTAGCCGAGCAGAGACAATGGGTTAGGCTTGGGGAAACATCATCCCCGACTCAGATTATCGGTGATGTTGTGAGAATAACGACTACTCTCATATCACCAGCTTACTCTATCACTTGAATTTCATGATAATCCTACAGTTGGTGATGAAACTGGTAAAGTGATAATGGTGGTCTTGGTCGAAAATAAAGATCCCTTTCCAATCACCATGCTGGGAAACTCATCGGAGCAAACCCCAAAGACAGCTATTGAGACATCAACAAAAGAAATAACTGAGGATGTTGAAACAGCTAAGTCCCCGTGCCAGCTGGCCTTATTGAAGTCCAAAATCCAGCAGTTGTTGAGACAGAAAAGTGAATCTGAGCACACTACAACCTAGGAAATTGCTAAAAATATTGAAAGGGTTATAGGGGGATAAGAAGAATAAATTGTAGTACGGGGCGAAGTGGCTGGTGAAGCAGCCAAGTCTTGTGAAGATGTGGAGAAAGGAGTTATAGTTGGTGTGCATGCCAATGAAGTTCCACTGGTTGAGACTACTGAAACTGAGGTGTTGTTGGGAAATTTATTTTATAGATTTTGATGAATGCCATGTAAAACTTAAACTAGAAAGTTGGCGCCGTATTTTTCTTGTAATTTTCATTGTAATAGATAGGGCTGGAAAAGCTGAGTCAAGTCAGCTATGCCAGGAAATACAAGAAGTCAACTGAAGACTGAAGTGAAGACTCCACTGTGGAACAGCTGAGTACGGCCAAGAAGGAAGATCAAGAACTTGACTGAAGATGAATCAGCTGAGGAACAGCTGCGTGATGTGTCAGTCAAAGTCATCTCAAGAAGCCAAGTCACAAGTTGAAAGTGACAGTTGAGTCTTCAAATGATTGGAGCAGACTCAAGTCACCTGGGGAAATAGGCAGCAGCCAAGAGAAGTCAACTGAAAGGAATCCGTTGCATAGAAGTCAAGAACATTACTTAAATAAGTAATACTTCCATGCTGCCAGGCCTTAAAGTGCTCATCCCAGAAGTGTGCAAAAGGAATAAACCAATGGGAAGCACTGCACCTCGTGTCAGAACCTGAAAAGCTGAACATTCATTTAATACGAGGAAAGGTCTACATCTCAAGATTGAAGACCAAGAAAAGACAAGCCAACGAACACTAGTGTCTTTTGAAAATAAGCCTATCTCTTCAACATGCAGATTTTTGAAAGTTCACCATAAAAGGCTGAGGAAATTCATTGAGAAAAGGTTACCTTGATTACCTAACCACAAACAAGAAAGCAATATTTAAACTGTTACCTGCAAATATTCTCTGAGATATTAAAGCAAATCCTCAAGCCTGAAACTCGAAGGAAATCAATCCAACACAAAGCTGTGAAGGAAAGACAACTTCAAACTGTTGAAGAGGAAACTTTTGAAGAATCAAAAGGGGTCTACTTTCCAAGGAGGACTGTAGGAAGGTTCAAGGTCGAACAATATCAAGTTATTGGAGGGCTTCGTGATCAAATCCTAGAAGCTTGAGAAAGTGAGCTGAAGTAGCAAGGCAGCTGCCCTGTGAAGGAGTTGAGTCGAAGAGAAGCCAGCTGTGTGACCAAGGCATCTCTAGACTGAGTCGAAGGAGCAAGTCAGCTGTGTGATCAAGACTTGTCTCTAGACTAAGAACCACTTTGTGAACTGATCATTACTTAGTGGATTTCTCCAGGAGTTGGAGAAGAGAGGATTAAAAGAATTACCCCATCTTCGAACCTCTATAAAAATCAACTGTGTCATTTATTTTTCAGCACATTTACATTCCTGCATATCTATTTGCTGATAAACTTGATATGCTATCCAAACTGATTAATAACCAAGTGCTAAAATCAAGTGTTAAAACAAGTTTAAATCAAATCAAAGGGTGTTAAGTCTCCCGCTGATAAAACCAACACAGTCAAGTTAAGTTTCAGGTTAAACAACTGAGTTATTCTATTAACAGCTCTATCGAGTCTGTTGAGTGGCTAACTCTGCTGAATAACCAACTTAGCTGTCCCTCAAGGACTTAGCTGTTTGTGTTAACTCTGTAATTTCTTTAAAAGGACTAAAATCGAAAATTTGGTAAGGTTTATTCAACCCCCTCCCTTCTAAACCTTACTCACACCCCTTGGGGCCTACAAGTAATATCAGAGCGGTTGGTTCATTGAGCCTTCCGCACTGGTTACTAAACTAGATCTTTATCTTTTTTAAAAGATTTTTAACACTTGTATTTTCAAAATCTTTCATTCTTAGCAAAATTTATTATCATGGAAGCAAATCTGACACGCATTCCTATGTTCACTGTTGAGGAATTTGATGACTGGAAAATTCGTTTGCAGGCTCATCTATCTGCTTTACATGATGAAATGTGGCTAGTGATAGAGGATGGGCCCCTGCAAATACTTAAGGTGAACACAACTATAAGAATAGCAGTTGTAGTAGCAGAAGCAGATGAAGACAGACCAGCCATGGTTGAAAAGCCAAGGACTGAGTGGACCAATAATGATGACAGAAAGAGATACAACTTGGAAAATGTGGCCAAGGACATTCTCTACAAGAATACAATTTGTGAAGGATCTGAGAAAATTAAAGAAAATAAATTGTCTGTGCCTGTACAAAAATTTGAAAATTTTAAAATGCTTGCAGGTGAAACCTTGGATCAGTTGGATGCTAGATTCACTGAAATAACAAACGAGCTATCAGCACTTGGGAAAGAATATACACAAAAGAAAATGTGTATGAAAATTCTGAGAAGCCTCCCAGCTGAATGGGAAATGAATGTCATTGCCCTGAGACATTCAATGAACCTCACAACAACATCCAATCATGAGCTGTTCTCAGATCTCAAAGCTTATGAGTTTGAGCTGAGACGAAAAGAGCAAGATGAGATAGATGTACCTAAGACATCTGCACTTATAGTCAAGGATGGAAAGAGAGCTGAAGTCATGGAAGCCATAGACCAGGAGGAGATTGCCCTGATGGTTAAAAGATTCAACAAGTTCTTCAATAAGAACTATAAAAGAAACAAGGGTGAATCCTCCAGGAGACATTCAGCTCCCTCCAAGTCAAGGGAAGACAGGCCACCCAAGAGAGCTGAGCATCAAAGGGTTGAGTATCAGAGAGCTGATAACCCAAGGACAGAAAGAGTTGATCAAAGAGCTGAGAACCTGTGTTGGAATTGCAGACAACCAGGACATTTTGCAATTGATTGTTCCTATCCACCAGTCAATAAATACAGGAATGAAGAAGAAAGAAAAGTCTTCAGAGAAAGAAGACAAGAAAAGAAGAAAGCCATGTTGGCTGCTGAAACTGCTGAGACGGCTAAGTCTAAAGAAGCAGCAGACTCAGAGAGTAGTGAAGCTGACTACTCAAGTGATTCTGAAGAAGAAGCAATGATCTGTCTTATGGCTAAAGAACAAGATCAACCAGACCAAGAAGATGAGGTACACTCTAACTTATCTCATTCAGATTAAAGTGATAGTGATTGTGACACACACACTTCATCACCTGCTGATCTTTATGATTCATTAGGAAAAATGATGAAAGACTTTGAGCACATTAAATCCTCACACACACTTATAAATGAGGAAAATAGCCAGCTCAAAAGCCAAAACTCACAACTAACTAAGGAGCTGAGTACTCTAAGTCACATAGCTGATGAGAACAAAGAGCTGAAGGCTGAAAATGTCAAACTAATAGCAGAGATAGCTGCTATAAAAAAGAGAGAAAATGATCTTAAAAATGTAATTGCCTCATTCACAAAGGCATCCAAATCATTGGATGACCTTATCATGATTCAAAAAGAATGTGGAGATAAGACAGGCATAGGATTCAATTCCTTTGTGCACAGTCAAACTTCTAGAGTGATTTTGGAAAAAGGATCTTCAAGTAATGAAGGTCTTGTTTGTTTATGTTTCCAATGGCCTCTTTCCAGTTTCCAACTATACATAAAAGTGGAATCATGTTTGTTCATAAAATTTCCAATGGAAATCATCATTTTCATTTTCTATTTTTCACATAAAATAACATCTCAAACCTATAATTTCTATTCTCAAACCTATACACTACCCTACATCACTCATCATTACTTATCAATCACTATTCTTATATTTTAACCCAATTATATATGTGGGACCAACCATTATCAACTTTATCTACTTAAAATATTACTATTTTTAAATTATAACTATCTAATGGGACCCACCAACTATAATCTTACAAATATAATATTATATATTCAAATTAAAATATTGAAGTGGACCCCACCACTACCAACTTTTCAATTATTATATACATAAAATAATATTTCAAAACTACTCAAACCAAACACAATCTCATTTTCAACCCTACATAAAACACATTTCAATTCATTCATCCAAACATAATCCCAATTTCCACACGAAAACCAATAAATTCTCAAAATTCTATTTCCAACTCCAGAAATTGGAAATGGACCATGGAAACATAAACAAACAGGCCCGAAGCATCTCAAAAACCCAAAACACCAAATGTTGCACCCACGTTCATTCCAAAGCACAATCACAAACAAACTGGGCTTGGATATAAAGGAAAAGGAAAAAAAAAAAAGATTAAGTATCTTTGAGAGGACAATGAGAAGAAATCCAACAGAGTTCCTCAGCAAACTCCAAATAGAAAGTACTCTGTGAAAAATAAACAGAGCTACCAAAAACCCCAGAAGTTTTATCAAAGAAACACATATGATGGGAATGGTAGAAACTACCCAAGCCAAGTCGATTGCAATAATGTGAAAAATCAGCAAAGACCAATGGAATACATGCCTAGATGGCAAAGACCTAGACCTCGGCAAAGGTCATTCCAAAGGCAAAAGAGCTATTATCAGCACACACATGCACCCAGGCACTACACTCAAAAATATCACAACTACCCAAAGAAGGCAATTGCTAAAACACACACACAGGCATACAGACAAAAGAGACAGTTGTATGAACCTAAAGCCCCCAAGCAATTTGCCAAAGTGAACTATGATTATGGCACAGATAGATGGCAACCTCTCAAAGTCAAATCATTTGGCTATAAGTTGGTTTGATCATCTTACAACACTAACCCCTCAGGACCCAGGTAAGTATGGGTACCTAAAAACTAATTTCCTTGATTGAAGGTTCAAGGAACAGCTGAGTGCCAAGGAACCTGGTACATGGATAGTGGTTGTTCCAGACATATGACAGGAAACAAGAAAAATTTATCAAGATTCAAGGATATTAGAGGTGCAAAAGTTATATTTGGAGGAAATGAAGCTCCAGGGAAAATCAAAAGCACAAACATATAGATGTTGCTTATGTTGAAGGTCTAAACTTCAACTTGTTAAGCATCAGCCAACTCTGTGACAAGGGCTACAATGTTGGATTCAATATGGCACTGTGCCAGATTAAAGATGCTGAATCAAATGAAATAGTGTTGCAAGGATCAAGACAGAAGAATATGTATGTGGTAGACTGGTCTACTGCCACACCTAGCACATGTCTGTTAGCAAAAAGTAAAGCCGAATCAAGTTGGATGTTGCACACGAAGCTGAGTCATCTGAACTTCAAGATAATCAACAAGCTTGCAAGGAGTCATCTTGTGGAAGGATTGCCAGATTCAGTGTACAAGAAGGAAAGTGTATATGATGCATGCCAGATGGGAAAGCAGATCAAATCTTCATTCAAGGAGAAGCCTAGTCCTTCTTCAACAAGGATATTGCATCTGTTGCATGTGGATTTATTTGGTCCAGTTGAACCAGCCAACATAAGTGGAAAAAATACACCTTAGTGGTGGTAGATGATTATTCAAGATATACATGGACAATCTTCATGTGCAAAAAGAAGGAAACCTTGCAAAAGTTACCACAGCTCATGAAAAGAGTTCAAAATGAAAAGAGTCAAACCATTATAAAAATAAGGTCTGATAGAGGAACTGAGTTTGTCAATGGAATAATAACTCAGTACTGTGTTGAAAATGGTATTGCTCATGAGTTATCTGCAGCAAGGACTCCACAACAAAATGGAGTAGCTGAAAGAAGGAACAGAACTCTCAAAAAAGCTGCAAGGACCATGTTAGCTGAAGCTGGATTGCCTAAGAGATTTTGGGCTGAAGCCATCAACACTGCACGCTATACTCAAAATAGATGCATGATAAACAGGCAATTGACCAAAACTCCCTATGAGATATGGACAGGGAGAAAGCCAAATGTTGGATACTTTAGAATATTTGGATGTAAATGCTTCATCCACAACAATGGCAAGGATAATCTAAAGGCTTTTGATGCTAAAGCTGATGAAGGTATCTTTTTGGGATAATCAGCTGAGAGCAAAGCCTATAGAGTGCTGAACAAGAGGACTATGGTCACAGAAGAGTCTATTCATGTGGTTTTTGATGAACCTAATGTTAATGGAGAAGACATTGAAGAGTTAGCTGATAAGATGAATCAGCCAACTATGCAGAAGAGTCCTTATGTTGAAGCTGAAGTAAGCGTAATCAACCAAGATGAAGATGAGATAGATGAATCTCAAAGACAGCTAGAAAGTCTGCAGCTGAATAATGATGAAAGAGCTACTCAAGACAACACAGTTGCGAGGCAGCTGAACCTAGCTGACTTGCTTCAACCTGATGTGAGATGGCTGAGAGACCATCCACCAGAACTAGTCATTTGAGATGTTAGAGATGGTGTAAGAACCAGATACAGAGCTCAACAATAAGCAATGTTCACTTGCTTTATTTCCCAAATAGAGCCAAAATATGTGTCTCAAGCACTGGATGATACACATTGGATTCAAGCCATGCAAGAAGAGCTGAATCAGTTTGAAAGAACAAGGTTTGGGAATCGGTGCAAAGACCAACCCATCAAAATGTTATTGGCACAAAATGGGTTTTCAGAAACAAGATGAATGAGGAAGGATATGTGGTAAGAAACAAAGCAAGATTGGTAGCCAAAGGGTATTGCCAAGAAGAGGGAATAGATTTTGATGAAACCTTTGCTCCTGTTGCAACATTAGAAGCAATAAGGATCTTGCTTATGTTGCACACAAGAACCTCACTGTATATCAAATGGATGTGAAAAGTGCATTCTTAAATGGACTGTTGGAGGAAGAAGTCTATGTTTTTTTTTTTGAATAATTACAATATATATAAAAATGAAAAAAGAGTAATCCTGATCACAGGCAGATCAGGTAACCAAATGAAAGCCTGGAAATAAAGTCAACAACCAAAGTACGCAGTGGTCACAAGCCAACCAAATGGCTGAATGGTTGGGGCCTCGTTAAAACCTTCCAAGGTAAAACCCACCCTTGTGGGAAAAACCCTTGGAAGGAAAAATAGTACCCCCCCAGGAAACATAAGGCGCCAAAAAAGAAACTTGAAGCAGTGGAGCATTAATTAACAAACCTATAAGTGGATTGGCCAACATAATCATCTCGATGTATTGAAGCAGTATGTGGGCGGACGCCCACCGCACGCCACTCTCTCTCTTCTTCTTGCTCAAAGATGTACGCCACCCGATTGCCTTCGCGAAACATATGAGAGACTACAAGATCAATGCCACCGAGTAAATGCAAGGTTTGGCGCCAATATCCGAGGTGGCGCCATTGGACCTCCATCGTTCTCTTCTCCAAGAGTTCACCACATACTTCGAATCCGATTCGGCCAAAGTTTCGTCCATCCTTTTACAAATGCGTAATGAATCGCCCACATTGCCGCAACCAATTCCGCTTCGAATGCGTACCCTGAACCACAGCGGTGGACAAAGCATCCGCGAAAGAATCCTCTACTGATTCGAAAGACACCGGATCTTTGTAAGATTGCCCGGCGCCCTAAAGAGCGCCCATCCGTGTTAACCTTGATCCAACCAGGGAGGGGTTTTGCCATTGGACCTCCACAATCTTTGGAGCACGTCTAACTCGTCTAGGGACTCTTAAACCACGCAGGATGAAGAGGTCCTACTGATCGTTATTCATGCATCCCCGGTCCAAAGATGTTGATTCAACAATGGGTACATGTAGGCGAATGAGAGCCGCCTCGGAGTCCGATTTTGTTGTGAAAAATCAGCTCATTACGGATGTGCCAAAGAAGCCGATGCGGGATAATATTGCCACACGCCAAAAGAAAGTGACCTGGTCGCTAAAGTGGAATGCCATGAGTCGTACCAGCAGTTCGTTGAAACTGTAGGCCTGGAAGGGGTGCACGTGAAAGGCTTGGAAGATCCAACGCCAAAGATGCCCTGCAAAAGCACAAGAAACAAATAAGTGATCGACCGATTCCCGATTCCCCGCAAAGAACACAAACCGAAGGGCCGCAAACTTCCCCTAGCTCGTAAAGAATCCTGGGACTGCCAATCGGTTGTGTATAGCTCTCCATGCCACCACCGATCGTCGTTCCCGGATATCTTTGACCAAATCCAAGAACCCCATCTAATCGCGGGCGGCGAGGCGTAAGAATTTATAAGCGTCTTCGAGGTAATCAACCATCCTCGAGTTCATCCAAACACGAGTATCCCGAGATGTAGGCGCAATTGGGACACGCACAATAGCTCGAACCACTCCAAATAAGCTTCCACAAAGGGGAGGGTGAAGTGCCGGGATCCATCATAAAAGTAATCGAGATACGAATAAATACCTATAATCCTCCCTGAATGCCAATTCTCGGAATGGAATAACCCAACCAATTATAATAATACCTCGGAATTGGTGCCTGGTATCCAACGAGAATCATCCACGCATGACAAAAATGCACAGGTTTAATCCCGGCCAAATAGAAGAAGGAAGGAAGGACCTCCTGGATGTCCCCATTTCTAGTAAAGTATCGTTGTCCAGGGTCTTGAAAACCAACGAGTCCGAGTTCGAACCTTCCAAATTTTTTCCATCCAATTTCATTAAGAAAGCCTTGTTAGCAAAAGGAAGCGGAGCCTTAAGCGATCGCACGCCCAATCCTCCCTCCGCCCCAGGCGTGCAAAGATGTATCCCGATTGACCACTATCTTTCCTTTAGAATTCACATCTCCCGTCCCGATGAAATTACGCATGGCTTTTTCCATTTGTTTTAGCAAATACATGGGCGGCCATTTATAAATCATCATGGAGTGCACGAAATAATAACCAACAAAGGTTATCACCGAGTTAACAAGGCAAACCCTACCAACCGAGGGAAAGGGACGAGCCTTTCCATCGTCGGAACTTAAGGATTATCTTGTCAAAAAATGGGATAAATAGTAAAATCCGACCTTTGGGGCTCCCTTGAAAATTGGAGCGCCCAAGTAGATGGTGGGGAAACGTCCCCGGATGAATCCCCAAAATATGTTGCACCCTC
Source organism: Rehmannia glutinosa (assembly GCA_016081115.2). Taxonomy (NCBI): domain Eukaryota; kingdom Viridiplantae; phylum Streptophyta; class Magnoliopsida; order Lamiales; family Orobanchaceae; genus Rehmannia; species Rehmannia glutinosa. The sequence continues at coordinate 110,119,262 of CM071926.1, forward strand.
CCACGTACATAATGCGAAACCTGCGCCCCAAAATAAGCCTTGGATTTCTGAGGACTGAACACTTGACCCGAGATATCTGCATAGTGGGTAAGAATCTGAAGCAAGGCCCGGGCATTGGAAGAAGATGCCCTGCACATGATGACGATATCATCCGCATAAAGAATGGATGCTGGGAAGATGATACTCCTTGGCACCGTGAAGGCAGATAACCTGGACTGATCCATCGCTAATGTGATAAACCGACCCAAGACCTCCTCCGCAATACAAAACAATAGGGGTGATAAAGGATCCCCTTGTCTGACCCCTCTGGAACAGGCAACATAACCAACAGGCGTCCCATTCAACATCACTGATATTCTGGATGACCGAAAAACCACCTCCACCCAACACACGAACGTCTCAGAGAATCCAAAACGCCGCAAGACATGAAGTAAAAAATCCCATCTCAATGTGTCGAATGCCTTACGAATATCTATTTTCAGGATCATATTCGAATCCGTGCATCCCTGTAAGACATTAAACCCTTCAGATACCATGGCAATACACTCATGAATTTGTCTACCCGGGATAAAACCAAACTGAGTCGGGGATAAATAGTTAGCAATAATAGAACCCAAGCGCGTAGCCAATATTTTAGGAAGAAGTCTATGTTGAACAACCTCCAGGTTTTGAGCATAAGACCATTGGTGATAAGGTGTACAAACTCAAGAAAGCATTATATGGATTGAAATAGGCACCAAGAGCATGGTATGATACATTATCTCAATTTCTAACTGATAATGGATTCACCAAAGGCAAAGTGGAAAGAACACTCTTCAGAATTCAAGATGGAGAGACTATACTGCTTGTTCAAATGTATGTGGATGATATCATTTTTGGATCCGCAAACAAAGAGTTGTGTGATAAGTTCTCCAACCTCATGCAAGGCAAATTTGAAATGAGCATGATGGGAGAGCTGACTTTCTTCCTAGGACTTCAAGTTAAGCAATTGAAGGAAGGAACTTTCATAAGTCAAACAAAGTACACCACAGATTTAATGAAGAAATTTGGTATAGAAGAGAAGTCTTATGTGAAAATACCAATGAACACATCAGTCAAGATGGACATGGATGCAGATGGTAAAGCTGTACATCAAACAAGATACAGAGCACTTATTGGATCGAGTGCTCTATTTAACAACTTGAGAGGGACATCACCTTTGCGGTAGGTGTATGTGCAAGATTTCAATCTGCACCAAAGGAGAGCCACATGCCTTGTACGCAAAAGAGAATCCTAAGATATTTGAAGGGATGCCAGGAAGTTGGCTTATGGTATCCAAAGGAAGGTGGATTTAAGCTTATTGGTTACTCGAGGCTCGGACTATCTTTGGATGTAGAGTTGACAGAAAAAGTACTTCGGAAGGACCAGTACATGTCAAATGCTTGGAAATAGATTGGTTTCTGATTTAGTAAGAAGCAAAACTCAATAGCCACATCCAACCCTATTGAAGGTCAACCAGTACATAGTTGCGGGCGTTTGCCCAAGCCCAATCGTGGATGGATGAGACAAGTGAGAATGAGAGATTATGAAAAGAAAGACATCAATTTGGAATATATCTCAACTGATAAGCAGTTAGCTGACATATTCACCAAGCCCTTATGTGAATCAAGATTTGAAGAGCTTAAGCATGAGCTAGGGTTAATTGAGCTGAGTTAACACTCAAAAGACTCAATCAGAAGAGATGGAAGATAGAAATGGAGAAATGAACAAGTTTTTTACATCAGCCAAGTGAAACAGCCATATCGGAAAGTCAGTTGTATCGAGTTAGCTGACAGCTGAGTCACTTAATGAAAAGAGAGAAGAAGAGTTAAGTCATTTTTGAGATAAGCTAAGTCATTTATGAGCAAAGTGACAAAAACGCAGTCGTTTTAAATGAGCGGGAATATTTTTAAGGATGATGTCAGCGTAATAATGACGGCTACAGTCAAAAGATGCACAGTAAACTTATGATTGGATATAAATGCTGCCGCATTAAATGCGAGGAATTAAATGCGGTTTGACGTGCTAAATTTGAGCCGTTGATCTTGATCAAATTTCAAAAATCAAAGACATGTCATTTCATAACCCTTATATATTCATTTTTCCAGCTCTCTCTCTCTCTCTCACTCGGAAATTGTTCATCTTCAAGCAAAAGAAAGCAAGCCATTTTTTTCTCTCGAAAACCCTAAGTGTCATCCAACTAGTTCTTCAAGTTTTAATCGGTAAAAATTCCTAAAAATGGCACCAAAGTTTGATTTCGTCAAGTTATCAAAGCAAATCCACTTAGGATCGTCCGTGGATTTTGAAGGCATGGTGAAGCAGGGTTCGGATGAAACCCTGGTGAAGAAAATTGCAGAAATGTTGGAAAAGTCCGGTCTTAAGGCTTTTCTGACTTAGGAGTATTTGCACACCTACCTTGAAGAGGTGGCGCGGTTCTATGTTAATGCAGAAGTGCAGGACGAAGCAATCAAGTCTTACATCCCACGCAAGGATATTTTTTGTCGTAAATCATCAAGACATGAATGAGATAAACGTTTTGTAAGTTCTCTCTTTGTATGTTGACTTGTTGACTTGGATTGCATGGAAAGAGGTAGCCAACCAAGTGTCTTTGCTAAGGTGGTCTACACAAACAAAGAAATTGCTGATGGACGACTATCACAAGTTGATGGATGTCATCTCTAAGTGTGTAGATATGAAGTTTGGCAGCTTCAACCAGCTGTCAAAGACTAAGCTGATCGTCATGGCTATGATCATGCAGGGCAAGAAAGTCAATTTATTTTATAGCGGAGTTCGTGTATAAACTAGAAAGACTCGCCAAAACGTTGTAAATAAATCATTCAAGGAAGATGGATCCTTTGGAGGATCTCTTGGTTATGGCCTGGTGATTGGCCACCTTTTGGAAGTGAAGGGCATTTCCCTTCGACATGGAAAACCTTTCCATGTCAATAAGAAGATGTTTAGGGCTAACCTCTCAGGAGCCCAGAAGAGAGCCCACCGAAGAGGGCGGATACAAGTGACGGGAATCACCAAACCCGAGGACACAAACATATTTTTGAAAGTTACCTCTCCTCCCAAGAAGAAAGTCGCCCGCAAGCTATTCTAAAAGAAGAAAGATGCCCCTCAAGCATCAAAGAAAAAGGAAGCGCACTTGTCCCACTGTTGAAGAGGCAAACTTTGAAGAATCAAAAGTCTAGCCAAGCCCGTGCGGAGGGCCGTGTCTCCAAGCCCCTGAGAAAGTGACCGAGGCCGAGAAGGAACCTCAAATCCATTCTCCACCATACGGAAGAAGAGGATCTGCTAAATCCGGGAAGGCGAACCCTCTAAGAAGGATGCCTCGGCCCCGCCGCCGGAGAATCAGGAGAAGAAACATAACTAGAAATTCCTGTCATTTATTTTTCAAAGTTAAGACCAAAAGAAAAAGAATCTTCAAGCTTTGAGCTTGAAAAACAGGTTTAAATCAAATGAACCGCCACTCAAGTTTCGGAGCAAACAACTCTATCGGGTCTTTTAGATCCAACTTAGTTGTCCCTCAAGCTCGGAAGTGCGGTCTCTTTAAGTAATAGATGAAATTCAACCCCAAGTTATTCGAGGTGATCATGTTGAGGCCTACAATGAGACTCACTGCTATTAAAGTGTAACCCAGGACAAGCGAGATAACACAAATTGTCCAAGAGACAAGCTTGAACTTCTAGTTGAAAAAGTTGTCTCTCCACCGCTACGGATCTTGAGCGAAAGGTGAAGAGCGGCGGAGAGCATCTTGCCTTCCATCCCGATCGAGCAACTTAAGGACAAGAAACAACTCAAGAAGATGACGATGATGATGTCATCATGTATTCTCCAAAATTTTGTATACCCGGATTTCATTCATATTTGCGTTGTCTCGTGAATGGAGCGTGGAAAAATAAGCCACTCAAGGGTGCGAATTTATGCATACACAAGTTTATCGATGAAGAGGAGGAATTCTCTCTCTGCAATTTCTCGAGTCACCACTTCATTCAACATTTTTAAATGAAAGATATCAGCCCTTGATGAAGATAATTGGGGTTTGCATTGCCTTATTGAATATTCTACAAATCTTCAAGGAGAAGGATCAAGCCAAAGCAAAGTAACTAGAAAGATGTCTAGTGAAGAGTTTAGTCCATGTGGTAGCTGACCGTGTGCTCAACGCTACTAGGACTGTTGTACTTTGTAACAAAAATCACATGTTACTTAGTGGATTCCTCCTGGAGTATGAGAGCAGTAAAGTAGCAAAATTAACCCATCATCGAACCACTATAAATATTGTGTCTTTATATATTTGCAATTTTACTTTACTGCACTTTACATTAAGTTACCTTCATTGCTATCCAATCTGCATAATAACTCTATAAAATCACTAAGTGTTGATTGAAAAAACTCACAAGGGTGTAAGTCTTAGGCTGACTAAAAAGAAAACCGATATTCTAAGGTAGTTGCTATTATTCAACTGAGTTACTCTTCCAAGCTATGTCAAGAGATCTATTGAGTGGTTAGCTCTCCTGCTGAATATCTACCTAGCTGTCTGAAAGGACTTAATTATCTTCTTAAAACTCTGATTTGCAAAATCGAGAACTTATAAAGTCCATGCAACCCCCCTTATAGAGTTTACCTGAAACCCCTTGGGTAGTACAAGTGGTATCACAACAGTTGGTTCAAAGAACCTTCCGCACTAGTTATTGAAATAGATCTTCTTTTTCAAAACTATCAACACAATTAGTTTTAAAAGCTCTTCAGATTTATTATAATGGAAGCAAATCTAACTCATATTCCTATGTTCTCCTTGAATGATTTGATGATTGGAAAATATGTATGCAGGCACATATCTTGGCGCTACACGAAGAAATGTGGCAACTATAACAAGAGTAGTAGCTGCAATAGATGAGGTTGTTGGTGCAGTTGAAATTGACTAACCCAAGAATGAATGGACAAATGAGTATAGAAAGAGACACAACCAGGATAATGTCACAACGAATATTTTATATAAAACTCTGGACAAAGCCATGTTCAACAAGGTTAAATCGTGCAAAACAACAAAGGAAATATGGGATAAGCTGACTCTAATCTGCGAAGGAACATAGCAGATCAAAGAGAACGAGCTTATTGTAGCAGTGACGAAGTTTGAGAACTTCAAGATGATGGCAGAAGAATCATTCAACAAGCTGGATGCAAGGTTCACAAAGATACCAAATGATTATTCACCCTTGGAAATGAATATACACAAAAGAAAATGTGTATGAAAATTCTTAGAGTCCTACCAGCAGAGTGGGAGATGAAAGTAATGGCAACGAGGCATTCGATGGACCTCACAAAAATGTCAAACCATGAGCTTTTCTCAAATCTAAATGTATATGATTTCGAGCGAGCTGGATGAGACTACTGCTCCCAAGATTGCTGGATGTCATTGACAAGGAAAAAATTGCCTTGATGGTTAAATGGTTCAACCAAATTTTTAATAAAAACTATCAGAGGAACAAAGGAGAGTCCTCGAGAAGGCACTCAGCTCCCGCTAAAGGAAAAGAGGAAAGGGAACCCAATAAAGGTGACAAAAAGGCAAACGGCTTGTTCTGGAATTGTAGACAGCTAGGTCACTTCACAATTGACTGCCTCTATCCACCAGTCAACAAGTTTAAAAATTATGACCAATAAAAGATATTCAAGAGAAAGAAGAAAGGAGAGAAAGAAAGCCATGGTGGTTGAGACAAAAAAGACCAAAGAAAAGAAATCAGAAGAGTCAGACAACAATGAAGCTGACTACTCATGTAACACTGAGGAAGATGCACTCATCTGTCTCATGGCCAAAGAGCAAGAAGACAAGGTAATTCCTAACTCATCTGACACACACACACATCATCACCCATAGATATTTATGAATCAATAATTAAAGATTGTTGGGAAATTTATTGTTTAGATTTTGATGAATGCCATGTAAAACTTAGACTATAAAGTTGGCACCCCATTTTCCTTGTAATTTGCATTGTAATAGATAGGGTTGTATAAGCTAAGTGAAGTCAGCTATGGCTGGATATACAAGAAGTCAACTAAAGACTGAAATAAAGACTCCGCTTTGAAACAGCTGAGTATGGCAAGGAGGAGAAGTCAAGAACTCGACTGAAGGAGTATCAACTGGGATACAGCTGTGTGAAGTGTCAGTCAAGTCAACTCAAGAAGCCAAGTCTCAAGTTGAAGTGACAGATGAGTCATCCATTGATTGGAAGCTAACTCAAAGTCACCTTGGGAAGTTAGAGAACTGCAGTCAAGTCAAGACAACTGAAAAGAATCCGTTGCACAGAAGTCAAGAAGCTTACTTAAATAAGTAATACTTCCATGATGCCATGTCTGAAAATGTTCAGTCCCAGAAGCGTGCAAAAGGAATAAACCAATGGGAAGCACAACACCTCGTGTCAGACTCCGAAAAGATGAACATTCATTTAATACGAGGAAATGTCAACATTAAGGACTACAACAAGACAAGCCAACGAACACAATTGACTTTTGAAAATCAGCATATCTCTTCAACGGACAGATTTTTGAAAGTTCACTATAAAAGGATGAGGAATCTTATTGAGAGAAGGTTACCTGAACCACGAACTATCAAGCAATTATTCGAAGTGTAACCTGCAATATATTCTCAAGTTATTCAAGCAAAATCCTCAAGCCTAACTCTCGAAGTAAATCGATCCAACACCAAGCTGTGAAGGAAAGACAACTTCAAACTGTTGAAGAGGAAACTTTTGAAGAATCAAAAGGGGTCTACATTCCAAGGAGGATTGTAGAAAGGTTCAAGGTCGAACCAGTCTCAAGCTATTGGAGGGCTTCGTGATCAAATCCAAGAAGCTTGAGCAAGTGAGTTGAAGTAGCAAGCGCACCGCCCATGAAGAAGAAGCCGAGTCGGACGAGAAGCCGCCAGTGACCAAGGCATCTCCGGCCGAGTCCCAAAGGATCAAGTCGGCTAAGTGATCAAGACTTGTATACGGGTGATAACCACTTTGTACTCGATCAATACTTAGTGGATTCCTCTTGGAGAAAGAGAGGTAGAAGAAATTACCCCATCTTTGAACCATAAAAATTATTGTGTCATTTACATTTCAGCATTTTTATTTCTGCATATCATTTTATATCTGCTGATAATTTGCTATCCACCTTATAATTTACAAAGTGCTAAAACCAAGTGTTAAAACAAACTTAAACCAAATTCAAAGGTGTTAAGTTTTCCGCTGAAAATCTCATCACAGCCAAGTTAAGGTTTAGACTAAACAGCTAAGTTATTCTATCAACAACTCAATCGAGTCTGTTGAGTGGCTAACTCTGTTGATTAACTAACTTAGTTGTCCCTCAAGGACTTAGCTGTGAATTAACTCTGTATTATTTTAAAATGACTAAAATCGAAAAGTTGGTAAGGTTTATTCAACCCCCCACCCCTTTTAAGCCTTACTCACACCCCTTGGGACCTACAAGTGGTATCAGAGCGATTGGTTCATTGAGCCTTCCGCACTGGTTACTGAACTAGATCTCCAATCTTTCAAAGAAGTTTTTAACACTTGCTCTTTCAAAAGCTATTTTTATTCAGCAAAGTTATTATCATGGAAGCAAATTTGACACGCATTCCTATGTTCACTATTGAGGAATTTGATGACTGGAAAATTCGTATGCAAGCTCATCTATCAGCTTTACATGATGAAATGTGGATAGTGATAGAGGATGGGCCACTGCAAATACTGAAAGTGAACACATTGTCTGAGAGAGAGCGATCGCGGTGAAGGAGAGGAAGTTGTTGTTGAAGCAAGACCAGTCATGGTTGAGAAACCAAAGACTGAATGGACAAACGAGGACAGAAGAAGATACAACTTGGACAATGTGGCCAAGGACATACTTTACAAAACCTTGGACAAAGCAATGTTCAACAAAGTCAAATCTTGTCAAACTGCAAAATAAATTTGGGATAAATTAACTTTAATTTGTGAAGGATCTGAGCAAATTAAAGAAAACAAATTGTCCGTTGCTGTACAAAAATTTGAAAATTTCAAAATGCTTGCAGGTGAAACCTTGGATCAGTCGGATGCGCAATTCACTAAGATTACCAATGAACTATCAGCACTTGGGAAAGAATATACACAGAAGGAAATGTGTATGAAAATTTTGAGAAGCCTCCTAGCTGAATGGGAAATGAAGGTCATGGCCCTGAGACATTCAATAAACCTCACAACAACATCCAATCATGAGCTATTCTCAGACCTCAAACCCTACGAGTTCGAGCTGAGAAGAAAAGATCAAGAGGAGACAGATGTACCCAAAACAGCTGCACTCATAGTAAAGGATGGGAAAAGAGCTGAGGTTAAGGAAGCCATTGACCAGGAGGAAATTGCCTTGATGGTTAAAAGATTCAACAAGTTCTTCAACAAGAACTATAAAAGAAACAAGGGTGAATCCTCCAGGAGACATTCAACTCCCTCCAAGTCAAGGGAAGACAGGCCACCCAAGAGAGCTGAGCATCAAAAGGTTGAATATCGTAGCCGATAACCCAAGAACGGAAAGAGCTGATCAAAGAGCTGAGAACATGTGTTGGAACTGTAGACAACCAGGACACTTTGCTATTGATTGTCCATATCCTGTAGTCAATAAGTACAAGAATGAAGAAGAAAGAAGAGTCTTCAGAGAAAGAAGACAAGAGAAGAAAAAGGCTATGTTGGCTGCAGAGATCTGAGAGACAAACAAGTCAAATGATACAAAGAGACTCAAAGAGTAGTGAAGCTGACTACTCAAGTGATTCTGAGGAAGAAGCAATGATCTGTTTAATGGCAAAAGAACAAGATCAACCTGACCAAGAAGATGAGGTACACTATAACTCATCTCACTCATATTCTAGTGATAGTGATTATGACACGCACACTTCATCACCCACTGATCTTTATGATTCATTAGGCAAAATGATGAAAGACTTTGAGCACATTAAGTCCTCACACACTATTAAATGAGGAAAACAGCCAGCTCAAAAGCCAAAACTCACAGCTGACTAAGGAGTTAAGTACTCTAAGTCACATAGCTGATGAGAATAAAGAGCTGAAGGCCGAGAATGCTAAACTAATAGCGAGAGATAGTTTGCTAGAAAAGAGACAAAATGATCTCAAAAATGTGATTGCTTCATTCACTAAGGCATCTAAATCATTGGATGGCCTTATTATGAGCCAAAAAGAGTGTGGAGACAAGACAGGCATAGGATTCAATTCCTTTGTGCACAAATAAACTCCCGAGTGATCTTGGAAAAAGGATCTTCAAGTAATGAAGCATCTCAAAAACCCAAGACACCAAATGTTGCACCCACATTCACTCCAAAGCACAATCACAAACAACCTGGCCTTGGATATAAAGGAAAAGAAAAACGGCCCATTGAGTATCTTTGAGAGGACAATGAGAAGAAATCCAAATGAGTGCCTCAAAAACTCCAAACAGAAGTACTCTGTGAAGAATAAACAGAGCTACGTAAATCCCCGAGAAGTTCTATCAAAGGAACACAAATGATGGGAATGGTAGAAACTACCCAAGCCAAGCTGATTGGAATAATGTGAAATATCATCAAAAAAACCTGGAATATATGCCAAAATGGCAAAGGCCTAGAACTCAAAAAAAGGTCATTCCAAAGGCAAAACAAATATCATCAAAGACACATATGCACCCAAGCACTACACTCAAAAATATCACAACTACCCAAAGAAGGCAATTGCTAAAACACACACACAGCATACGAGACAAAAGAGACAGATGTATGAACCTAAAGCCCCCAAGCAATTTGCCAAGGTGAATTATGATTATGACGAGATAGATGGCAACCTCTTAGAGTCGATCATTTGGCTATAGGTTGGTTGGATCATCTTACAAAGACTAACCCCTCGGACCCAAACAAGTATGGGTACCTAAAAACGATTTCCTTAATTACGGGTTCAAGGAACAAATGAGTGCCAAGGAACCTGGTACATGGACATGGGGTCGTTCCCGGACACATGACAGAAACAAGAAAAATATGTCAAAATTCAAGGAGATTAGAGGCGCAAAAGTCATATTTGGAGGAAATAAAGCTCCGGGGAAATAAGAGGCCGGATCCATCAAGAAAAATGGATTAGAAATCACAGATATTGCATATGTTGAAGGCCTCAACTTCAACTCAGTAAGCATCGACCAACTCGTGACAAGGGATATAATGTTGGATTCAATATGGGAGTGTGCCAAATCAAAGACACTGAATCAAATGAAGTAGTGTTGCAAGGATCCAGACAAAAGAACATGTATGTGGTAGATTGGTCGACTGCCACACCAAGCACTTATCTGCTAGCAAAGAGTACAGCCGAATCAAGTTGGTGTGGCACAAGAAGCTGAGTCATCTGAATTTCAAGACAATTAACAAGCTTGCAAGGAGTACTCTTGTAGAAGGACTACCAGACTCAGTGTACAAAAAGGAAAGTGTTTGTGATGCATGTCAGATGGGAAAGCAGATCAAATCATCATTCAAAGAGAAGTCTAGTCCATCTTCAACAAGGATATTGCATCTGTTGCATATGGACTTATTTGGTCCAGTTGAGCCAGCTAGCATAAGTGGAAAGAAATACACCTTAGTGGTGGTGGATGATTATTTAAGATATACATGGACAATCTTCATGTGCAAAAAGAAGGAAACTTTGCAGAAGTTACCTCAACTGATGAAAAGAGTTCAAAATGAGAAGAGTCAAACCATTAAAAAGATAAGATCTGATAGAGGAACTGAGTTTTTCAATGGAATAATAACTCAATTTTGTGTTGAAAATGGTATTGCTCATGAATTATCTGCAGCAAGGACTCCACAGCAGAATGGAGTAGCAGAAAGAAGAAACAGAACTCTCAAGGAAGCTGCAAGAACCATGTTAGCTAAAGCTGGATTGCCAAAAAGATTTTGGGCTGAAGCCATCAATACTGCATGCTATACTCAAAATAGATGCATGATCAATAGACAATGACAAAAAGACTCCTATGAAATATGGACAGGGAGAAAGCCAAATGTTGGGTATTTTAGAATATTTGGATGTAAATGCTTCATTCACAACAATGGAAAAGACAATCTAAAGACTATGCGAAAGCTGATGAAGGTATTTTCTTGGGATACTAAGCTGAAAGCAAAGCCTATAAAGTGTTGAACAAGAGGACTATGATCACAGAAGAGTCTATCCATGTGGTTTTTGATGAACCTACTATAAATGGAGAGGAAATTGAAGAGTTAGCTGATAAGCTAAATCAGCCAACTATGCAGAAGAGTCCTTATGTTGAAGCAGAAGCTGGAGCAATTAATCATGATGGAGATGAGATAGCTGAATCTCAAAAATAGCTGAGAATATGCAGTTAAATGATGGTGAGAGAGCTGCTCAAGACAACACAATTGCAAGATGATTGAACCCAGCTGATTTACTCCAACCTGATGTGAGATGGCTGAGAGACCATCCACTAGAGCTAGTTATTGGAAATGTAAGAGATGGTGTAAGAACCAGATCCAGAGCTCAACAAGAAGCAATGTTCACTTGTTTTATTTCTCAAATAGAGCCGAAAGATGTGTCCCAAGCATTGAACGACACACATTGGATTCAAGCCATGCAAGAAGAGCTGAATCAGTTTGAAAGAAACAAGGTTTGGGAATTGGTGCAAAGACCAACCCATCAAAATGTTATTGGCACAAAATGGGTTTTCAGAAACAAGATGAATGAAGAAGGATCTGTGGTAAGAAACAAAGCAAGATTGGTAGCCAAAGGGTATTCCCAAGAAGAATGAATAGATTTTGATGAAACATTTGCTCCTGTTGCAACATTAGAAGTAATAAGGATGTTTCTTGCCTATGCTGCTCATAAGAACTTCATTGTATAGCAAATGGATGTGAAAAGTGCATTCTTAAATGGATTATTGGAAGAAGAAGTCTATGTTGAGCAACCTCCAGGTTTTGAGTAGAAGACTCTTGGAGATAAGGTGTACAAGCTCAAGAAAGCTCTATATGGATTGAAACAGGCACCTAGAGCATGGTATGATACATTATCTCAATTTCTGACAGATAATGGATTCACCAAAGGTAAAGTGGACAGAACACTCTTCAGAATTCAAGATGAAGAAAGTATACTGCTTGTTCAAATATATGTGGATGATATCATTTTTGGATCCACAAACAAAGAGCTGTGTGATAAGTTCTCAAACCTCATGCAAGGCAAATTTGAAATGAGCATGATGGGAGAGCTGGCATTCTTTCTAGGACTTCAAGGTAAACAACTGAAGGATGGAACCTTCATAAGTCAAACAAAGTACACCAGGGATTTAATGAAGAAATTTGGTATGGAAGAGAAGTCTTCTGTGAAAATACCAATGAATACATCAGTCAAAATGGATATGGATGCAGATGGTAAGCCTGTGGATCAAACCAGATATAGAGCACTTATTGGCTCATTGCTCTATTTAACAGCAAGCAGGCCAGACATCACCTTTGCAGTAGGTGTATGTGCAAGATTTCAATCTGCACCAAAAGAAAGCCATATGACTGCAGCTAAGAGAATCCTAAGATATCTGAAGGGATGCCAGGAAATCGGATTATGGTATCCAAAGGAAGGAGGATTCAAGCTAATTGGTTATTCAGACTCTGACTATGCTGGATGTAGAGTTGACAGGAAGAGTACATCAGGTACATGTCAAATGCTTGGAAACAGATTGGTTTCCTGGTTTAGCATGAAGCAAAACTCAATAGCCACATCCACAGCTGAAGTTGAGTACATAGGCTGCAGCAAACAAGTTGTGCCCAAGTCTTATGGATGAGACAACAGCTGAGAGATTATGAAATTGAAGAAAAAGAGATTCCAATTATCCGTGATAACACAAGTGCTATTGCAATTACTCAGAATCCTATGTTGCATTCAAGAACAAAGCACATTGATGTCAGATATCATTTCATAAGAGATCATGTTGAAAAGAAAGACATCACTTTAGAATACATCTCAACTGATAAACAGTTAGCTGACATATTCACAAAGCCATTATGTGAATCAAGATTTGAAGAACTCAAGCATGAGCTAGGGTTAATTGAGCTGAGTTGACACTCAGAAGACTCAAGGAGAAGAGATGAAACTTGAAAAGATGAAAATTGAGCAGATTTCTTGAATCAGCCAAGTAAACCAACCGTATCGGAAAGTCAGCTGTATCGAGTTAGCTGACAGCTGAGTCACTATATGAATAAAGAGAAGAAGAGCTGAGTGAGTTAAGGAGTAAGTTGAGTCATTTATGAGCTAAGTGACAAAAATGCAGTCATTTTTAATGAGCGGGAATGTTTTTAAGATGACGTCAGCGTAATAATGACGGGTACAGTCAAAAGCTGCATAGTAAGCATATGATTGGATATAAATGCTGCCGCATTAAATGCGAGCAATTAAATGCAAATGAGACGTGCTAAATCTGAGCCGTTGATCTTGATCAATATTTCAAAAACCGAAAACACGTCCTTTCATACCCCATATATACCCTTTCGTTCAGTTTTTCTCTCACTTAAACTATTCATCTTTCCAAAGGAAAGAATGCAAGTATCTTTTCTCTCAAAACCCTACCAGTCTTCAAAGAAAGTTCATCAAGTTTCGTTCGGCAAAAATCACTAAAATGGCACCAGCACATGATTTTACTAAACTCGCAAAGCAAATCCACACTAGATCAATCATGGATTTTGAAGGGATGATTAAACAGGGTTCCGATGAAACCCTTGTCAAGAAGATAGCTGATAAGATTGAGAAATCCAGGTTGAAACCCTTTCTCACATTGGAATACCAAATGACGTACGTAGAGAGGTCGCCCGCCCACGTGAACGCCGAGGTGCGGGACGAAGGATTAAATCCTCCGTCCACCGCAAGGACATTCTAATCACTCGCAGGACTTTGCGAGCAATCGTTATTGCCATCGGAGGGCATGCTAGAGATATATGAAGCAGACGTTGATTTGGTCGTTGCATGGAAGGAAGTGGCCAAACCCGAGTGTGCTGCAAAAGTTGTCTACACAGCTGACAAGAAGCTGCTGAAGGATGATTATCACAAACTGTTGGATATCGTTGCCAAATGTGTAGACATGAAGTTTGGAAGCTTCAATCAGCTGTCCAAAACCAAGCTGATCGTCATGGTTGCGATCATGGAGGAGAAGAAGGTCAACTGGGCAGAATTCGTCTACAGCAGACTCTGCCAGAATGTTACAAATAAGTTCTTCAAGGACGATGGGTCATTTGGAGGATCTCTGGGCTATGGCCTTGTAATTGGCCACTTGATGGAGGTGAAGGGTGTTCCCCTTCGACATGGAAAATCATTCCATGTTAACAAGAAGATGTTTCGGGCCAACTTGTCTGGAGCCCATAAGAGAGCATATGCCATGCGGGCGGACACCAGTGAGGGAGAATCAGCTGACCCTGAGGAAACAACTATTGCCTCCCCTCCGAAGAAGAAAAGTCGCCCATGCACCGGAAAGAAGAAGGCGCCCAAAGAAAGAAAAAAAAACCGCACCTATCCCCTGCAGTAGAGTCACCCGCCCCTGCACAGTGTGTCTCCCCGCCCCTGCAGCCAGAGAGAGAAGGAATCCTTAATACCTTCTCCGGGAATGAAGAAGAGAGATCGCAAAGGCGAGAATGGCACCTGCCTCTACCTTCGAGGAACCGGAGGAAGTAGAACCAGACATTCCTCTGGTGAAAACTAAGAGAAGGAGAAGACTCACCAAGCTCTCGGAGCTTGAGAAGACGGCTGAGTCTGGCAACTCACCGAGCAAATCACCGAGAACTGCGGAAGAGGTGCAGTCTCCAGAAGTGCTTGATGAAACCGCCAAATCTCTGGAAGGCGTCGCAGAGGCAAGTTGAAGACCCACTGTGACGTAACAACCGAGGAACAAGCGGTACCGAGACATCAGTATTCCCTGTCGACATGACTATATCTCCACCTGCAACAGACGTTGCTGATGGTGAAGAGCAGCAGAGTTTGCTACCCTCCATTCCTGAAAAAGAAGGGCAACAGGGAGAGGATGAAGACGATGATGTAATTTTGTACTCTCCACTTTATCTAGACATCCAAAATCATCTGCGAGAATGGAGGAAATGGAAGTTGAGTCACTCTAGGGTGCAGTTTGAACACCCAGAGTTTATTGATGAGGAAGAGGAACTCTTCAGGTCTCTCGAAGTTGATATTGTGATGCAAGCCCTGGATGAGGATAATTGTATTAACATGCTGCAAATTCGGAAGGAAAACGAACAGGCAAGAGCAGCTGAGGAAGCAGAGGCGCGTGAGAAAGCCAACATCTGTCCTCTCACCGAACCAAATGACCATACTCATCCTCATCTCGAAGTGCTTTCAGATAGTGATGAGGACATGGACCCTATTGCTGCACAAGAAAAGTTGGAGATGCAGCAAGCCATGCGGGAATCCACACTGATGCATGAGAGAGCTGATGGAAGGACCATGAGAGTCTTCCAAATCACAGCTGGAAATTGATCCGTTGGAAGTGGTACAGCAGATTGCCACTGTTATTGTTGCAACCACTTCCCCAGTTCACTCAGAAGACGGATCTAAGGGAATTGGCGATGTCACTAGGAATTTGGACACCCAAGTTGAGCCAACCCCTATTGAAGGTGTCTTACCACCTGTCCCCACGGCTGAAAACTCACTTGACAAAGCCGGGAGTCTGGAGCAGAGTGACCCCACCCTAAGTCACTCAGCTGGTGCACCAGCTGAGGGGGAAACTCACTCCACTGCAGTTAGGTCGGAGGATGCTGCAGATGACTCCACCATGCAGAAAGGAGGTGAAGTGGAGAAGGAACAAGAAAAGGAAACACAACAAGTTGTCACTGACGAAGCTCGACAGTTGAGTCTGTCTCAGCTGAAGTGCCAACTGCTCTGCGGGCTGATGATGCTGTTGATGCAGTCGAGGCACAGGATGGTTCTGCCCCGGGAGTTAACACTTTGGGCAATGAAAGTGCAATCCAAGGGGTTGAGACTCCTGTGGATGCCACTGTAGAAGACCCTAAGACAGCTGCGCCTGTCGAAGGGATTGTACAAGGACCCGCTACAGTTGAGACTGAACGAGGTAATGAAGGCCTAAGGGAGGTTGAGACTTCCCTAGGAAAAACTCAAGGAGATAAGAGCAATCCTCAAACCATAATTGTTGATTCAGAGGAGGAAATCAGTGCTCTTCATGACTCCCAGGATGATCCTGATACAACCTTCCTGGGATCTGCAGATGAAGCTGAGTCTACCCCAACTGCACATCAAAAAGACTCAGCTGAGGATGCTCTACCAAGTACGAGCAAGCCAGACCTCAAGGCTACTCGTCAAACATTCAATTTTGATGATGAGCCAAGCCTTCAAGACTCATCATTTTTCGATGACGCCCGATGGTGCGGTGAGGAACAAAGAAATTCATTTAGCGAGAATCCATCGAGGCCGAAGAAGGCTGTTAAGCCACCGAGACTCGATCACCGCCAAACCACTCACCAAGGCCCAAATGAAACCGAGTCATCTACAGGCTCCCAAAGTCAGAAAGAGACTCCACTCAACTGGGCACATCACATGCATGAGTAACGGTGGAATCCATACCATATGTCCGTGATGATGCATTTGAAGAAAATTTCCATTTCTCTATTGAGCTAGGCTGAACTTGAAGAAGAAACAGCTCGAGAGCAGCGACGCTTCAACATCAGACCTAACCCAGTTATTCCCACAGATACTATCATCCCAGCAGACTTTGATTTTGATGTTGCTTGGCCACCGAGACCGAGGTGACAAATGAGGAGGCATGCGAGAGGTCTTCAAGACAATCTTTGCAGAGATTGAGAAGATAGAACGGCACCAGGCCACATTGGATATGCGGCTGGACAATAGGGATGCCAATCTTACGGCTGATATGCGCGGAATAGTGGTTAGAATCAGGGAATGGTGTCAACAGCAGCGTACAATGCGACTAGAACAAGTCAGATATTTCAAGGCATTGTACAACAAAATGTTGATCTGGAGCGCTGATAATGCTGACATGAAGAGGAGGATGCAAGAAAATATTGACATGAAGTGTCTAGGAAGAATGTTGAGTATGTCAAATGAATTGAAGAAGAAAATAAAAGACAAGATCAGCTGTGGGAAGAAAGGCAAGAAAGAAAGCAAAGAGACGATGCAGCAAAGAGAGCATACAAAAGGAAGAAGGTTGTTGAAGAAGAGAAGAAAAGAAAGAAACCAGAGGATGACAGAGCTGAAGAAGAAAGAAGGAGACAGTGAAGGCGATGAAGCGTTGATGTCCACCCCTTCATGTATTTTACTGTTGTAAATACATATGTATGTAAGTCTTCTGTACGATGAATAAAAATTGTGTAATCTCTATATTTGCGTAGATATAGTCTGCTATGTTTGCTATGATACACATTGTAAACAACTTTGTAAATGACAAGAATGTTATGATCAATAAAAAGATTGATTCTACGCATACATTCTCTGTTACTATATTGTTTGTATGTATCTTTGATGCTTACATTTTGTTGGTATGTTTTAAGTTTTGGCATCATCAAAAAGGGGGAAATTGTTGGGAAATTTATTGTTTAGATTTTGATGAATGCCATGTAAAACTTAGACTAGAAAGTTGGCACCCCATTTTCCTTGTAATTTGCATTGTAATAGATAGGGTTGTATAAGCTGAGTGAAGTCAGCTATGGTTGGATATACAAGAAGTCAACTAAAGACTGAAATGAAAACTCCGCTTTGAAACAGCTGAGTATGGCAAGGAGGAGAAGTCAAGAACTCGACTGAAGGAGTATCAGTTGGGATACAGCTGTGTGAAGCGTCAGTCAAGTCAACTCAAGAAGCCAAGTCTCAAGTTGAAGTGATAGATGAGTCATCCATTGATTGGAAGCTAACTCGAAGTCACCTGGGGAAGTTAGAGAACTGCAGTCAAGTCAAGACAATCGAAAGAATCCGTTGCGTAAGTCAAGAAGCTTACTTAAATAAGTAATATTTCCATGCTCCCATGTCTGAAAGTGTTCAGTCCCAGAAGCGTGCAAAAGGAATAAACCAATGGGAAGCACTGCACCTCGTGTCGACTACGAAAAGTCAACATTCATTTAATACGAGGAAATGTCAACATCAAGGATCGCAACAAGACAAGCCAACGAACACAAGTGACTTTTGAAAATCAGCATATCTCTTCAACGGGCAGATTTTTGAAAGTTCACTATAAAAGGCTGAGGAATCTCATTGAGAGAAGGTTACCTGAACCACGAACTATCAAGAAATTATTCGAACTGTAACCTGCAATATATTCTCAAGTTATTCAAGCAAAATCCTCAAGCCTAACTCTCGAGGGAAATCGATCCAACACCAAGCTGTGAAGGAAAGACAACTTCAAACTGTTGAAGAGGAAACTTTTGAAGAATCAAAAAGGGGTCTACATTCCAAGGAGGATTGTAGAATGGTTCAAGGTCGAACCAGTCTCAAGCTTTTGGAGGGCTTCGTGATCAAATCCAAGAAGTTTGAGCAAGTGAGCTGAAGTAGCAAGACAAATCTGTGAAGAAGAAGCCGAGACGGACGAGAAGCCAATTGTGTGACCAAGGCATCTCCGGACCGAGTCCCAAAGGATCAAGTCACCGTGTGATCAAGACTTGTATCGGACTTATAACCACTTTGTACTCGATCAATATTTAGTGGATTCCTCCGGGAGTTGGAGAAGAGAGGAGTAGAAGAATTACCCCATCTTCGAACCTCTATAAAAATTATTGTGTCATTTACATTTCAACATTTTTATTTCTCGCATATCATTTTATATCTCACGATAATTTGCTATCCAACTCGATAATTTACAAAGTGCTAAAACCAAGTGTTAAAGCAAACTTAAACCAAATTCAAGGGTGTTAAGTCTTCCGTTGAAAATCTCATCACAAACCAAGTTAAGGTTTAGACTAAACAAATGAGTTATTCTATCAACACTCAATCGAGTCCGTTGAGTGGCTAACTCTCCTGATTAACTAACTTAGTTGTCCCTCAAGGACTTAGCTGTGAAATTAACTCTGTATTATTTTAAATGGACTAAAATCGAAAAGTTGGTAAGGTTTATTCAACCCCCCTTCTAAACCTTACTCACGCCCCTTGGGACCTACAAAGATTTTGAGCACATTAAATCCTCACACACACTTCTACATGAGAAGAACAGCGGACTAAAATGTAAGAACTCACAACCAAATGAAGAACTGAGTGCTCTAAGTCACATAGCTGATTAGAATAAAACATTAATAGCTGAGATTGAAAACATCAAAGCAGAGTGTATGGCTAAGGAAAAGAGGGAACATGAACTCGAAAGTGTTATAGCGTCACCCAACAAATCATCTAAAACACTGGATGAATTGATGATGATACAAAAAGAATAGAAGACAAAGTTGGATTAGGCTTCAACTCCTTTGTAAATGCACAAACTCCAAGAGTGTTGTTAGAAAAAGGCTCCTCAAGTAATGGGGGTGACAATAAATCTAATACACCATATATTACACATACACATCATCATCAAATGCACACACATGCTGGTCTTGGTTATAAAGGTAAGGGAAGAAGCCAGCTGAGTTCACTGACATGACTGCTGAAACTAAATTCAGCAGATTCCAAACGGGAATTATTCTATTAATTCAAAATAGAATTACCAAAAGCCCTAGAACTTCCAAAGAAAGAAAGAAAATGATGGGAATGGTATAAAGTAACTAACTCAAGCTGATTGGAATCCACCTATGAAATATCAGCAAACTCCTAAGGGAAACAAGCCATAATGGCAAAGGCCTAAAGATCAATTCTGATCATTCCCTAGGCATGCATATCAATACACTCACACACCTAAAAACTATGACACAGAGCACAACATTTTCAAAACTATCACAAGAATGCAAATGTTCACATGCATACACAAACCTACACACAAAAAAGACAGTTGTATGTAGCAAAAACACCCAAGCAGTTTGCCAAAATTCATTATGATAATGGAACTAAGAGGTGGCAACCTCTTAGAGCCAAATCATTTGGCTATAGGTTAGTTGAATCACCATATAATGCTAACCCCTCAGGACCCACAAAGGTATAAGTATCTAAAGTTTGATTTCTTTTATTTAAGTTTAGGGAACACCTGAGTGCTAAGGAACCTAGTACATGGATAATGGTTGTTCCAGACAAATGATGGGACATAGAAGACAAATTTCAAAAAGAAAAAGGAAAAAAAGTTATATTTGGAGGAAATAAAGCTCCAGGGGAGATCAAAGGCACTGGGTCAATCAAGAAAAATGATTTTGAAATCAAGGATATTGTATATGTAGAAGGCTTAAACTTCAATCTGTTGAGCATCAACCAGCTCTTGACAAAAGCTACAATGTTGGTTTTAATATAAGGATTTGTTATATTAAGGATGCAGAAACCAATGAAATTATGCTATCTGGAATAGAAAGAAGAATATGTATGTGATAGATTGGCCAACTGCCACTCGAAGCACATGTCTGCTAGCCAAGAGCATAGCTGAAGCAAGTTAGTTGTGGCATAAGAAACTGTCATCTAAATTTCAATACGACCAATAAGCTTGCAAGAAGTCATCTGGTTGAAGGATTACCAGATTCTATGTATAAAAAGAAAAGTATAAGTGATGCCTGATAGAAAGGAAATCAGATCAAATCATCATTCGAGAAAAAGACAAATCCTTTATCAACAAGGATTTTGCATTTGCTGCACATGGACATTTATATGCCAGTTGAGCCAGCAAGTAAAAGTGGAAAGAAATATACCTTAGATTTGTTGATGACTATTCAAGATACACATGGATAATTTTTATGTGTAAAAGAACAAAACCGTGCAAAAGCTACCTTAGTTGATGAAAAGATTTAAAAATTAGAAAAGTCAATCCATTATGAGGATAATATAAGACAAAGGAACTGAGTTTGTCAACGGGATTGTAGCTCAGTATTGTGTATAGAATGGGATTGTTGATGAGTTATCAGCTATAATAACTTCACAACAAAATGGAGTAGCTAAAAGAAGGAACAAAACACTCAAGGAAGCTGCAAGAACCATGTTAGCTGCAGTTGGGCTGCCTAAGAGATTTTGGGTTGAAGCCATCAACACAACTTGCTATACTACGAGCATATGTATGATCAACATGCAACTGTCCAAAACCCCTTATGAAATTTTGACATGAGAAAGACAAATGTTGGATATTTCCACATCTTTGGAAGCAATTGGTTTATTCACAATAATGGCAAGGACAATTTAAAAGCATTTGATGCTAAAACAGATGATGGAATACTTCTTGGTTACTCATCTGAAAGTAGGGTTTATAGAGTGTTGAACAAAAGGACTATGGTCACAAAAGAGTCAACTTATGTTGTATTTGACGAACTCAATGTCAGTGAAGAAGACATTGATGAGTTAGCCAAAAAGATGAATCAACCAATTGTTCAGAAGAGTCCTTATACTGAGACAACTCCCAAAAGACTCAACCTAGATGAGGATGAGTTAGCTAAATCTCAAAGAGAGCTGGAGAAGTTACAGTTGAACTCAGCTAATCAAGAAGAAGTTGTTCAAGACAACCTAGCTGGTAACCAAATCAATCCAGTAGACTTACTCCAACTTGATGTGAGATGGCCGAGAGACCATCCACCTGAGTTAGTCATTGTAAATGTAAAAGAATGATTAAGAACAAGATCAATAACTCAACATGAAGCTATGTTTCTTGTTTCATTTCTCAAATTGAACCAAAAGATGTGTTAGAAGCTCTAGAATACAGACACTGGATCCTAGCCATGAAAAAAGAATTAAATCAGTTTGAAAGGAGCAAGGTATGGGAATTGGTTCAAAGACTTACTCACCAAAATGTCATTGGTACAAAAGTGGGAATTCGCAAACAAGATGAATGAAGAGGAATTGTTTTCAGAAACAAAGCAAGATCGGTAGCCTAAGGTTATTTCCAGGAAGAAGGTATAGATTTTAATGAAACATTTGCTCCAGTTGCAAGACTTGAAGCACTAAGGATATTTCTAGCTTATGTTGCTCACAAGAACTTCACAACATATCAAATGGATGTGAAGAGTGCATTCTGAATGGATTATTGGAGGAAGAAGTCTATGTTGAACAACCTCCACGATTTGAGAAGAGACTGTTGGAGATAAAGTGTATATGCTGAAAAAGGTATTTTATGGATTGAAGCAGCTCCCAGAGCTTGGTATGATACATTGTCTCAGTTTCTCAAAGGCAATAGTTAAAAAAAGGTTGATAAGGTTAATCAGAATATAAGATGGAGAAAGCATTCTGCTAGTAAAAAGTTGTGTATGACAATATATTTGGATGCACAAACAAATCGTTGTGTGACAAATTCTCAAAACTTATGCAAGGAAAGTTTGAGATGAGCATGATGGGAGAATTAAAATTCTTTCTAGAACATTAACTGAAGCAAATGAAGGATGGATCCTTCATTAGCCAAACCAAGTACACAAGAGATTTAATGAAGAAATTTGGCATGGAAGAGAAGTCATTGGTCAAAATACCTATGAACAATTCTATAAAAATTGATCTTGATGCTCAAGGAAAACTAGTAGATCAAACAAGGTGTTGGAAAATTTATGTAATAGATCTTGATGATACCATGTAAAACGTAGATTAGGAAGTTAGGACCCCAATTCTACTGTAGATCAACTTGTAATATATAGGGTTCTATTAGCTAAGTCGAAACAGCCAAGTTGAAGATTGCAGAAGTCGACTAGAGACCAAGATGAAGAATCAGTTGAGTGGCAGCTGAGTAAGTGCCAGGTCCCGTCATAAAAATAGTCTGAAATGCGCTGATGAAATAAGTATCTATAGTCCTCTGGGATGCCAATTCTGCTTCTATAGAATAGCCCAGCCAATCATCAATCCAAAATAAAACCTCGGAATTAGCCCCTGGGATCCAATGAGAGTCATCCAAGCAAGCCGAAATGCAAGGTTTAATCCCAGCCCAAATTGAAGAAAGAATAAAGGACCGCCGAATCACCTCATCCCTTGTAAAGTAACGGCGCCTAAGTGTTCTAAAGACCACCGAGTCCGAGTTTAGGCCTTCCAACCCAATCATCAAGAAGGCCGTGTTAGCCACCACAATCGAGCGGACGCCTAGACCCCCTTCATTCCTAGGTGTACAGCACTTCTGCCAATTCACCACCACCTTTCCCTTAGTATTCACATCCCCCGTCCAAATGAAATTACGCATGGCCCTTTCCATTTGCTTGAGCAGAGTACCGGGCCATTTGTAAACCATCATGGTGTGCACAAAATAACTAGTAATCACCGAGTTAACAAGACAAACTCTACCAGCAAGGGAAAGAGAAGAACCTTTCCATCTTCTGAATTTGAGGATTATCTTATCAAAGACGGGCTGTAAGTCCGCAACCTTAGGAGCATCCTTGAAAATTGGAGCACCTAGGTATACTGTGGGGAACGTCCCGGGGTGGATCCCCATGATATTTTGCACCCTCCCACGAACATATAATGAAACCCGTGAACCAAAATAAACTTTAGATTTCTGTGGATTAAACAATTGGCACGAGATATCTGCATAAAGAGTGAGAATCTGAAGAAGGACACGGGCATTGGCTGAAGAAGCCCCACACATAATAACAATATCATCCAAGTATAAGACGGATGATGGGAAGGTGATACCCCTGGACGCCGTGAACAGAGATAAGCGAGTCTGATCCATCGCTACTGCAATAAACCGACTCAGTACTTCCTCCGTAATGCAAAATAATAAAGGGGATAAGGGATCCCTTTGTCTGACTCCTCTAAGACAGGGAAAGTAACCTACCAGCGTCCCATTTAATAGCACTGATATCCTGACGACCGGAGAACAATGTCAACCCAATGAACAAAAACCTCTGAGAAACCAAAGCGGCACAGGACGTGTAGTATGAAATCCCACTTCAATGTATCAAACGCCTTTCGGATATCAATTTTCAAGATCATATTCGAATCCGTGCGACCCAGCAAGACGTTGAACCCTTCAGAGACCATGGTAATATAATCATGAATCTGCCTTCCTAGGATAAACCCAAACTGCGTAGGAGATAAATAGGTAGCAATAATCGGACCCAAATGCGTAGCCAATATCTTTGTGATGATCTTAAATAGAAAATTGCTCATAACGATCGGGCGAAAGTTTTCAATGACATTAGCATCTTTGGTCTTGGTGATGAGCGCCATAAAGCTGGCATTCAGGCCCAAAGGTAGGGACGAGCTAATAAAGAAAAAACGAACAGCATCAATTACCTCGACGGAGATGACATCCCAGAAATGGCGATAAAAAATCCCATTGAAACCGTCTGGTCCCGGAGAACTATCTGAATCCATATCAAAAACCACTTCCTTAATCTTTGAATCCGAAGGAATGGTTGTTAGGCTTGCATTATCCTGCGCCCCAACCCTTGGGGAAATGACCTGGTTAATTAAAGAGTAATCTGAAGTGGAATCCCCAGTGTCCGCGAAGAGCTCCTTATAGAAAGAAATAATATGATCCCCAAGGATTGTTGTATCATCCGTGTAACTGCCTGCCACCAGAAGATCCTGAATCCCCGAGCACCCCTTACGAATCTGGCAGTAACGATGAAAAAATACCGTATTACGATCCCCATCTTTAAGCCAAGCAGAATGCGCCTTTTGCTTAAGGAATTCAGATTGTAATAGTAGTGTCTGAGAGAGATGCATTTGGGCGTCCAACTCGCTATCCCGGAGAGCAGTTGTATAACCCAAATTCTCAATGTCTGCCTGAATCTGACGAACTTGCTCCATCTGGAATTCCACCCTACGGTTAACGTCCCCAAACACATCTTTGTTCCAGTCTTTAATAACATGTCACAACCATTTAAGCTTCCACATGACACGCAGCAAAGGGTTGTTCGTGTCGCATGGAGAAACCCAAGAAGCGGTAACCAAATCCCGGAATGTATGATGATAAATCCACATATGCTGAAAATGGAACGGAACCGGTCCCCTGCTAATGGAAGAAGGACAAGAAACCAAAATGGGGTGGTGGTCGGATCCAATGCGTGGAAGAACTAAGCCTTTAACAACTTGCCAGAAAGAGAAAAATTGACAAGTTGCTAGGGCTCGGTCCAACTTAGCCTGAAGCAAAGATAGAGGCCTTCGGGGGGAGCACCAAGTAAATGAATTTCCCGTAGTCGGCACCGCAAAAAGGGGAAAATTGTTGGGAATTTAATGTAATAGGTTTTGATGATACCATGTAAAACTTAGTTGGCACCCTAATTCTATTGTAAATAACGTCCTATTAGCTAAGTGGAAGCAACCAAGTTGGAGATTGTAGAAGTCGACTAAAGACCAAGATGAAGAATCAGCTGAGTGAAGTGAAGACAAGTCTCAGTCAAGTTTCAGAAAAGTTGTCTTAGTCAGCAGACTGACAGCTGAGTCACTCCCAGATAAGTGGAGATGACTGTCTAAAGGTTTAAGCAGTGAAAAGGACTCAAGAAGAAAGTTGAAGAGATTCATAGTCAAGCAAAGTCAAACGTTTGCTGAAAGAGAAAACTGACAGACTATAGACAATAAAGGTGTTCTGCTGAAAGAGTACAAAAAGCTATGAACCAATGGGATGTTCCTGCAAACCTGCAGATATTTAGGCAAGGTTGTAGAGAATTATTACCAGGATCAGTCTACATCCAATGCTGCAAGACAAGACAAGCCAATGACCTCAAAGTGTTGTTTGAAAAATACATTTATCTCTTCAACGGATATATTTTTCAAACATGCACTATAAAAGGCTGGTGGAATTCATAGAGAGAAGGTTACAAATGCAAGCAAAGCAATAGACACATACCTACAATCAAGAGCAAAACACTATCAAGCATTCAATCCTCAAGCCTAAAACTCGAAGAAAATTGATCCAACACACTCAGTGAAGGAAAGACAACTTCAAACTTTTGAAGAGAAAATCTTGTTTAAAGACAAGGGGTCTACACATACAAGGTTGAAGGAAGTGTAGTAAGGTTCTCATTCGAACTAGAAGCTTTGGACTTGTTGGAGGGCTGAGTTATCAAATCCAAAAGTCTGAAGGAGCTAAAGTGGCAGGACAACCGTCTTGTGAAGAAGCTGAGTCCAAAGAGAAGCCAACTGTGTGATCAAATCTGTCAACGTTACTTAGTGGATTACCTCCAAGGGTTGGAGAATAGTAGATTAGAGGAATTACCCCATCCTCGAACCACTATAAAAATTGCTCTATGTCTATTTGTAGGTCCCAAGGGGTGTGAAGTAAGGTTTAGAAGGAGGGGTTGAATAAACTTTACCAAATTTTTTATTTTAGTCCTTTTAAAATATTCAACAGAGTTGACTCAATCAGTTGTGTCCTTGGGGGCAGCTAAGTTGGCTATTTAGCTAAGTTACCCACTCAACAGACTCGATAGAGCTGTTGATAGTATAACTTGGCTGCTTAAGCCAAATGCTTAACTTGGTTGATTTGGTTTTTAATAGCGGAAGACTTAACACCCTTTGATAAGTTTTAAACTAGTTTTTAGCACTTGGTTATTTATCAGTTGGATAGCAAATATAATACTAACAACAGATATAAAGCAAATATGCAGGAAAGTAAATTTGTTGAAAGTAAATGACACAAATAATTTATAGAGGTTCGAAGATGGAGTAATTCTTCTAATCCTCTCTTCTCCAACTCCTGGAGGAATCCACTATGTAACAGATCAGCTTACAAAGCAGTTATCAGTCTGGAGACAGCCTTAATCACACAACTGGCTTCTCTTGCGACTCAGCTTCTTCACAGGGCAGCTGCCTTGCTACTTCATCTCACTTCTCAAGTTCTTGAATTTGATCACAAAGCCCTCCAGCAAACTTGATAATGGTCTGACCTTGAACCTTTCTACAATCCTGACTTGGAAAGTAGACCACTTTGCTTCTTCAAAAATTTACTCTTCAACTGGTTGAAGTTATCTCTCCTTCACAGCTTGTGTTGGATCGAGTTTCTTCGATTTTGAGGCTTTAGGATTTTCTTGAATTGCTATGAGAATATTGCAGGTTAAATGTTTGAATATTACTTGCTCATTCGTGGTTCAGGTCACCTGTTCTCAATAGCTTCCTCGGTCTTTTATAGTGCCCATTTTAAATTTTGTCCGTTGAAGAGATATGCTAATTTCAAATGTCACTTTGTGTTCATTGGTTTGTATTTTCTTGGTCTGCAGCCTTGATGATGTTGACCTTTCCTCGTATTAATGGCATTTCAGCATTTGCAGGTGTCTGACACAAGTTGCAGTGTTTCCCATTGGCTTATTCCTTTTGCATAATTCTGGGACAAACACTTTAAACCTGGAAGCTTTGACATATTACTATATCGAGTAATATTCTTGACTTTAATCAATGGATCTAAGTCGGTTGTCTTGACTAGACTGTTGCCTTTACCCCATGTGACTTGAGTCTGCTCCAATCATGGGATTAACTCAACTATCACTTCAACTTTTAGACTTGGTTTCTTGAGTTGACTTGACTGACACTTCACATAGCTATTCTCAGCTGATTCTCCTTCAGTCGAGTCTTGACTTCCTTCTAGGCCATACTCACCGACACACAACAGAGTCTTCATTCCAAGTTGACTTCTTGTTATCTTTCATGTAGCTGACTTGACTCAACTTTTCCAGCCCTATCTATTACAATACAAATTACAAGGAAAATGGGGTGCCAACTTCCTAGTTTAAGTTTTACATGATACCATCAAAATCTAACAAATAAATTTCCTAGCAATTTCCCCCTTTTTTATGATGCCAAAACTTAAAATAAATAAGTAAACAGCAAAAAGATATATGAGCAGTGCAGTAACAAAGAATATATACTTGAATGGATCATTTTATTGATCATAGCATTCTTGTCCTTTACAAAGCTGTTTACATAAGGTATCAGAGATTTTCCTATACAGAGCTCTATACAAATACATCAGTACAGTGTATCTAAGCTAAGTGTACAAGAAAATTTATAGAGTTTACTACAGAAGACTTACATGAAAATGTATTTACATCAAAATTCACGAAGGGGTTCGCAGCACACTTTAACGCCTTTGCTGCTTCCTTCCTCTCTCTTCTTCAGCTCTTCTTCTGTCCTCATCATCAGCTCTCTTTCTCTTCTTCTCTTCTTCTTCTCTTTTCTTCTTATCATAGGCCCGTTTGGCAGCAGGGTCATCCTTTGCTTCCTCTCGAGCCATTCTCTTGTTTGCCTTTTATTCTCTTCATCCATCATTTTCTTTGCCTCAGCCAACTTGCATGCAACCTCTAAGTTTGCTAGGTGATCATGTCCAGCCCAGTATGTGATCCCTTTCTTCTCAGGATCAACATTCATCACACCTTTTGGTCTTGGCCGTGGTTGAGAACCTCTTCCACTGCCACCATGTCGTCCCCGTCCTGACTCAGCTCCTCGACCTCTTGGTGTATACTATATTGGGGCTTTAGACTTTCCAGCTGAGTGGCTGCTGGAAGTCTGCTGCTTCTCAGCTGATTTGCATACTTCCAATCTTTTTTCCCAATATACATCCCACGCTTGAGGTAGAGTTATTCCTTGAAAATATCCTTCTGCTTCGAGAGTTTGAAACTCTTCTATAGATCTGGGCTCAGATCCAGCATCAAGCATTGTCATGTCCTTCTGGGGCTTAATTGCAGCATAGTCCTTTCCGGCTGGAGGACCACCATATTGCTTCAACAATTCATCCACGCTTTTAGGAATTTTATTGTTTAGATTTTGATGAATGCCATGTAAAACTTAAAATAGAAAGTTGGCACCCCAATTTTTGTTGTAAAATGCATTGTAACAATTAGAGTCGCCAAGCCGAGTCAAGTCGCCCACGCCCTAACATGCAAGAAGACGATCAAGATCGAAGGAAGACTCTCACGAGAGACAATGAGTATGGCAAAGAAGAGTAGACGGAACTCTCTGAAAGAAGCGCTAAGATGCAACAGTGGAGTATCGATCCAAGTCAACTCAAGAAAAGCCAAGTCTCAAGTTGAAGTGACAAAGAGTCATCCACGATTGGAAGCCGACTCTAAGTCACCTGGGAAAGCAAGGAAATGCAATCAAGTCAAGATAATCGCAAAAGAACCGTTGTATTTAAATCAAGAGATTTACTTAAACAAGTAATATCTCCATACCACCTTTCTCTGAGTGCTCGGTCCCGAGGAAGCGTGCAAAAGGAATGAACCAATGGGAAGCACTACACCGTGTCGAACTCAAAAGATGAAAGAACAATTCATACGAGGAATTGGCAATTCCAAGGATCGCAACAAGACAAGCCAACGATCGCAAGTGACTTTCAAAAATAATCCTATCTCTTCAACGGGCAAATTTTTGAAAGTTCACTATAAAAGGCCGAGGAGTTTGTTTGAGAAGATGGATGACACACAAGAGAAAATCAACTAAAAACGTTCAAGCAATTATCGGAAATCAAAAACATTCTCAATCCTCAAGCCTACATTACGAAGAACATCAATCCAACACTCACCGTGAAGGAAAGATAACTTCAATCGCTTGAAGAGGAAAATACTGAAAACAAGGGGTCTACATTCCACGAAGGATTGTAGGAAGGTTCAAGGTTGAACCAAGTCTTAAGCTTTTGGAGGGCTTCGTGATCAAATCCAAAGAGCTTGAGCAAGTGAGTCAGTAGCAAGCAAAAACCCTGTGAAGAAGCCGAGTCGCATTTGAGAAGCCACCGAGTGATCAAAACGCCTCGGATCGAGTCCCAAAGGATCAAGTCGGCCGTGTGATCAAGACTTGTATCCGGGACCTACCACTTTGTAAACCGATCATTACCTAGTGGATTCCTCCAAGAGTTGGAGAAGAGAGGAGTAGAAGAATTACCCCATCTTCGAACCTCTATAAAAATTTCATTGTGTCATTTACATTTCAAAGATTTTTATTCTTGCATTTTTAACTCGCCTATATCTCACGATAAATTTGCTATCCACTTAATAACCTATAAGTACTAAACCAAGCACTAAATTCTTGCTTAATCAAACTTAAGGGTGTTAAGTCTTCCTGAAAACAAAACCACAATCGAGTTAATTTAGAGCCAACAAATGAGTTACTTCATCAACGCTCGCTTGAGTCTCGTTGAGAGATTAACTCTACCGAGTGACTAAATTGATCGGCCCATCAAGGACACAACTCGTAGTATCAACTCGAATATTTAAAAGGACTAAATCGAAAATTTGCAAGGTTTATTCAACCCCCCCCTTCTAAACCTTACACTTACACCCTTGGGACCTACAAGTGGTATCGTGAGCGGTTGGTTCATTGAACCCTCCGCACCGGTTACTCGAACTAGATCTCCAAACTTTTCAAAGTCCGCTTTAGTACTTAAATTTTCAAAACTCTTTTTATCATTAAAAGTTATTATCATGGAAGCAAATTTGACACGCATCCCTATGTTCACTATCGAAGAATTTGATGATTGGAAAATACGTATGCGCTCATCTATCAAAGATTACATGATGAGATGTGGATAGTGATAGAAGATGGGCCTCTCGCAAATCTTAAAGGTGAACACGGTTATACGAAGAGTTGCACCAAGGGAGAAGAAGATGTTGCTCCTGCACTACCATGGTTGAAAACCAAGGACCGAGTGGACAAATGATGACAGAAAAAGATACAACCTGGACAATGTAGCCAAGGACATCCTTTACAAAACCCTGGACAAAGCCATGTTCAATAAAGTCAAATCATGCAAAACGGCTAAAGAAATCGGGACAAGTGACATTGATTTGTGAAGGCTCGAGCAAATCAAAGAAAACAAATTATCGGTGGTCATAAAAATTTGAGAACTTCAAAATGATCTCGGAGAAAACCTGGATCAACCGGATGCTCGCTCACGTAAATCACAAATGAGCTATCTCGCACTTGGAAAGGAATATACACGTAAGAAATGTGTATGAAGATCCTAAAAAGTCTTCCAAATGAATGGGAAATGAAGGTCATGGCACTCGAGACATTCTATGGATCTATCAAAGACATCCAACCATGAGTTATTCTCGCACCTCAAAGCCTACGAGTTTGAGCGAGAAGAAAAAGACCAAGAAGAGACAGATGTACCCAAAACAAATTTGCTCTAATTGTCAAAGATGGGAAGAGAGCCGAGGTCAAAGAAGTCATTGACCCGGAAGAAATAGCCCCGATGGTTAAGAGGTTCAACAAGTTCTTCAATAAGAACTACAAGAGAGAAAGGGTGAATCTTCCGTAAAGACACTCGGCTCCCTCCAAATCAAGGGAAGACAGAAGCCAACCAAGAGAACAGATCATCAAAAAGTTGAGTATCAAAGGGGGCCGACAATCCAAGAATGGAAAGAGTTGATCAAAAGGTTGAATATCTATGCTGAACTATAGACAACCAGGTCACTATGCCATTGATCGTCCATATCCTCGTAGTCAACAAATACAGGGGATGAAGAAGAAAGAAAGGTCTTCGAGAAAGAAGACAAGAAAAGAAAAAGGCAATGATGGCCGCAGAGAGATCGAGAGACATCAAGTCAAGAGAGACAATGATTCAGAGAGCAAGAAGCTAACTACTCAAGTGACTCAAGAAGAAGCCCTGATCGCTTGATGGCCAAGGAACAAGATCAACTTGACCAAGAAGATGAGGTACACTCTAGCTCATCAAACTCGGACACTAGTGATAGTGATCGTGACACACACAATTCATCACCCACTCGATCTTTATGATTCATTAGGCAAAATGATGAAAGATTTTGAACACATTAAATCCTCACACACACTATTGAATGAGGAAAACAAATTTACTCAAAAGTCAAAACTCAAAGCCGACTAAGGAGCCGAGTACTCTAAGTCAAATAGCCGATGAGAATGAAAGTCTAAAGGCTGAAAATGCTAAATTAATAGCGAAATTGTTGCTATAGAAAAGAGGGAGAATGACCTCAAGAATGTTATTGCCTCATTCACTAAGGCATCTAAATCATTGGATGATCTTATTATGAGTCAAAGAGAATGTGGAGACAAGACAAAGCTTAGGATTTAATTCCTCTCGTGCTATGTCAAACTTCAAAAGTAATTTTGGAAAAAGGATCTTCAAGCCATGAAGAGTCGGAAAAATCCAAAACTCTAAATGTTGCACACACATTCACTCCAAAGCACAATAACAAGCAAACCGGCCTTGGTTATAAAGGAAAAGGAAAACAACCGATTGAGTGCGGCTGAAAGGGCAAAATGAGAAGAGATTCAAAGAGAGTTCCTCAAAGAAACTCCAAACAAAAATACTCAGAAAGAAGAAGCAGAGCTACCAAAAACCCCGAAAATCCATAAAAGAAATACATATGATGGGAATGGTAGAAAGTATCCAAGCCAAGTCGATTGGAATAATGTGAACCTTCAAAGATAGACTTATGGAATATAAGCCCAAATGGCAAAGGCCTAGAACTCAAGAAAGGCCATTCCAAAAGTATAAGAGCTTTCATTAGCACACATATGCACCTAGCACTACACTCGAGACACCACAATTACGCAAGGAAGGCAATTGTCTGAAACACATATGCGCAGCATACAGACAAAAGAGACAATTTGTATAAACCTTAATCCCCAAGCAATTTGCCAGGATTAATTATGATTATGGCACTCGATAGATGGCAACCCCTTAGAGTCAAATCATTTGGCTATAGGTTGGTTGGATCATCTTACAATTCTAACCCCTCGGACCTGCATACAAGTATGGGTACCTAAAACTTAATTTCCTTGATTGCGTTCAAGGAACAGAGTGCCAAGGAACCTAATACATGGACAAAGGGTCGTTTCCGGACATATGACAGAAATAAGAAAAATCTGTCAAAATTCAAGGAAGTTAAAGGAGCAAAAGTCATATTTGGAGGAAATGAAGCTCCTGGCGAAATAAGAGGCATTGGATCCATCAAGAGGAATGGATTAGAAATCACAGATGTTGCATATGTTGAAGGACTCAACTTCAACTTACTAAGCATCACCAACTCGTGACAAGGGCTACAATATTGGATTCAACATGGGTGTATGCCAAATCAAAGATATTGAATCAAATGAAGTTGTGCTGCAAGGATGTAGACAGAAGAATATGTATGTCGTGAATTGGTCAACTGCAACACCCAAAAGACTGCATTTTACTAAAAAAGAGCACAATTGAATCAAGTTGGGTCAGGCACAAAAAGCCGAGTCACCCGAATTTCAAAACGATCAACAAACTTGCCGTATAATCTTGTGGAAGGACTTCCCACTCGATATAAAAAAGGAGAGTATATGTGACGCATGTCGAAAGGAAAACAAATCAAGTCATCATTCAAAGAAAAGACGTGCCCATCCTCAACAAGAATATTGCATCCGCTTCATATGGATCTGTTTGGCCCAAAGGGAACCAAACCAAATAAGTGGAAAGAAATACACCTTGGTGGTAGTAGATGACTACTCAAGATATACATGGACAATATTCATGTGTAAGAAGAAAGAAACTCTACAAAAACTACCACAAATGATGAAGAGGATTCAAAACGAGAAGAGTCAAACCATTATCAAAATAAGATCGGGACAGAGGAACCGAGTTTGTCAATGGAATAATAACTCGATTGTATTGAGAATGGCATTGGTCATGAACTATCGGCAGCAAGGACTCCACAAAGCGAGAATGGAGTTGCGTAAAGAAGGAATAGAACCCTCAAAGAAGCAAAGAAGGACCATGTTAGTCAAGCAGTTACCAAAAAGATTTTGGGGTCAAGCAATCAACACAAATTGCTACACTCAAAACAGATGTATGATAAATAGACAAATGACAAAGACTCCTATGAGATCCGGATCGAAGAAAACCAAATGTTGCATATTTCGTAATATTTGGATGCAAATGCTTCATCCACAACAACGGCAAAGACAATCTAAAGGCTTTTGATGCTAAAGTCGATGAAGGTATCTTCTTAGATACTCACCAAAGCAAAGTCTACTGAATACTCAACAAAAGGACTATGGTTGCGTAAGAATCCATTCATGTGGTATTTGATGAGCCAAATTTAAATGGAGAAGACATTGAAGAGTTAGGCGATAAGTCAATCATCCAACCATACGAAGAGTCCCTATGCTTTGAAGCTCAAGCCGAATTATCAATTCAGAAGAAGATGAGATAGTGAATCTCAAAAACAATTGAAAATTTGCAGCTAAGTGATCACGAGAGAGTCTGACCATTACGAACACACACAGCAAGTCGATCAATCCAGCTAATCGACTCAACCTGATGTAAGATGGCTAAGAGACCATCCACCAGAACTTGTCATTGGAAATATAAGAGAAGGTGTCAAAACAAGATCCAGAACTCAACAAGAAGCTATGTTCACATGCTTCATCTCGCAAATAGAGCCCAAAGATGTGTCACAAGCATTGATCGACACACATTGATTCAAGCTATGCAAGAAGAGTTGAATCGGTTTGAGAGAAATAAAGTATGGGAATTAGTGCAAAGACCCATACATCAAAATGTTATTGGAACCAAATGGGTGTTCGAAATAAGATGAACGAGGAAGGTTCTGTGGTAAGAAACAAAGCAAGACTAGTAGCCAAAGGATATTGCCAAGAAGAAGCGATAGATTTTGATGAAACATTTGCCCTCGTAGCAAGATTGGAAGCTATAAGGATGTTTCTTGCCTATGCACTCACAAGAATTTCATTGTATATCGATGGATGTAAAAAGTGCATTCTGAATGGTCTATTGGAAGAAGAAGTGTATGTTGAACAACCTCCAGGATTTGAGCAGAAGACTCTTGGAGATAAGGTATACAAACTCAAGAAAGCCCCGTATGGATTGAAACAGGCACCCGAGCATGGTATGATACCTTGTCACAATTCTTAACTAAAAATGGATTCACAAAAGGAAAAGTAGATAGAACACTTTTCGTAATTCAAGACAAGAAGAGTATTCTACTTGTTCAAATATATGTTGATGACATCATCTTTGGATCCACAAACAAAGAGTCTGTGTGAAAAGTTTTCAAACCTCATGCAAAGTAAATTTGAAATGAGCATGATGGGAGAGCTGACATTCTTCCTTGGACTCCAAGTGAAACAAACCAAGGATGGAACCTTCATAAGTCAAACAAAATACACCAGAGATTTAATGAAGAAGTTTGGTATGGTGGAGAAGTCTTCTCGTAAAAATACCAATGAATACATCACCAAAATGGACATGGATGCGGATAGATGGTAAGCCTGTTGATCAAACAAGATACAGAGCACTTATTGGATCATTGCTCTATCTCACAAAGAAGTAGGCCGACATCACCTTTGTTGTAGGTGTATGTGCAAGATTTCAATCTGCTCCAAAAGAGAGCCATATGACAAAGCTAAGAGAATACCGAGATACTTGAAAGGAAGCCAAGAAGTAGGCCTATGGTATCCAAAGGAAGGAGGATTCAAGCTAATTGGCTATTCGATTCTCGACTATGCTTTGGATGCGAGTGGACAGAAGAGCACTTCAGTGCACATGTCAAATGCTAGGAAACAAAATTTCTGGTTTAGCAAGAAGCAAAATTCAATAGCCACCTCTACAAAAAGCAGAATACATAGGCAAACACTGTTGTGCCCAAGTCCTATGGATGAGACAAAGAATGAGAGACTATGAAATTGAGGAAAAGAAATTCCAATCATGTGTGATAACACAAGTGCAATTGCCATCACTCAAAATCCTGTGTTGCACTCAAGAACAAAGCATATTGATGTCGATATCACTTCATAAGAGATCATGTTGAAAAGAAGGACATCATCCTGGAATATATCTCAACCGATAAACAACTAGCCGACATCTTCACAAAACCATTATGCGAATCAAGATTTGAAGAACTCAAGCATGAGTTGGGGTTAATTGAGCCGAGCTAACACTGCAGAACTCAAAGAAAAGAAATGGAACACAAAAATGAAAAAGAGTCAATACACAAATCACCAAGAATCACCAGATCGAAAAACAAATACACCGAGTCACCGATAGCCGAGTCACTAAGAGAATCTGAGAAGTAGAGTTAAATCAACTAAGAGATAAGTGAATAACTTATGAACAAAGTGACAAAAACGCAATCGTTTGACTAAGCAGAATGTTTTAAGGAATACGTCAAAGATAATGATGATGTGTACTGAGACATAAAGCCGCACACCAAGCTTATGATTGGATATAAATGTTGCCGCATTAAATACGAGACATTAAATGCTAAATAAAGGCAAAAATCTAAGCCGTTGATTTCGATCACATTTCAAAAACCACCCGCACGCCCTTTCATAAACCATATTTAAACTATTTTCGTCCGTTTCTCTCTCACACTTCAAAAACTGTTCATTTCTTTCTCTCAAAAGCAAAGGCAAAAACTTCTCTTGAAACCCTATCAATCTTCAAATCAATTTCTCGAGTTTTTCTTCGATATAATCCCGAAAAATGGCACCAACTTATAACTTTACCAAGTTAGGAAAGCAAATCCACACCTACTCTACGGTGGATTTCGACGGAATGGTGAAACAGGGGTCCGACGACATCCTAGTGAAGAAAATCACCAAAAAGTTGGAAACGCCCCGGCCGAAACCGCTTTCGACATTAGAATATCCGATGACCTATGTGGAGGAGGTAGCACAATTCTACGTGAATGCCGAGATTCACGATGAAGGAATCAAGTCATCTGTTCACGGAAAGCAAACGACTATCTCTCGCCAAGGATTTGGCTTAACATTGCTCACTACCGCCAGAGGGAGCATCGAGATTAACGGCTGATGTCAACCTGGCCGATGCTTGGAAAGAAATAGCCAAGCCCGACTTTGCCGATAAAATAGTGTATACAAAGAAACAAGAGATCAGCAAGGAGGATTATCACAAGTCGTTGGACATAGTTGCCAAATGTATCGACATCAAATTTGGCGGCTTTGACCAATCACAAAGGCAAAGCTGATTGTAATGGCTGCAATCATCGCAGAAAGAAGATAAACCGGGTTGAGTTTGTCTCACAGCAGACTCTGCTGCAAACATGGGGAACAAATCCTTCAAGGAAGATGGCACATTTGGAGGATCCCTAGGATATGACCTAGTGATTGGCCGGCTAATGGAGGTGAAAGGAGTCCCTCTTAGACATGGGAAGGCATTCCATGTTAACAAGAGGATGTTCGAGCAAACCTCTCTGGCGCACGAGAAGAGAGCTTACGCCAAGAGAGCGACACCAAATGTGAGGGGGAATCACCGACCCAAGATACAAATTTTTCTCTCCACCAAGAAGAAAGCTGCCCTGCACTGCTAAGAAGATCATGCCCCTACAAAGAAAGAAAACCAAACATGCCCCTGCCCCTGCGCAGCAGTCACCCCCCCAAAGAAATGTGTCTCCTGCCCCGCAGCAGCGGTCGAGAAGGACTCACAAATACCTTCTCCGATCGTCAAAGAGGAGAATCGAGAAGCCACGACGGCCCGCTCCTCGAAAAAGACACCAAAGCACCGCCCCCGCCGCTCAAGACTCGAAGACACCGTCTCGAACCAGAAATCCTCTCGGTACAAACTAGGAGACGAAGACGACTATCAAGCGCTCCGAGTGGAGAAACCAAATGAGTCACCCACTCGCCTAGAGCAGATACGGAGACTGCTGGAGAAGTAGAGTCTCCGGATGTAGTTGATGAAACAGCCAAGTCTCTGAAGGCGATCACAGAGGCAACTCAAGACACAAAAGTTCCCACAACAAACACAAGAAAGAACCCGCTAGAGCGGATAGTGATGTAATGATCCTATCTCCACCCTACCCGGACATCCAAAATCGTCTGCGTGAGTGGAGGAAATGGAAGTTGAGTAAGTCAAGGAACAGTTCCAACGACCGAGTTTATAGAAGAAGAAGAGGAATCGCTAAATTTCCTTGACTAAAGATCGTGCTCCCAAAGACTTGATGAAGACAATCGCATGACATCCCGCAAATTTTCAAGGAAAAGGAGAGAGAAAAGCAAGCCGAGGAAGGTCGAGGCACGTGAGAAGGCAAGATCCGCCCTATCTCCCGCACTGCACGTAACACACACATCCTCTCCTTGATGTCTTCTCGATGATGATGAGGATCCTGAGAATGCTTTGCGCGCCACGAAGAGTTGCAAATGCAGCAAGCATTGCATGAATCCGAATCCTTCACGAGCAAAGATTGATGGAGGGACCAGGAGAGTCCTCCGAACACA
Organism: Rehmannia glutinosa; assembly: GCA_016081115.2. Taxonomy (NCBI): domain Eukaryota; kingdom Viridiplantae; phylum Streptophyta; class Magnoliopsida; order Lamiales; family Orobanchaceae; genus Rehmannia; species Rehmannia glutinosa. The sequence goes on from CM071926.1 coordinate 110,157,499, forward strand.
CCGAAATTGATCCAATGAGAGTGGTTCAAAAAATCGCCATCGTTGTTGCTGCCACCACTTCCCCACTCACTCGGAAGAAGGCAATAAGGGACTTGGCGATGAAACCGGACAATGGGGACCCCAACGAGCCAACCCCTATTGAAGGTGTTTTACCACCGCCCTAACGGCTGAACATTCAATCGAAACAATGGGAGTTTGGAGACGAGTGACCCCATTCAAGTCACTCAACCGGTGCGCCCGCTTGAGGGGGAAACTCCATCCACCGGCAAAGAAGTCGGAGGATGCCGCAGATGACTCCACAACGAATCAAGGAGGCGAAGGAGAGAAAATACAAACACAAGAAGAACAAAGAAGTTGCCATCAACGACGCCGACCAGCTTGAGATCGTCTCACCGAGGTGCCAACTCGCTCGAAGGCTAATGACGTTGCTGATGCAAAGGCACGTAGAAGGAATGTACTGGGAGTTAACACTGGGGCGATGAAAGTGCAATCCATGGGGTTGAGACTCCAATGGATGCCACCATAGAAGACCCTAAGACAGTGACACTCGCCGAAAGGGAGGACTAAGCCTCGCCTGCAAAGAGAGACTCCGAGGTATCAAGGCCCACGGAGGTTGAGACTTCCCTGGGTAAAGAAGCGATGTAGAGAACATCCCTCCTACTATCATCGACCCATCCGAGAAGGAGATAAGCGCACTTCATGATTCCCAGACAATCCCGATGTCACTTTTCCTCGGGGATCGGGGCGAAGAAGAAGCCGAGTCATCCCCGTGACAAATCCAAAAGACTCACCGCGGATGTTCCAAGCACGAGCAAGTCGATCCCAAGACTACTCGTCAAACTTTTAACTTTGATGATGAGCCACCAATGGAAATCTCATCATCGTCCGATGACGCCCGATAAGGCCGAGGACCAGTCTATCAAATGGAAAAATCACCGAGAGACCAACGAACGGTTGCATAAGAAGGCACCGAGGCTCAAAGCAGTCGGGTCTACTTCACAACAAAACCCACCAACCCGAGACCACCGCGCAAGCCCCTCAAGTCAGCAGCAGGTCGATTCCTAAAAGAACTTCACGCGCACCGCTCATCATCGAACAAATCCCGGTGGGCGGTGATGAATCTTTATAGAATCCTTTCCTTTTTCTCTGGAGGTACCCGACCTCCATGAAGAGTCGAGAAATGAACGCGCACGCTATCACGCACCAGCTCCGTTTTCTCTTCGGTACCATTGTTCCAGTACGCTTATGACTTTGATGATGTATGGCCATCACCGCAACAAAAGAATCACTGAAGTTCGAGAGGTGTTCAAGGCACTATTTGCCGAGGTTGAACGGATGGAGAGGCATCGGCCTCTTTGGATATGCGATCGACAACAGAGATGCCAACCTTACAAAATTGATTTAAGAGGCATAACATTCGGATAAGGGAATGGTGGCAACAAAGAAGAAACAATGCGTGTGGAACAAGTCGATTCTTCAGACATTGTTCAACAAGTCATTGGTATGGAGAGTCGAAAATGCCGATGCAAAACGAAGCCGAGAGAACATATTGAGCATATGCATGAAGCTCACACTGCGCGAGATAAAGTCATTGCGTGAGCAAAATACAAATGATCTACAAATTTGGAAGAACAGAAAGCTTGTTGAGGGGAAGGATCAACAGATGTGACATTGATGATTGCACAAACCCCCAACAAGGTCCTATCACAATTGACATTATAAGCGAAACTCCCCGTGACTCGCCACTCCAACACTCTGCTATATCCATGGCCGATAAGAGAAAACTATTGAAGCGGGGATGAAGGAAGTGGAAGGTAGAATGGATGCCCGAATCATGAACATCTTGAAAGAACACGGAGGCATTCCAAGAGACAGAGACACTTATGCCATCTCGGATGTCGGACAGAGCCACGATCAGTTGATGAATTTAAAACGCTCGAATCCGAGGGATACTTTGCAAATATGTCTATGGCTCAAGCTTGGGACTTGTACTGGGAAAAGGGTCTCACGATATGTGAAGAAGGCGACAGGCAGCAGACTACCGCAATCGCTCTGCGGTCACTCCGCCGGTCACTCACCGGAAAGAAGAAGACCCCAAAGACAAAGATACGCCCAGGTAGAGGAAGAAGCGAGGGGAGGAAGAAGCTTCGGACCTAGGCCTCGCCCAAAAACATTGAATACGTGGATCCAGGAAAGAAAGGAGGAATCTTGGGTTGGGCTTGACCAAGTAGCAAATTTGCAAGTGGCTAAAACTAACGCCGAGTATGTGAAAAGACTAGAAGAAGAAAACAAGAGACAAACTCAGCTATGGGAGGAGAGACAGAAAGAATAAGAAGAGATGAAGTCGCCGCTACAGAAGGCATATGAAAAGAAAAAGAAGGCAAATGACGACGAGAAAAAGAGAAGCGAGAGAAGAAGATGCCGATCAAGATGAAAGAAGGAGACAAATGAAGGAGATGAAGTGTTGTTTGTCCACCCCTTCGTGTATTGTATTATGTAAATACATACAATGTAAGTCTTCTGTAATAAAGCTATAAATTCTTTATTTTTTTGTGAAGACAATTATGTGCTCTGATACACCTTGTAAACAGTTGTGTTAAGGAACAAGAATGATATGATCAATAAAAGAATTGATTCTGCGCATACATTCTATGTCAATACACTATCTGTATGTATCTTTGCTATTTGCATTTTTGAATGGTTTAAGTTTTGGCATCATCAAAAAGGGGGAAATTGTTAGGAATTTTATTGTTTAGATTTTGATGAATGCCATGTAAAACTTAGAATAGAAAGTTGGCACCCCAATTTTTGTTGTAAAATGCATTGTAACAATTAGAGCAATTATCGAAAAATCAAAAACATTCTCAATCCTCAAGCCTACACTACGAAGAACATCAATCCAACACTCACCGTGAAGGAAAGATAACTTCAATCGCTTGAAGAGGAAAATACTCGAAAACAAGGGGTCTACATTCCACGAAGGATTGTAGGAAGGTTCAAGGTTGAACCAAGTCTTAAGCTTTTGGAGGGCTTCGTGATCAAATCCAAAGAGCTTGAGCAAGTGAGTCAGTAGTAGCAAGGCAAATGCCCTGCGTGAAGAAGCCGAGTCGTACGAGAAGCCACCGAGTGATCAAGGCGTCTCCAGATCGAGTCCCAAAGGATCAAGTCGGCCGTGTGATCAAGACTTGTATCCGGACTGTTACCACTTTGTAAACCGATCATTACCTAGTGGATTCTTCCAGAGTTGGAGAAGAGAGGAGTAGAAGAATTACCCCATCTTCGAACCTCTATAAAAATTTCATTGTGTCATTTACATTTCAAAGATTTTAATTCTTGCATTTTTAACTCGCCTATATCTCATTGATAAATTTGCTATCCACTTAATAACTTATAAGTACTAAACCAAGCACTAAATTCTTGCTTAATCAAACTTAAGGGTGTTAAGTCTTCCGCTGAAAACAAAACCACAGTCGAGTTAATTTAGAGCCAACAGCTGAGTTACTTCATCAACAACTCAGTTGAGTCTGTTGAGAGATTAACTCTACTGAGTGACTAAATTGATCGTCCATCAAGGACACAAACTGGTGTAGTATCGACTCAATATTTAAAAGGACTAAATCGAAAATTTGGTAAGGTTTATTCAACCCCCCCCCCCTTCTAAACCTTACACTTACACCCCTTGGGACCTACACACGCGATACGAGCATCTTTGCAAAAAGTGCTTTGAAGTAACGGACCTGCTCCGCTCTCATGGCAGTCTATTGTTGAGCCCACTCCCGTATTCTCACTACAATTCCTCTTAAATCAGCTATGAGAGTGGCATCTCGATTGTCCAAACGTAAGTCCAGAGAGACCTGGTGATGTTCCATCTTCTCAATCTCATCGTAGATCTTCTTGAAGACTTCACAGAACTCAGGTGTCAAGTTGGATTCAGCTGCCGACCAATCTGCGTCAAAATTAAAGTTTATTGGCACAATCGTGTCAGTGGGAATGACTGGCTCTTCCTGCACGGTATATTTCCTTAACTCCGCAGCAGATTCTTCTTCCATGTTGGGCAGATTCTTCGAGAATGGGAACATATCTTCAAACACATCATAGCTATGTCACCACTTGATTTTGTGGTGCCTTCGATGATTCAGCTCTTTGTGCCTTAGCTGCGGCAGCTTCATCGGCAACTAGTGGTGCAGCTGTGAAAGCCTACGGTTGAGTTGTAGTCGTTAATGCTGTAGTTGTGGGAGCCTGCACATTTGACTCGGTTTTAATTTGGGGCGATTAAAGTTGTTTGCCTGGCCGACCGAGCCTCACCGCTTAAAAGCTTCTTCGGTCTCAGTTAGTTCTTCTAAATGAATGACCTTGTTCTCAGTTGTATTATCAACGTCCTCGGAAGATGATGAGGCCTTAGGAGATGGCTCATCATCAAAATTAAATCTCATAGGAGTCGTCTTCTCACTGACTTGGCTCTGAGTGTTGAGAACATCCTCAGTTGTGTCTGTCGTTGGATTTTCATGTTGAGTGGACTCATCTTCATCCTTCGATCCCAAAAATGAGGTATCTTTGTGTTCTTGGGAATCGTGAAGGGCGCTCATTTCCTCTTCTGCAGCAGTATCTTCGATTTGAGGAATGTTCTTTTCTATCAGCTCTTTACCTAGGGAAGTCTCAACCTTCCTTAGGCCTTCATTACCCCCAACAGTCTCAACTGCTGCAGGGCTTTCTATGTTCCCTCCGACAGTCTCAACTGTCTTAGGGTCTTCGATTATCCCTTCGACAGACGCAACTGTCTTATGGTCTTGTACAATGGCATCCATTGGAGTCTCAACTCCTTGGATTCCACTTTCAGAGCCCAAAATGTGAACTCCCAGGGCTTCACCATCCTTTGCCTCAGCTGCCAACAACATCGTCGGCCTTGAATGCAACTGACATCTCAGCTGAAACAGATTTAATTGTTTGAGCATCATTAATATCACTATGCGCTTCTGTGATTTTCTCAATTTCGCCTCCTAATTGCATTGATTTGTCTCCCACACCAACCTCCAACCCAGCTGTGGTGGAGAGAGTTTCCCCCCTCAGCTGGCGCACCAGCTGAGTGAATGATAGTGGGGTTACTCTGCTCCTGAGACGCAGCTTCTGTTACCTCCGAGTGTTGAGCCGCAGGGGCAGGTGTGTTATCACCTTCTTCAGGGGTTGGCTTGGCTTGGGGCCCAAATTCCCAGCTTCATTGTCGATTCCCTGTGAGCCATCAGTTGAGTGCACAGGGGATGTGGTTGCAGCTATGTCTGTTGTAATCTGCGCCACTCCCAAAGGATCAGTCTGAAGAAGAGTTTGGGAGGACTCTCCTGGACCTTCTAGATGGCTTTGCTCGTGCATAGCTCTAGATTCTTGTAGAGCCTGCTGCAGTTCTGACTTCTCCGCTGCAGCAGCTGGATCCATATCTTCATCACTTTCAGTGTATTCATGGAGGTGGTCATGTGTATGCCCATGAGTCCCTGTAAATACACACATCTTGGATTTATCCAAGGCTCTTGCTTGCTCTTCAGCTTTCTCCTTCTCTTCCTCTTTAATGAGTCGGAGGGTTTCCATACAGCTCTTTTCATCAAGGGCATCTTGGACAGATGCATGTCCAAGGAACCTAAGAAATTCCTCCTCCTCTTCTATGAATTCTGAGCGAGTAAACTGACGCCTGGAGTAATCCAGCTTCCAAGCCCTCCATTCTCTTAATCTCCTTTAAATGTCAGGGTAAACGGGAGAGTACATGATTAAGTTATCTTCATCATCATCGCCTTCTTCTCTTGTCTCCTGAATGGGGGCAAAAGGACCTTGCTCCTCCTCAGACTCAGCAGCGTCTATCCAAGGAGGTGAGACAACCTTTTCTTACATAGGTTCTATTGTCTCATCTACTTCCATTTCCTCAGTTGTTTACCGCACAGCTGGGTCTTCAACGGTTCTCTTGCAGATTAACATCAGTAGTCTTCTCAGGCTCGTCAACAACTTCTGGTGACTGCTCCTCCTGAGCATCAGCAGTCTCACTTTCCTTCTCCGGTTGTGTATCGGATTTAGCTGTCTTCTCAACCTCAGAGCGCTTGTACACTGTCTTCTCTTGGATAGTGAAGGCCTTTTCTCCTTTCTTAGAGGCATCTACCTTTCTTGACTTGGCAGTCCTCTTCTTCTTCACGATAAGGGAGGGAATTTGGGGTTCCTCCGCTATCTCGGCTGCTGGGGCAGGGGTCTCGGCTACATGGACAGGAGATTTGGACTTGGCTGCGGGAGCAGGTGCTTTCTTTGTTTTGGCTGTGGGGGCAGGGGCAGGCTTGGATACCACAGCTCTCTTCTTAGATATTGGCTTTGGAGAGAGAGTAGGAGAGGCCTCAGCTGTGTCTTCGGGATCAGCTGATTCCCCCTCACTAGTATCAGCCTTTTTGGCATGAGCCTTCTTCTGGGCTCCGAAAAGGTTTGCCTTGAACATTCGCTTGTTGGCATGAAAGGGCTTTCCATGGCAGAAAGCAATGCTCTTTGCCTCCATCAGATGGCCAATCACCAGGCCATAACCCAAGTAACAGCCAAAAGACACATCCTCCTTGTAGGTCATGTTCAGCACATTCTCGCAAATTCGGCTGAAAATAAACTCAACCCAGTTGACTTTCTTCTCTTGCATGATCGTAGCCATCACGATTAGCTTATTCTTCGACAGCTGATTGAAGCTTCCAAACTTCATGTCCACGCACTTTGAGACGACGTCCATCAGCTTATGGTAGTAATCTTTCAAAGATTCCTTCTTTGATGTATACACAACCTTCACAGCACACTCCGGCTTGGCAACTTCTTTCCAAGCAGCAGCTAAGTCGACATCCTCCTCAGCGATATCCTTCAATCCCTCTGCGGGCAAAAAGCAGTGCTCAACGACGTCTTTTGCAGTGAGTTTGATGACCTTGTCGTGGATTGATGATCGGATTTCATCGTCCTGCACCTCTGCATTAACATAAAACATAGAGACCTCCTCGAGATACGTATACGTGAAATGCATCGACAAGAAGTCCTTCACGCCGGACTTCTCCAGTTTTTCTTCTATCTTTTTGACTAGGGCTTCATTGACGCCCTGTTTGATCATGCCTTTGAAATCCACAGAAGAACCAGTGTGGATTTTCTTGGAGAGCTTTGCGTAATCATGAGTTGGTGCCATTTTCAGAATTTTCTACCGCTTAAAACACGAGAAATCTTGCTTGTAAGAACTAGGGTTTGCACTTGGTTACAGAGAAAATGCTTTTTCTTTGCTGAAGATGAATAGTTCGCGTGAGGAGAGAGAAAGGTGAAGTTTCGTATATAAGGAACGTGAAAGGACATCTTTCGCAGTTTGAAATTTTTGATCGAGATCAACGGTCGAGATTTAGAGCTTCAAAACCGCATTAAATTCCCCACATTAAATGCGGCAACATTTACATCCAATCATATAGTTTACTGTGCAGCTTTTGTATTGACAGTCATTATTACGCTGACGTCATTCTTAAAAACATTCCCGCTTAATTAAAACGACTGCGTTTTTGTCACTTATCTCATAAATGATTCAGCTTATATCCATAGTGACTCAACTCTGCTTTTCTCTTCTCATGATGTAACTCAGCTATCAGCTAACTCGATACAGCTGACTTCCCGACTAGGCTGTTTCACTTGACTGAAATGTGAAACTTGCTCTTCTTCAATTTTTCTCATCTTCTTTCTCTGCTGATTGAGTCTTCTGAGTTTCCTAACTCAGCTCAATTAACCCTAACTCATTCTTGAGCTCTTCAAACTTTGATTCACATAATGGCTTTGTGAATATATCTGCTAATTGTTTATCAGTTGAGATATATTCCAAGGTGATATCTTTCTTTTCAATATGATCTCTTATAAAATGATATCTGACATCAATGTGTTTTGTTTTTGAATGCAATACTTGATTTTGAGTGATTGCAATAGCACTAGAGTTATCACACATAATTGGAATCTCTTTTTCATCAATATCATAATCTCTCAGCTATTATCTCATCCATAAAACTTGGGCACAACAGCTGCCTACAGCTATGTACTCTGCTTCAGCTGTGGATGTGGATATTGAATTTTGTTTCTTGCTGAACCAAGAAACCAATCTATTTCCAAGCATTTGACATGTACTTGAAGTACTCTTCCTATCAACTCTACATCCAGCATAGTCTGAGTCTGAGTATCCAACCATCTTGAATCCACCTTCCTTTGGATACCATAAGTCGACTTCCTGGCATCCCTTCAAATATCTTAGGATTCTCTTAGCTGCAGTCATGTGGCTCTCCTTTGGTGCAGATTGAAATCTAGCACATACACCTACTGCAAAGGTGATGTCTGATCTGCTTGCTATTAAATAGAGCAATGATCCAATGAGGGCTCTATATCTAGTTTGATCAACAGCTTTGCCATCTGCATCATTGTCCATCTTGACTGATGTATTCATTGGAATCTTCACAGAAGACTTCTCTTCCATACCAAATTTCTTCTTTAAATCTCTGGTATACTTGGTTTGACTTATGAAGGTTCCATCCTTCAATTGCTTGACATGAAGTCCTAGGAAGAAAGTCAGCTCTCCCATCATGCTCATCTCAAATTTGCCTTGCATGAGGTTTGAGAACCTATCACACAGCTCTTTATTTGTGGAACCAAAAATGATGTCATCCACATATATTTGAACAAGCAATATATTCTCTCCATCTTGAATTCTGAAGAGTGTTCTATCAACTTTGCCTTTGGTGAATCCATTGTCAGTTAGAAATTGAGACAATGTATCATACCATGCTCTTAGTGCTTGTTTCAATCCATACAATGCTTTCTTGAGCTTGTAGACCTTATCTCCAATAGTTTTCTACTCAAAACCTGGAGGTTATTCAACATAGACTTCTTGCTCTAATAATCCATTTAGAAATGCACTCTTCACATCCATTTGATATACAGCGAAGTTCTTATGTGCAGCATAAGCAAGAAACATCCTTATTGCTTCAAATCTTGCAACAGGAGCAAAGGTTTCATCAAAATCTATACTCTCTTCTTGGCAATACCCTTTGGCTACAAATCTTGCTTTGTTTCTTACTACAGATCCTTCCTCATTCACCTTGTTTCTGAAAACCCATTTTGTACCAATGACATTCTGGTGGGTTGGCCTTTGAACCAATTCCCATACTTTATTTCTTTCAAACCGATTCAGCTCTTCTTGCATTGCCTGAATCCAATGTGTGTCATCCAATGCTTGAGACACATCTTTAGGCTCCAATGACTAACTCTGGTGGATGGTTTCTCAACCATCTCACATCGGGTTGGAGTAAGTCTGCTGGATTCAGCCGTCTCGCAGCTAAGTTGTCTTGAACAACTCTTTCATCTTCATTCAACTATAGATCTTCAAGTTGTCTTTGAGATTCAACTATCTCATCTTCATCAGGGTTGAGTGCTCTTACTTCAGCTTCAACATAACGACTCTTCTGCATAGTTGGTTGAATCAACTTATCAGCTAACTCTTCAATGTCTTCTCCATTCATATTAGGTTCATCAAAAACCACATGGATAGACTCTTCTGTTACCATAGTCCTCTTGTTTAGCACTCTATAGGCTTTACTGTCAGCTGAGTATCCCAAAAAGATACATTCATCAGCTTTAGCATCAAACGCCTTCAAATTATCTTTGCCATTATTATGGATGAAGTATTTACATTCAAATATCCTGAAATATCCAACATTTGGCTTTCTCCCTGTCCAAATTTCATATGGAGTCTTGGTCAATTGCATGTTTATCATGCATCTATTTTGAGTATAGCATGTTGTATATATAGCTTCAGCCCAAAATCTCTTAGGCAATCCAGCTTCAGCTAACATTGTCCTTGCAGCTTCCTTGAGAGTTCTGTTCCTTCTTTCAGCTACTCCATTCTGATGTGGAGTCCTTGCAGCTGATAACTCATGAGCAATACCATTTTCAACACAATACTGAGTTATTATCCTATTGACAAACTCACCTCTGTCAGATTTAATCTTTATGATGGTTTGACTCTTCTCATTTTGAACTCTTTTCATCAACTGAGGTAACTTCTGCAAAGTTTCCGTCTTTTTACACATGAAAATTGTCCATGTATATCTTGAATAATCATCCACCACCACTAAGGTGTATTTGATTCCACTTACGCTAGCTGGCTCAATTGGACCAAACAAATCCATATGCAACAGATGTAATATCCTTGTTGAAGAAGGGCTTGGTTTATCCTTAAATGAAGATTTGATTTGTTTTCCTATCTGGCATGCATCACATACACTTTCTTTCTTGTACACTGAGTCTGGCAGTCCTTCTACAAGAAGACTCCTTGCAAGCTTGTGTCTTGAAATTCAGATGACTCAGCTTCTTGTGCCACAACCAACTTGATTCGGCTGTGCTCTTTGCTAGCAGACACGTACTTGGTGTAGCAGTAGACCAATCTACCACATACATATTCTTTTGTCTTGACCCTTGCAACACTATTTTATTTGATTCAGCATCTTTGATTTGACATACTCCCATGTTGAATCCTACATTGTATCCTTTGTCACAGAGTTGGCTGATACTATGCAGGTTGAAGTTGAGGCATTCAACATAAGCAACATCTATGATTTCCAATCCATTTTTCTTGATGGATCGTGTGCCTTTGATCTCCCCTGGAGCTTAAATTCCTCCGAATATGACTTTAGCACCTCTAATCTCCTTGAATCTTGACAGATTTTTCTTGTTTCCTATCATATATCCGGGAATTTGCCCACTATCCATGTACCAGTTCCTTGGCACTTTCACTGCCTTGAACTCGCAATCAAGGAAATCGGTTTTTAGGTACCCATACTTGTCTGGGTCCTGAGGGGTTAGTGCTACAAGATGCTCCAACCAACCTATAGCCAAATGATTTGACTCTAAGAGGTTGCCATCTATCAGTGTCATAATCATAATGCACATTAGCAAATTGCTTGGGGGTTTTAGGTTCATACAGTTGTCTCTTATGTCTGTATGCCTGTGTGTGTGTTTTAGCAATTGCTTTCTTGGGGTAGTTGAGGTATTTCTGAGTGTAGTGCTTGGGTGCATATGTGTGTTGATAATAGCTCTTTTGCCTTTGGAATGACCTTTGCTGAGGTTTAGGTCTTTGCCATTTTGGCTTGTATTCCATAGGTCTTTGCTGATGTTTCACATTATTCCAATCGGCATAGTTTGGATAGTTTCTACCATTCCCATCATAGGTATTTCTCTGATGAAATTTCTGGGGTTTCTGGTAGCTCTGTTTACTTTTCACAGAGTATTTTCTGTTTGGAGTTTTTGAGAACTCGGGGATTTCTTCTCGCTGTCCTTTCAAAGATACTCAATCGGGTCCGTTTTCCTTCCCTTTATATCCAAGGCCAGTTTGTTTGTGATTGTGCTTTGGAGTGAATGTGGGTGCAACATTTGGTGTTTTGGGTTTTTGGAATGCTTCATTACTTGAAGATCCTTTTTTCCAAAATTACTCTTGGAGTTTGACTATGCAAAAAGGAATTAAATCCTATGTCTGTCTTGTCTCCACATTCTTCTTGACTCATGATAAGTTCATCCAATGATTTGGATGCTTTAGTAAATGAGGCAATCACATTTTTAAGATATTTTTCTCTTTTTCAAGAAGTTAGAACTCTCGCTATGATCTTGGCATTTTCAAATTGACTTAATATTATTCTCATCAACTTTGTGACTCGTAGTACTCGGCTCTTTAGTCACCGTGAGTTTTGGCTTTTAAGCTGGCTGTTTTCTCATTTAGAACAGTGTGTGAGGATTTTATGTGTTCAAAATCTTTCATCATTTTGCCTAATGAATCATAAAGATCAGTGGGTGATGAAGTGTGTGTACCACAATCACTATCACTTAAATCAGAATGAGATGAGTTAGAATGTACCTCATCTTCTTGATCTTGTTCTTTGGCCATTAGGAAGATCATAGCCTCTTCCTCAGAATCACTTGAGTAGTCTGCTTCACTACTATCTGAGTCTGCTGTCTCTTTGCACTTGGCTTGCTCAGCAATCTCAGCAGCCAACATGGCTTTCCTCTTTTCCTGTCTTCTTTCCCTGAAGACTTTTCTTTCTTCTTCATTCCTGTACTTGTTGACTGGTGGATAGGAACAGTCAATAGCAAAATGTCCTGGTTGTCTACAGTTCCAACACAGGTTCTCAGCTCTCTGATCAGCTCTGTTTGTTCTTGGATTGTCAGCTCTCTGATAATCAACCCTTTGATGCTCAGCTCTCTTGGGAGGCCTATCTTCCCGTGACTTGGAAGGTGTTGAATGTCTTCTGCAGGTTTCACCCTTATTTCTCTTATAGTTCATATTGAAGAACTTATTGAATCTTTTAACCATCAGGGCAATCTCCTCCTGGTCTATGGCTTCTTTTGACTCAGCTCTTTTCCCTTCACTGGCCATCAATGCAGCTGTCTTGGGTACAACTGTTTTCTCTTGCTCTTTTCTTCTCAGTTCAAACTCGTAGGCTTTGAGGTCTGAGAATAGCTCATGGTTAGATGTTCTTGAGAGGTCCATTGAATGTCTCAGGGCCATAACCTTCATTTCCCATTCAGCTGGGAGGCTTCTTAAGATCTTCATACACATTTCCTTCTGTGTATATTCTTTCCGAAGAGCTGAAAGCTCATTTGTTATCTCAGTAAATCAGGCATCCACCTATCCTTGGCCACATTGTCCAGGTTGTATCTCTTTATATCCTCATTTGTCCATTCCCAAATCTCTTTTGGCAGATTGGTTTTTCAACCACTTTGGTCCAACGTCTTGTTTTGGGGTATATCCTTGGCCACATTGTCCAGGTTTATCTCTTTATATCCTCATTTGTCCTTCTGCCTTGGTTTTTCAACCATGCTTCTTTACAACAAGAACTCTGTTCACTTTGAGTATTTGCAGTGGCCCATCCTCTATCACAAGCCACATTTCATCATGTAATGTAGATAGATGAGCCTGCATACGTTCCAATAATCAAATTCTTCAACAGTGAACATGGGAATGCATGTTAAATTTGCTTCCATGATAATAACTTTGCTTGAAAAATGAAAGACTTTGAAACACAAGTTTTTAAAAACTTTTTGAAAAGATAGAGATCTAGTTCAGTAACCAATGCGGAAAGCTCAATGAACCAACTGCTCTGATACCACTTTAGGTCCCAAGGGGTGTGAAGTAAGGTTTAGAAGGGGGGTTGAATAAACCTTACCAAATTTTTTATTTTAGTCCTTTTAAAATATTCAACAGAGTTGACTCAAACAGTTGTGTCCTTGGGGGACAGCTAAGTTGGCTATTCAGCTAAGTTACCCACTCAACAGACTCGTAGAGCTGTTGATAGTATAACTTGGCTGCTTAAGCCAAATGCTTAACTTGGCTGATTTGGTTTTTAACAGCACCTTTTGGCTAGTTTTAAGCTAGTTTTTAACACTTGATTTTTAGCACTTGGTTATTTATCAGTTGGATAGCAAATATAATACCACTACAAGAAAAATGCTAATAGACATCGGTTTTTAACCGATGTCTAATGAAGAACCAAAACGGAGGTTGAAACCTATGTTGTTAAATTGGGGGGTTTTAGCATCGGTTTTCCACCGATGTCAATAAGTGAAACAACATCGGTGAAAAAATGGTGTCAAAGAGATTTTGGGTTGAAGCTATCAACACTGCTTGTAACACTCAGAATATGTGTATGATAAACAGGCAATTGTCCAAAACTCCTTATGAATTTTGGACAGGGGGAAGCCAAATGTTGGATATTTCAAGATTTTTGGATATAAGTGCTTCATCCACAACAATGGCAATGACAACTTAGCTTTTGATGCTAAAGCTGATGAAGGTATCTTTTTGGGATACTCAGCTGAGAGTAAAGATTATAGAGTGCTGAACAAAAGGACTATGGTCACAGAAGAGTCTATCCATGTGGTTTTTGATGAACCTAATGTGAATGAAGAAGACATAGATGAGTTAGTTGAGAAGAAGAATCAGCCAACTATACATAAGAGTCCATATGCTGAAGCAGATGTAAGAGCACTCAACCCTGATGAAGATGAGATAGCTGACTCTCAGAGACAGCTGGAAAGTCTGCAGCTGAATGATGATGAAGAAGTTGTTCAAGACAACTTAGCTGCGAGATAGCTGAATCCATCATACTTGCTCCAACCATATGTGAGATGGCTGAGAGACCATCCACCTGAGTTAATTATTGAAAATGTTAGAGATGGAGTAAGAACTCCAAGCTCAACATGAAGCCATGTTTACTTGTTTTATTTCCCAGATAGAACCCAAAGATATGTCTCAAGCAATGGATGACACACATTGGATTCGGGCTATGCAGGAAGAGTTGAATCAGTTTGATAGGAACAAAGTTTGGGAATTGGTTCAAAGACCTACCCACCAAAATGTTATTGGTACTGAGTGGGTATTTAGAAACAAGATGAATGAGGAAGGATTTGTTGTAAGAAACAAAGCAAGATTGGTAGCCAAAGGGTATTGCCAAGAGGAAGGTATAGATTTTGATGAAACATTTGCTCCTGTTGCTAGATTAGAAGCAATTGGGATATTTCTTGCTTATGTTGCTCACTAGAACTTCATTGTGTATCAAATGGATGTGAAGAGTGCATTTTTGAATAGACTTTTAGAAGAAGAAGTCTATGTTGAGCAACCTCCAGGTTTTGAGCAGAAAACTATTGGAGATAAAGTCTACAAGCTCAAGAAAGCATTGTATGGATTAAAACAAGCACCAAGAGCCTGGTATGACACATTGTCTCAGTTTCTAATTGACAATAGATTCACCAAAGGCAAAGTTCATAGAACACTCTTCAGAATTCAAGATGGGGAGAGTATATTGCTTGTTCAAATCTATGTGGATGACATCATATTTGGATCCACAAATAAAGAGTTGTGTGGCAAGTTTTCAAACCTCATGCAATGGAAGTTTGAAATGAGCATGATGGGAGAGCTGACCTTATTCCTAGGTCTTCAAGTCAAGCAATTGAAGGATGGAACCTTCATAAGTCAAACCAAATATACCAGAGATTTGATGAAGAAATTTGGTATGGAAGCAAAGTCATCAGTGAAGATCCCCATGAACACATCAGTTAAGATGGATATGGGTGCAAATGGCAAAGCTATTGACCAAACCAAATATAGACCTCTCATTGGATCATTACTCTATGTAACAGCAAGTAGGCCAGACATCACATTTGTTATAGGTGTATGTGCTAGATTTCAATCTACACCAAAAGGGAGTCACGTAACTGTAGCCAAGAGAATCCTAAGGTATTTGAAGGGATGCCAAGAAGTTGGCTTATGGTATCCAAAGGATGTAGGATTCAAGCTGGTTGGTAACTCAGACTCCGACTATGCTGGATGTAGATTAGATAGGATGCGTACATTAGGTACTTGTCAAATGTTTGGAAATAGATTAGTTTCTTGGTTCAGCAAGAAACAAAACTCAATAGCTACATCCACAACTGAAGCAGAGTACATAGATGCAGTAGTTGTTGTGCCCAAGTTCTATGGATGAGGCAATAGCTGAGAGGCTATCATTTTATAAGAGATCATGTTGAAAAGAAAGACATCACTTTGGAATACATCTCAACTGATAAGCAGTTAGCTGACATATTCACTAAACCTTTATGTGAATCAAGATTTGAAAAGCTTAAGAATGAGCTAGGTTTGATTAAGTTGAGTTAGGAGACTCAAAAGACTCAATCAGTAGAGTCAAGAAGATAGAAATAAAAATATCTAAAGTTTCATTACCAGCCGAATGAAACAGCCAAGACGGGAAATCAGTTGTATCAAGTTAGCTGACAGCTGAATGATTATCATGGAAGAGAGAAGCAGAGTTAAGTCACCTTTGGAAGTTAGCTGAGTTATTTATGATTTAAGCGACAAAACACAGTCATTTTCTGCGAGCGGGAATATTTTTGGGCATTACGTCAGCGTAATTATGGTGTCATAATAAAGCATGTACACATTTAGCCTATGATTGGATATAAATGATGTTGCATTTAATGCGGGGAAATTAATGCGATTTCAAGCTTTTAATCTCAACCGTTGATCTTGATCAACCTTTCCAATATCTAAAACCATCCTCTCACGACCTTTATATACCAAAATCAAAATTTCTCTCTCCTCACAATACACTCTTCTCTCTCAAGCAAGTTCAAGCTTTTCTCTGCAACCAAAGAGAAACCCTAGTTCTTACAACGTCCCTTATAAAAGTTTTTCACTAATCATTTTCGAGAAATGGCACCTAACTACGATTTTGTTAAGATGGCTGAAAAGATCCACTTTGGTTCTACAGTGGACTTCAAGGGTTTGGCGAAACAAGGAGTAGACAAGGCCCTAGCCCAAAAGATTACTGCAAAGTTAGAGAAATCTTGTCGCAAGGGATTTCTCACCATGGAATTCTCACACACATACCTTGAGGAAGTTGCTATGTTCTACGTGAACACTGAGGTTCACGACGGAAAAATAAGGTCATCGGTCCATAGCAAGGACATCAAGATTATTGTTGTAGACTTAGCTACTCATTGCCACCTTCCTTCAGAAGGGATGAAGGAGATTGCTGAAAAGGATGTGAACTTGGTTGCGGCATGGAAGGAGATTGCCAAGCCAGAGTCTGCTGCTAAGGCTGTTTTCACAGCCAAGAAGTCGTTGATCAAGGACGACTATCACAAGTTGATGGATATCGCGTCCAAGTGTGTGGACATAAAGTTTGGCAGATTCAATCAACTGTCTCGGATGAACTGACTGTCATGGTTGCTATCATGGAAGAAAAGAAGGTGAACTGGGCTGAGTTCATCTTTAGCTGAATCTACCAGAATGTCATGTACAAGACCATAACCGATGATGGTATGTTTGTGAGTTCATTGGGATATGGCCTGGTCATTGGCCATCTGATGGAGGTGGAAGGAATTCCAATCAGACATGGGAAGCCTTTCCATGTGAACAAAAAGATGTTCAAAGCTAACCGCTCCAGCGTTCAGAGGCAAGCACATGTACGAAGAGCTGACACCGGCGAAGGTGAGTCAGCTGATCATGTCCCTAAGGACACTGCTGCAACTGTCACAGCTCCTTCTCCGAAGCCTATTCAGAAGAAGAAGAGAGTTGTTGCAGCAAAGCATGCACCTGCCCCAACCATTTCAGAACAAACACCCGCCCTAGCAGCCGAGACGGAGAAGGATACCACTGCATCTTCTCCAGTAGTGAAGAAAAAATGCTCAGCTATGTCTCGCAAATCAGCTGCAGCCAAGAAGATAAAGATGGTGGAGATAGCTTCCATTAACAAAGCTGAAGAGGAAGAAATTCCTCTTGTCAAAAATAAAAAGAAGGCGATTGGTAAGGAGATCAGCCTTGGAAAAGCTAGTCGAGTCTGGCACTGAGCCCACGAAGGAGACTGCTAAAGCCGAAGAGCAGTAGTCCAAGGAAGTAGGAGGTGGTGAAGAAACCACCACGGAAGTTGAGAAGACTGCTGATGTAGGTCAGCAGACTGAACATGAAATAGTTGTTCGTGAGATAGCTGAGGATCACGGAGCTGACACAGCTGACCAGTCTGAAGAGTTAGCTATTAAGTCCCCTCAAACTGATGCTAGAACAATTGAGGAGGAACAGGCTCCCCTTGCGCCTATCCAGGAGGAGGACGATGATCTCAAAATGTTGTCTCCTGCCTACCCTGACATACAAGAAAGATTAAGGATCTGTAGGCATTGGAAGTTAAGTTATGCCAGACATCAATTCCTGAGTCCTAAGTTTGTTGAAGAAGAAGAAGAGCTTCTAAGCTTCCTGGGAAACATCTCAGTTAGCTCTGCTCTTAACCCTGATATGTGCACATCTATCCTTTATGAAAAGAAGGATGATGAGAAGCTAAAAGCTATTAAGAAGGCCAAGGTTGTTGAAGAGCCGAAGAAGCCTCATTCATGTGCCTTCACAGATGCACCTGAATTTGCCTTGGAACCAGCTGACAGTAGTGATAGCGATGTTGAGGAAATTAACCCTGCTGTCACAGTCGAGAAAGCTGAGTTCAGGCAAGCCACAAGGGAATCCAAAGAGTTGCACGAGAAGAGTTTGAAAGAGGACCCTGCAGAATCTTCATCAGTCATGATTTCTCCCATCCCAGATATCATGGAGATGGTGCGAACCATTGATGCCACCACATCTCCTGTGCACTCTGAGGATGACAGTTCTAGGAAGGATGGCGAAGAAGCTAAGGAAGGTGATGTAGAGGGCACCTTAGCCAAGCAACTCCCTGTAAAAGGTGTTCAGACACCTGCCCTAACGACTGAACACTCAACTGGACAAATAGCCGTGTCTCAGGTTTTGAGTGACCCCACTGCTCGAGACTCAGTTGGTGCGCCAGCTGAGGGGAAAACTCAAACCACCATAGCCAGGTCGGAGGAGGTTGTGGGAGACCAACCACAAAAGGAGTTAGGAGGCGATGATGAGACTTTAACAGTTCAGCAGACTGAGGTTGACGAAGCTCAGACGGTTCCCGATTGTCCCAGCTAAAACTTCAGCTGCCATGCAGGCCAATTAAGTTGCTGATGCAGCCAAGGCAAAGGATGGTAGTAAGGCCACGGGAATTGAGACTCTTGGCCCTGAAAGTGAAATCCAAGGATTTGAGACTCCAAAGGATGCCACTGAAGACCCTAAAGCAGCTCCGTCTGCTGAAGGGATGTCTGCTAAAGACCCTGTTGCGGTTGAGGCTACAAAAGGGAATGCACAAGGCCCATCAGCGGTTGAGACTGCTGAGGGTAATGAAGGCCTAGAGGAGTTTGAGACTTCCCTAGGTAAGAAAGCTATTGAAGAAGTGCCTGCCTGCCCCTTAAGAAGAGATCACTGAAGAAAAGGAGATTAGTGCTCTTCACGACTCCCAAGGGAATGTTGACGTTGAGTTCTTGAGAACTGATGATGAAGCTGAGTCCAGCCCTAGTGAAAGATCAAATGAGACAAAGTTGTTGAGGTGGCATAGGCAAAAAAGAGGCAAACCAGTGATAAGGTTACTCCTATGAACTTTACTATGGTTGATGGTCCACCCCCAATGGTGCCATCACCCTCCAATGACGTTGATAAATCAGCCTAGGACCAGACTACTCAAACGGAAGATACAACTTATGCTGAGGAAACTGTTAAGACAACTGAGGATCAGTCAGCTCCGTAGGCTAACACAGCTACATAAAATGCCGATGACGCTGAGACAGCTGAGGCACATAGAGCTGAGGAAATTTTGAAGGAAACGAAAAAGGCTCCACAGGTCTAGGAAGTGGAAATCCATATTTTTCCTGAAGATTTTTTTGTTGAACTTTCCCTTCGAAGCCCATACACCTTTCGAAGCAGAGTTAGCCGCGGAACGTGTCAGATATACCATCCAAGTCTCCCATGAAGAACTTGGAACTCCAACTGCTACAACTATGGTGCCGATTGGATTCGACTTTGATGTTGTATGGCCAGAGGACAGTCTGCTAATGCACCAACGACTTCCGCAAAGCCTTGAAAGCCATCTGTGCAGAGATTGATCGTATGAAGCATGGATTTGCAACATTAGAACAACGGCTAAACAATCGCAATGCAAACAACACTAGAGATATCCGAGGAGCTATTTTGAGAATACGAGAATGGATCGGACAGACAAAGGCATTAAGGCATGAACAGGTCAACTATTCACAAAAATGGTGATTTGGAGCTCAGACAACGCCAAGTTCCAGCAGCGATCGAGGGACCACATGTTCAGGATGGATCAATCTCATAAAGTGACATGGAGTTGCTCAAGGCTCAACATAAGTCAGAAATTCAAAGGATGGAGGCCAATATGGAACAACAAATAAAGGTGCTCCAAACTGAGATGAAGCTGATGGCAGTCTTTAATAACCCGGGGGTTGATCGGGTTTAAGAATCCGAAGTTCACAGTCTTTAATAACGTGGCCAATAATGCCACAGTGGAAGCAAAAATCTGGAATACGTTCGTATTTGAGGAAGATGGCACGTTTTTCCCATGAACATCCGCGTGAATAACTCGGAGTAGCGGCTTTGTAATATCAATAGAAACCTTGCCAAATACCAAGCCCGATGAATCAATATCCATTTCAAGAAAGCGACCAATGCTATTTCCAAGCGAACAACGTGTTCATTAATCCCAAAGGCAGACTGTGTAATTGGATCCAAAAATCACAATAAGAAAATTGAATATCTGCGGGATTAACATTTGCTAATGCTTCATGAAGAACCAAGAGATATTTTATCAAAGAGCCACGGGGTTCCGGCCAAAACCTTTTTCTTGTCTAATAAAGAATCAAAAGAGAACAGACAGATGTTGTCCCGTAACGGTTTGCATGAGAAAGATCCCCTCGGATTCCATAGGCGACGAAACAAGGAAGAGATCTGTTCGGGATGAATGGTTTGCGATGCAAGGATTTTCCCAACCAAGCATAGGGTGAGATCTGTATCGCTGTGGATGATGGAGGCAGTTGGGATAATTTTGTCTTCGGATGGGGCAAGAGACATACGAGCGTAAAGCTTTTCAAGATCATCTGCCATATCTTTGCGTGCAAGAACTCAGATAAATTGATCACGAGTTGGACTAAGATAAGCAGTCGAGTAGCAGAAGGCTGGGATTTTGGAATCCTTGTACCACTTAGAGATCTGACAAAAAGATGAGAATATTAGGGTTTTGATGGAAAAAGAAAATAAAAATAAGAAAGGAGATAAAAGAACAAAAAACTCAAAGATGAGATCCTGATGGTGAATAAAGGAGAGATTTGAGAAACAGATCAATCATGGAGATGGTGTAGATCCATGAAGGAAAAGCCTTGGATGAAAAACCAGACGGGAAAAAACGCTAAAGGAGACTCTCAAAGAAGGGAAACCCTAGGACTTGTATTTATCGTTAATCAACTCGAGATGTAACAATGTTCAACTAATTAATTCTACAAATTAGTATATAAAACCAAATTAATTAATCAATTCAAATGCTGATTAATTCATTCTATTCCAATTAATAGGCTCTCTAATCAAATTAGGTTTAATTAGATAATTAGACAATCAAATTTTTAATTCAATAATTAAATTAGAATACCAATTAATTAATCTATATTAATTAATTCCATCTAATTATTGGATTAATTAATCTCAAAATGTCTACATTCAAAATTATGCGTGACCCTTTTAGGTTCACAGCTAATATGAGTAGTATGCTTACAAATTTTGTAACTTTTGAATAATATTCTATTGATTGATCACATTAATTAATATACTTGAAATGAACTCTATAATTTCAAGAACCCACAAATCATGGTAGCACCTAGCAAGTAGCATGTGATTACCTAGTATTAGGTAAAATAACGAGTAAACCTATTTTAATTCCAATTGTATACATGTAGGATCCTTTCAACAATTAAATTCCCGATTAAATCTTATGAATAATTCTTTTATGAATCAAATTCATCGTGCTTTGACGAAGGTCTTAGAACTATGAAAACACGGAAAATTTTCTTGTCAAAAGACAAGTGTAAAATTCTATGTTGGCTACAGACAAGCCTTCATGCATATCAATTCAATACATAGAACATTTTTTTTATGATTGTCAAGCAATCAGAACATAAATCAAAGTATCGTAGGATATACACGATGCTATTGTCGTACTTCAAGTACGAGGATTAATCATATACTATTGTAATATGAAAATTCTTATTCGACATGCAAAAATTCCATCTAAGGATTTCCATTAGATCATGTTCACTGAACTTGTTGCCAATAAGCACCCGTATATCTGCATTTGCGTCTCAACACTGGTGTTAAGAGAATGCAACATCCGTATCATGAGCACACATCATATGCACAATTCCTACAGAGTTATTCAATGTCCTCTTTTGAACAATCCCATAAACTTGGAACTAATTTAAGATCAAAACTTTAGAAACATGTTCCACGATCGCCATCAAATGCACAACCATACCCCATAACTTATATTGATCTAAGAACTTTATCACATGGGACAATATATATTAATAGTAAAAGATCATAAGATTAAGGAATGCATTTGTATTAATGTAATTTTCAATAAAATTATTTTACAGGTAGAATAAATCTAATCTAATAGGCACGCCAGAAATTATACTCTAACATTCATGTCCCGCAAATTTTCAATGAAGCTCTCATCTCTAAAAAGATCTGGAGAATCAATACTAAACCTAATCTCTTGATCAGTAAAGTTATGAAAGCTAAATACTTTACCAATGATTGTTTGTTGATGTCAATATTTGTCAGTATGCTTCTTGGCTATGGAGATGCTTGATGAATGTTAGATCTACTCTTAAAAGTGACTTTATTTATAAAGTTTGTAATGGTAAATTAATTAATTTTTAATAGAGCTACTATTAAAGATATTATCGAAAGTAGTCTTTTAACTTTTAGAAATGTTGTCATATGGAGAAAAATCTAGCATTTTAAGGTGAAAGAGAAACTCAAACACTTTATTTGGAAGTGTCTCTCCAAATTTGTACCTACTAATGATCAATTGTTGAAAAGATGAGGCAAAATGGATCCTATTTGTATAATCTGTGTCAATTCCTGTAAAACTCTAGAGCATTTCTTTTTTCACTATAGTAGAGCACACAGAATTTGGAATATTGCCCCAACCCATTGCGATGAACTTTGTGAGGTTTTTAACTGCTTTACAAACTGGTGGTAAAAAATATTTGAGAGAGGAAACGATCGAACCTATGAATTTAGAGTCCAGTTAACCACTTACATCTTATGATGACTCTGGAAGTCTATAAACCATTGGTTATTTCCATGAACTTGGTCTTCGAAAAATATTATTATGGATTGTGTATAAATTCCTTATTGTTAATCAGTGACTATGACCATCCAATTTCATTTATGTTGGGGCTTTGGATTCTGCTTTGTCTTTGGTTGTTTGTTTTTTAGGCTGAGATTTTCTCTTTTACCCACTCATCCCTTATGGTCTCTATGAGCCTGCTTTGTGGAGGATTAGTTTGATGTTTGGGTTTTATTTTTGCATTTGTTATGGTTTAGCTCTAATGTTCATTTTATTGCTTCTTGATTGTTCAATTTTGCTGCTGCGTCTGAATCAACAACATCCAACAACATCAGTGTTGGTCTTAGTTTTTCCTCATTTTTCTGTGTTTATACTCTTATGTGTTTTTTATGATGTTTAGGCCATTTTCTTAATGATTTTCCTTGTCTCTTTCTTTGGGATGTTTGTGTGTGTTCCCAAAATGGATATCTGAATTCTTTGATCATCTGTTGTAGTTCCTTTGAGATTTATAATGTCATATGTTCATAAAAAACAAAGGAAAAAACACTAAACCTTCTATACTATACGCATTTTTGAACTTTACCATATGAACTAATTTTTTTTACAGATTACCATACAAACTATACAAATCTTGTACTTTGCCATACAGTGTCTATCACCGATGGAATATTTTTAGAATATTCCGTTACATGCCCTCCACGTGAGAGCAAAAATGTCTTTACCTAAAATCTAAACATAAGTTGATACACATTTGCCATCTGAACTTTATTAATAATTTCACTTTGCCATCTCAATTTTGCGTAATTAAACTTTGCCATATCAATTTATAGAAAATATGTATTTAACCATCTATTTATCTTTTTTTTTCCTTCAATTTTTATCCATAAAGAGTTAATTAATATTCACCTCAGTACAATATATTATCAATGGTATTATTTTAGGATTTGTGATATATGATTTAAGCGGGTTTAGATATCATTGATATTGATTTATTTTAGGATGGTTTAGATATTTTTGAATTGATTTAGGGTTTTGATATTTTTTGTATTGATTTCATTTCAATTATCTACGGTGATGTTACTTTAAATAACTACTTTTAATTCTTAGTACATCGTAATTGCATGTTCAAAACATGATTATAGTGTTCAGGAATTGATTATGTTTTTCATGAATTCACATAAGTACATGCCCGACAAAACTTTCTTGTGAACTTTGATCAATTTACGACACTACTACATTGATCTCGTACTCTTGCGAATAAAAACCATAACAACACCAAAATTTTGGTACACATCGATATACTGAATAGTGTACCAAAATAATCGATTTGAATCAATTTTTATTGAACTTCTTTTAGTATTTCGGTAAATCAAATTTTTACCCAAAACAAATAGAAAAATAAATACTATAGTCATAATTATAATATTTATTTTTTATTTCTTTAATTTTAGTAGGTAATAATATATAATAATATAAAAATTAATAATATCTAAATACTATAAAACAAATTCGGTACGTGCAAGCACAGTTGCAAAGATAAAAGTATTACAATTATAATGAATTCGATTATTTTTACATTTAAAATATTATGTAACATTTGCAAACTTGTGGTTTAAACTTATTATTAGATTGTTTAAACTTATTTTTTTTTATTTTTATGCATTAAAAAAGATAAGTAAATATAAATAATCATATATTTTTTAACAAAGTTCATACTGTGATGTACAACGATTTTTATTTAGATTTTAGACAAAGACGATTTTGTCCTTACATGGATGATACATGCCAGAATATTTGGAGAATATTCCAACGACGACGACTGTTGTATGGCAAAGTACAAACTTATGTAGTATATATGGTAAAATGTCAAAAAAAAAAATAATTCATATGGTAAAATGCAAAATACGTGTATACTTTGGGGGGTTTAATATTTTTTTTATTAAAAACACCAAAAGAAAGAAAAGATTTATATATATATATATATATAATATGGGAAAGGTTATATGAGACCAATGTCTTAGGTAAGTACGTAAGACCAAATCTGGACCACAGATCAACAAATTTCAATGACTAATAATAAATATGCTTAAAATATATAAAATACCTAATTAAATTAATAAATGGGGTATATTAGTTCAAACAAATCAATTATATCCCATGAAATTAGGGAAGTTACACACAACAACATAGATGTTATCTTACCATCTAAAACCATAACAAAATTACGTAATATTTGTAAGCAACAAATATACAATGTCTAAGAAACATATTTGTCATCAATAAGCAACACGGTTGACATAAAAAAGCAACAAGAAAATATATATATACAAGACATATGACCTATTTAAATCAACAGATTTGCACTCATCTTAGCAACATTGTCTACTTAAATAAGCAAAATAATTGTCTCCAATAAGCAACACAATCCACATAAAAAGGCAACATACTTACTTAGCAATATTGTCTGCCTAAATAAGCAACATATTTGTCCTTGATAAACAACATAATTGACATAAATAAGCAACATAATTACATATATATAAAAAGATAAATCAAAGGGAATAGTTTGTGGTTGCAACATTATCTGCCTAAATAAGCAACATATTTGTCCTCAATAAGCAACATATTTCGCACTGCGGAATGCGCCAATATTATTGCAAGTTTGACTGTGAAAGGAAAGAGAGAATTTTAGATAGAGCTCTCGAAATGAGCCGGCGGGGAGGGCGCCGCGGCTCGCCTAAACCCGCCACTTGGCGGGGCGGGGCAGGCTGGCCGAGAAAACCTCAGCCCAACCCAACCCGCCAGGTCTTTGGTCAAGGGGCCGGCCACCAAAAATTAAAAATAAATAAAAAATATTTTTTATTCATATTATTAATTTTAATGAATTAAATACTAATGGATAACAAGTACATATTTTATAAAAATATTATATACATTTTTATAAAAGATAAAAATATAAAATTTCAATTATATTATTTTTTTTTCTATGTTATCTATTTTTTCTTTTTTTTTTTTCTTTTTTTCCCGCCAAGCCCGCGGCCCGCGGCAGGCTAGCTCGTTTAGGCCAACCCCTTGGTGGGCTACTAAATACTTAACCCACCCTCCTACCTTAGGCGGAGCGGGGCGGGCCGGCCCGATGGACCTGACCCGTTTTGAGAGCTCTAATTTCAGAGATACAATTTCAAAAACATATCCTAAAAAAACAACATATTTGTCTTCAATAAGCAACATATTTCTCACAGTGGATAAGGTTAGAGATACGGTTCCAAACAAATCCCAAAAAATCTGGAATGTGAACACGCACTACCAAAAATAACTTCCCCTTTTTACTGATATTCAAACAAAATTACCTACTTATCCTTAACAACCATTAATTAAATATAAACTAAAATAAAAATCAATTAAATCTGCATCGTTAAAAAGAAGAGGCAATCTGTTCGATTTGATGGCCTCACGCACTTATTTAAATTATATGTGATCACCGTATCTAAATCCTCTCTATATATATATATATATATAAAACACTTGGGAGAGGGGTATATTCTCCTTCCCGACTCCTTTCCTGTAATTTATCAAAAGATGATTTTCTCTATACTCCCTTTACTGTCTTGGTCCCCAAAAGTCTCTCTGTATTGGTAAAACCTGAAGTCCCTTGCCTAATTTTCGTTGTATAATAAACTCTACACGCAATTATACAATATTATTTCCGAACAGTTAAACGAATTTTCACACTTCTCGATCTGATCGTACCAAGGCCTGGAATCCAAGGTTGTCATCTTTTTCGTTGAGTATTGTTGGAGTTCTAGTTTCATTTTCCTTTTTTTCTATCCGTAATTGGTTTACCTAATACGATGATTGAATCTTCGTTTACCTATATCTTCTTTTTCATTCCTTTTGTTTTAATTTTGCTTCTCTCATCTGAATTATACTAATTTTGTTTGATGGGCAAGGTTTTCCGTTCAAATTTTGGAAGGGGAAAGAATGTCTGGAGCTTCTGATGATCAGGCGACCAGCATCTGCGGCCACTGGCAAGTTGTTCTTTCCCCTTTTTCCGCACAATGATTCATAGTCATATTATTTGCATTTTTTGTAATTAGTTGATATTTTAGAAATTTTCTGGTGCGGCATCATTTGTTTGTTTTTATAGAATTAGATGAAATTTTATGACAAATTTCTTGCATCTGAAAATCTACTAGAAAGCAGAAATAAATTATTGAATAAGTTATGAGATTGCTTTGTGCATATAATGAATTTGCTTGGAAAATCACATTCTCATTTATGCTAAATTAGCGACTTGCTTTTGTGATGAATTGTGTATTTTCTGATTTTAAGTTCCAATTGGGACTTTTCAGTGTATACTTAACTGGACTGGATCTTTTATTGTAAATACCATCACATCATCTATTGCATTACACTAATTGCTGAGATTTACATTTGGCGGGATAGTCAATGCAAGTAATAGAGGATAAAATAGAATTTCTTAATAGAAAATTATGTATGCAGATATATAGGTATCGTTTATGCTATATGTGCATGCACATATGTGATAGCTGATAATTGTCACTAATGTAACCATTCTTTTATCTCAATCTTTTTATTAATTCATCAGTTCCCCGCATATCTTGAAGATTCAGGGAGGTAAACCTGATGCATATACTAGGTCATTTCCATATTTTTGCTTAGTTTTTCAGAGATCTGTTGCTCTGTACTTTAGATATGTTGTATCTTTTCTCTGCTTATAGTATGTCTGTATGCTTGTCCGTTGATGCTATATGCGTAAATAAGCTGTTCTCTTGAATACTTTAATATGCAAAAGGTTACTTGATAAGAAAAAATCATGATGATTTTGGAAAGAAATGGTCTTATTTGGAGCTGCGATAGCTTAGTTTGTATATTTTCTGGCTAAGCATGGCACAAGCTGTATGTATAAGTCTTGACATTCAACTCATCGTTACCTTTTAAAGAGATTTCTTGTCATGTTCAGGAAGACCCTCGTCATTATTATGTCTGCAGGAAGACCCTCGTCACTCATCGAGCCTTAAATTTCACCTGCATATGACATCTGATTATATTTTGACCTTTGTGTTAATTGTTTAGCATGCATCTTAAGCTGTCTGGACATAAATCAGACTGTTTTAAGGGTTTGTCTGCTCAGTGAGATGCATTTACAATATAATATTTTTTTTGTTGTACAACTAGTCCAATACATCAAGAATTTTTCGTACTTGGATAATAGCTATGCAGTTTTCGCTGTATAACCAATCCAGATAAAACACAAGCTGGAAATAAAGCGGTATCACACTTTGCATGTTATTGTACAAATTACTTTAAGGTTCTAGAGAAAGTTCCACCCTTTCTTCTAGAAGTAGACCTGCATATGGTTGGAGCTGAATGAAGTTTAAAACCATCTTGTGTCCTTTTCACTTTTTGACAATATTGTTGATTTCAGAATTGTAATCTTTTTTGCAGATCATGTCTCTTGGGATAATCACAAAACTACCCTTGAGGTTTAACATAATTAAAAATAAACTCTAGTTATCTTTCAAAATTACAAATACACCCTTAAAGTATTACAAACATCCCCTTGAGGTAACAAATTTACCCAACAAATACCTCTCATCTTGAGGGTGCAATTGGTAAAAATAGAAAGAAATGTCAAGGGGCGATTTTGTTATTTGAAAGATCACTAGGATTAGCTAAACCTTAGGAGTAGCTTTGTAATTAACCCTAGTTTGTTTGAACAAAATGGTATTCAGGAAAAATATGGGCAGTACACTATGATTTTATTTTTACACTCCCAGAATTATTAATTTTGTTTTCTTAATTTGCAGGAATACCCTCTTTAGCGCCAACTAACCTGAATTCATTAATCATGCTATTTTGTAGAATTATCTCATTGAAAGTGAGGTTGCTTAGGACTGATAATTTGTATTTATATTTAGGGTAAATTACAAAAACTGCCCTTGAGGTTCAGTCTTATGACAAAAACCGAGCTATCTTTCACAGTTACAAGTAGCCCCTTGACATTTGTTTCTATTGGGGGTACTTGCAAGATAAATACAAACATCCTGGGGTTATTTGTAATTTAAACGTTAGTTGGGTTCTGTTGTGATTAGGGTAAACCTTAGGGGTATTTTTTTTAGTTTTTAGTTTTTTATGTAATTTACCCTTATCTCCATCTCATGCTGATTTTTTCAATTGTTCATTATTTGCAGTAAGCTATTATATTTAATCTTTACCAGCATCGTTATATAATACTGTTCAGTTAAAGATAGAAAAGTGCTAGAGTTTATCTGGTTTGACCTGTTTGATGACCTCAATCAGTGGCAGCGTAACAAGTAAAACTGATTTAAGAGTAGGTTTAGCTACATTTCCTAAACTATGGGTTGACATGAAAAGTGAAAGTATAGAACAAATCCACTCATTTGGTTTGATCAAGCCCAATTTTGTCTGGACTGGATGCTGAAGAGGAAGTATTGAGCCAAAAGTCTTCTGAATCGAATATTTATTTTATTGCAAAGAAGAAATAAAAGGTTTAATTAGTAAAACAGAGAAATTAATCTGCACTTCCAACCTCAATTTTGTGGTACCAATTAACACAAGTATTGGAGTTATGTGTCCCCCTTAGTCCTTCCAAAACATTAAATAAAAAGTGCTATAGTAATCTTAGGTAAAGTGACCTCCCTTCTATTCCGCGAACCAATGTCCCTATAACTGAACAAAATAAAGCTTTTAACTGAGAGCTGAACATCTTCAGTAATGTTATTCTAAGCCAAATTCAACGCTTTTGTATATCTTGAATCTTCTCTCTGTCTCGCCCGCCTCCCTCCTTGGAAACGCCCAAGCCGTCAAATGTGTCTGTTTATTGTGCAATTACATTACATGTATCACAGGCGATTGAGAAGGCCTGATTCTGTTATTTTGATAAATGGTGCGTCATATTGGACATGGTATTTTGCAGGGTAACATGAAATGCTGGAGTATCCTATAATTCTAATATATTGTTGAGCTTGCTTTCCTAGTTTAGGTTTTGAAATTATATTCAAACAGGGCAAGCTGCAAGCCTTGTAATGAACTGACTTGTTCACCTTCTGGTGCATTATTATAGTTGTTTAGGCTGGTATTCTTTTTCAGTTTTTGTCTGTTTCGACATCTGAAAACTTTCACGTATTTGTTTAATTATCATTTTGCAGTGACAGAGCAATTCCTTCTTCTAATATTGACTTGCATTTTGCTCACTGCTCCCGGAATCTGGAAAAATGTAAAGTATGTGGGGATATGGTTCCCAAAAAATTCGCAAAGGAACATTTTCTAAACACTCATGCTCCGGTACATAAGTTTATCTCAGCTGCTGAAATACTATGAATTCTTTACAGGAATCAACTATGACTTTTAAAGCATGCCTTATTTGGGAGTTATCATGGTTTATATGTCTCATCATGCATGATGTTACTTGTCTATTGGGACTTCGAGATTATTTTAGCACACATTCAGCATAACCTTTTCTTAAACTAATCCCAAAAGTATTTGGGTTTACATTTATCTGTCTTCCATCACAATTATCACGTGTTACATTTTATGATTAGTTGTAGCGCACGTGCCATGCTAAAGGCATGGGAGGCTCAGTCCCTTCGCCTTTTTCTTGTGAAGGCGCATGTCTTCACGAAGGCTTGCCTTTCAGAAGGCATGTGGGCCAACAATAGTCAGGCATAAGGCTTCATGTAAGTCCTTTCAGCTGTTCAGAGTCTTGAGTCCTAGCTCTTCGTCCAGGTATTTGTTAGTTAGTTTTTGTCATAGTTGTTAAAGGCTCAAGGCTGACCAAGGCACAACAAAGCCTCCTGGAGCCTTAGGTGTAAGGCGACCAAGGCACAACAAAGCCTCCCGAGCCTTAGGTGTAAGTAAGGCGAGGCGCCGCGCACATGAGGCGCAAAAATTAATAAAAAAGTAAAGAATATATAAATTTTGTTTTTGGACTACAAACAAGCCAATATAAGGTTATAACGAGTTATATTTCATAAATCACTTAATTCCTTGCAATACGTGCAAACAACCATCAAACACACAAGTAATGACAAATAATGACAACCAAACTCCTATCACCTAAAATATACACCAAACGGCTCTGGTAGAAGGTGGGTTCTTGACCCGCTGTTCTCTGTTCTTGGAGAAAACATTATGCCCATTGCCCTAAATCCCTTCTTTTTCCTTTTTTATTAACCATGGAAACTTAAAAAGTGTCATAACAACTTTAAAATAGTGTTAAAAGAAAAAACAGCATTATCTCAAAGGCCCGCCTTTTGTTGCCCTCGTGCCAAGGCAAAGGCTCTCCCAGGCGCACCTAGACGCGCGCCTTGAAGCGCCGCCGCCTTTGAGCTTCGAGGCACTATGGCCCGTGCCTTTAGCGCTACGGAGCTTGAGGCACTATGGCCCGTGCCCTATGCGCCGGGCCCGAGGCACTATGGCCCGTGCCCTATGCGCCTTTTAACAAATATGGTTTTTGTTGATGTATATACCAGTTTTTATCACTTCAATATTGAATTTTTCCAGGGATGGCAATGAGGCCGGCTAAAACCCGGCCCGCATTAAACCGCCTCCCGGGGCGGGTCTAGACATGGATAAATGGGTCCCGGGTCCAAGATTACAAAACCTGCCCGGGCGGGCCCGCCTCGGACCACCCCCATATTATTTTTATTGTATTTTTAAATATGTATTGAAATATTTTTGCATTATTTGCTTTTAGATTTCAGTGTTTTATTGATTTTAATTTTACTAATATAATATCTTGTAATATTCTACTTTGAATATTTATTTTGAGTACTAGTTGACTACTATTGCAATATCCTAATAGTATTTTTTTTTTGAAAAAAATCTTAATAGTAGCTAAATAGTTGTAAAAAATAGTTATAATAAGTTGCATAATCACATTTATTTTTTTGACCTATTGGCATTGGATTGCTTTTGAAAATTTGGCCAAAAGTTAAAAAAAAAAAATTGTAATTAAAAAATATTGGCGGGTCTAGACTCGACCCGATGGGTTTGAGGCGGAGCGGGTCCAGGGTCTTACTTTTCCTTGACGGGGCGGGTCCCGGGTTTGGCCAAACCCGCCTGCGTTGCCATCCCTAATTTTTTCTCTATCCATCGAGTTGAAGTTTTTCCAACCCTAACATTTCATGAAAGTTATGTGGTAAACAGAAATTTTCAGCAGAGAAATTTTACGAACTGAGAGTGTCATGATGGCTGTTGCCTGTTGCCCAGAATAAGTGTGGAAATGTAAAGTGAAAAAGGGATAATATTACATGGGATGCCACACATCTTATGAACTCCTTTCTCGTTTCCCTTCTTTTCTTGAGATGTTTGGAGTCTTTGTGGGAGTTGGTGATAAATTCTTGTTCTTGTTTTGATTCTTACAGAGGTGGGCAAATATGTCTTATGGTACTTCCATCAAATTTGGTGTCCTCTGTGTCATTCTTTTTCGTATCATTTTTCGATTTGACTTTTCAATTCTTCTTTTGCACATTTGAATGTGCTACTAATTAAACAATAAATTTAAGTGATTGTGCTTATGTACTGGTTTTGTTAAAAGAACCCATTGTTGTGGTAAGTGTGGACCTTAGTTTTGAAAAAGAAAAAGAGAACTGAACTTTGTCTCAGGCAAAGCAAATGCACGCAAATATGTCTTATGGTTGCATATTCCCCCAACAAGGTCACACTCTCCATCCCACCAAAAAATTCTAAATTGAAGTGAATGTTGGCACTCCAACCCTGCGCCATTTTCTGCATTAAATTGAAGCCATCCACAGTACTGCATCAAATTTGGCGCAGCACTGTTCCTCCACGCTATATTCTTTTTTTTCTTTTAAAATAAATTAGGTTTCTTTTATGTTTAAAAATGTAATAGAAATTCATTATTAATTTTTATTTGTCAATAAAATTAAATATTATTATTTTATATATACATAAATGTTTTTAATAAAATTTAATTGTATAATTTAATAAAAGTATTTATATTATTTTATAAGTATATAATTTTTTAAATAAACTTTAAATATTTAGATTGTATATTGTTATAATTATTTATTACATAATATAAAATTAATTTTTAATAACTACATTTTAAATATAAAATATAAGTTAAATGGAAAACTAATTATGATAAAAACAAGCATTACAGTTCTCAAGTAAACTCCCAACATACACGTTCATGTGTTTAAAAACGAAAAACAAACAACAAACTTTAATTAAAATTTTAATGCATATTATTATACAACGTACACTAAATATTATAATAAAATATATTCTTTAATTAAATAGATATGTATTTATAACCAAATATAATGAATATTTAATTTTAAATAAAATAGTTTTTGTATTGAATAATAAGGATTATTCATGGAATATTCCTTTTAGTGCAAAATTTAAAGTAGATGGGTCGGAGATGGCCTAATGGGTTAATTCTTATTAAAATCTAGATACCTAAGACTCAAACAGAGCCTAAATACAATGGAAGTCTTAACTAAATACTCATTATTGAAATTTACTATATTATTATCTGCAATAATATTTATAGTATTAAGATACGCGTGTTCGTAAAACTTTTAAGAATGATAAGACTTGGGGTAAGGACTCCAAAATCACAAGGGGGATGCTAGTTTTGACCAAAGAAGCTTTGTTCTTGCGATGGGGGCATATATTTTTCTGACTACACTTCTTAAATCTCTGTTGTTTGCATTATCTAGTGTAGTTATTTGTCATTTTTGTTTGAAATATGGACCTACATTTTTCTTGTTCTGGATATCAACGTATTGTCAGTTATATATGACTTTTTCTTTTTGGTTCTTTTAAGTCGATCTTTGTGTTTGCTGACTGCAATTACTTGGCAGGTGTCTTGTTCCCTGTGCAGTGAGACAATGGACCGTGATATATTAGATGTTCACAAAGGAGAAAATTGTCCGCAAAGGATTGTGACATGTGAATATTGCGAGTTTCACTGCCTGCAATCGATTTATTGGAGCATCAGGTAGTAATTCTTCATTATAATTTAAGATATATTTATTTTATATAATGTGGATTTCATTGGTTATTCCAGGAAGTATGTGGAAACCGCACGGAGTTATGTCATCTGTGCCATAAATATATTAGACTTCGAGAGAGGCATGGCCATGAAAGCAGGTGCACTGGTTTGATTAATAACATTGCGGAATCTTCAAGGTGAGTAGAATCACCAGTTATTTACTCAGTCAGCTTCGTGCTTTTAAGTTATTTTCAGAAACTTGGCGATATATCTCCTTATTGAAACATAAATTTAATCACTGTCAAGTGCTAAATAAAAAAGTCTTGTAATAGTTCTGAGTGACGAAATTCTGAGTATACAGATTATTACTATACCTGTAGTTGAAAATTTGCAAATTACATGTCGGAGAATGATTACGGACATTGTAGACTTTTTTCTGATTCCTTGAACATCACATGCATCTAATTGATCTCAATTTCATGGATATATTGTTCGATGGTTCATTCTTTACTATGTCAAAGTACTTTGCTATTTCAGCACAAAATCATGTGATATGGAAAGTGAAAATTCAAGGACTGGTTTGAGGTGATGTAGGTAGCTATGCTTTTGTTTGAAAGTGACAACCTGCAACGTACAGAAAGTTTATGCACTCTTAACTAAATGCTTTTACTAGTTACTAGTTTTCTTCAGAACTCCCATTTTCTGTTTAGTGACCCCAGTACTGACAATTAATAGTTCACTTAGCTGTTCGTAGATCTACCTAAATTTGGATTAATTGTAATGACGGAAAAGATTCAACAAATCAGCCAATCAGGAGTTTGATTTTTTAAATATGCCTTCCATTGAGAAAGAAAAACTTTTAAGAAATTTCCCGTACATTTCATGCAGTTAATTAATATCTAATTTAGCCAAAGTGGATGTAGGTAAACAACTTTTCAGAGGTCATTCTAAAATCTGTTTATGCCACATTAACTTGTTCATTTTTACTTTGATATGAAATTTATGGCCTCTTATGGTCAGTGTTTTCAAAGAGGTTAAATCTATACACTTAATTAGACGATTATGTGAACAATATAACGAGAGAAAACAAGATTTACATATGGTTTTTATTGATCTTGAAAAGGCATACAATAGAGTCAACCGAGATATAATGTGGCGCGTTGGAAAAAAGAGGAATAAAAATAGCTTACATAGATGCCATAAAAGATATGTATGATGATATAACATGTATCAGACACCAACAGAATATCTAGTGAATTCCCAAACACTATAACGGATAGCCTAATTGTTCCTTTTTTTTTTTCATACAATGTCACTGCCTCAAGTCAAAATCGGGGAGAAAATCAAAAGTAAGAAACCTATCACTACGACATCAATACATCAATACGTACTATCATAATGAGATATCTAAAAATACAAGGAGAACTAATGCGCAATCAAAATCTAAAGCCATCGGATATCCTAGGTGAGAAGTCGTGCCGCGACATAAACAACAAAACATGATCGCCAAGCGGCGTGCTCCCAACTCCGCTTAGATGATATCTCGGATCGATTCCCCTCTCGTGATGGGAAATCGAAACCTATCGAAGGTCCTCAAAGATGTTCCGAATGCGAATCAAAATCTAAAGTATCCGAACCCGCCAAGAGCGGCGCAACCGATGATCGTGGTGACCACCGCGCCGTCCCAACTCGATCCAACTGCAATGAAAACTGTGATCGTGGCATGTCATAACCCCATCTACATGAAAACTTTAGTCTAGTTTCAAGATGAAAGCTGACACCGCCCTCGGAATGAACTATGAAACGCCAACACGAGTCCGTCCGAATGATCTCGTATCAATCCCCGCCACCAAATATTAACGCGTCTCATCAAATGAACCATCCGTGTTCACCGATCCGAGGAGACGAGGTGCCGCTAAATCACCATCCCTACCAAGCGTGGAACCCGTGGTGGATCACTCCCCGCAAAAAAAAAAAACTCACCGTAGGGAAGCATCCGCATTAATCCGAGGCTCAAACGCCGACCAAACAAGAATCCGTAGATACCGCTCCACCGCCAAATAATGTGATGCCAAGAAAGGAAGGTGTCGATGTTGACACTATTCCTTTCCCCGTCATAAAACCATAAAATCAAGCAAGGAACCAGAAACCTGCCGCCTCGCGTGTGATCTCGTGGTGTGCGATTCTCCAAAATGTGAGGAACAATATCATATCAAATGTGTGTGGAAGCAGTGTCAAAACCAAGGAACAAAGTGATTCCACACGGACCGAATAAAAAGATCATTCATCAAAAAGAGGTGAGGGATGATTCAACCCGAGGAGAAGAATGTGTATTATGCAAAGAACAACAAAGAACGTGAAGCAAGTACCGTAGCACGCCTGGCTTGATATCCACAGGAGACGACACGGAAGAGACGCCAAAGGAAAATAGAAATAAGAGAATGAGAGCATCGCCCAAATGACACCAGACATGAAGGTTTTATGATTTCTTCCCTGATAATCCCGCGTAAGACATCGAAAACCCACCACGAGAGCAAGTAAGCGTCCACCGCATGATATCCTCCCGACCCCCAAAGAATCGAACCCTGGATATATCCTCACCAATGAGACTCGCAGAAAGCTCACATCCGGAGACCAAGACTGATACAATCTATCCCGATCCCACAAACCATCACGAATGAACCAATCCATCGTCATATGTCCCAACTAACCGATCCAAACAATGATTCGCAAGCGCCTATGCCCAAAACCAAATATCATCCGAGAAATCGACCCGCTACCACTGCCAATAGTCCAAAATCCGCTCTTGGGCTCCGAATACCGAATTGCCTCAATCGCTTCCACTGATGACTATCATTACGGTTACAACGGCTCTGAGGGAGACAGTAAGCCCCTATCAGAATAATACTTGCCGATCAAAGAACCGAGCCCACAACGAATGGCCCTCGCGTAACCTCCACAACAACTTGTAATCGGGCCGCAATATCTCGAAAGCTCACAAGCAACCCCAAACCACCGTAAATACGACGGCATATACTATCCCAATCGATCCAACGAGTCTTCTTCTCGTCTCGCATGTGATCCCCGTAAGACCCAAATGATCCGCCTCCAACCGATGTAGAACTCCTTTCATACCGTGCATTTACCTCGAAGAATATGCAAATCCTGAGCGC
This sequence comes from Rehmannia glutinosa, assembly GCA_016081115.2. NCBI lineage: Eukaryota > Viridiplantae > Streptophyta > Magnoliopsida > Lamiales > Orobanchaceae > Rehmannia > Rehmannia glutinosa. Next base: position 110,194,476 of record CM071926.1, read on the forward strand.
CATTAGCGTGTTCGGACAAGAGCGAGCCTACCACCAAAGGACGTATGCCGACGCGACTCACCCAACAACTCTCTATCCAAACTCCTTCAATCACCGAGAAAGCTCTTTTTCGTCTATTTTCCCTTAAACAAAGTGGGACACCCAAATAAGTCATCTAAGTCATCGACAAACCCCTGTCGCATGCACCATGCGCTCCCATTCGTCAACGTATCGTGGGGCCGTAAAGAATCTACCTTCCAACACTAACCACCGACCTGAAGAGAGTGTCAGCGCTCCCGGTAAAGTGTCTAAGCCGTAATAAGACCATCCCCGACGCCCCAGTGAAGATAACCACATCATCGCATAAAGCAAAGGTTGCCATCGAAAACCCCGCCCGATAATCATATATGCCGGTGTAAATAATGGAATCTGCCTGGATAAATATCCGCCGCCGTAACAAACAATGAGATGTAGAGGATCTCCTCATTACCCTCGAGTCCGAAGGAAAATATCCGTGGCGGCTACCATTAACCGTATCGCAGAAGCCGCAGCTTGCTCAATACAACGCCATCATATCAATCCATCGAATCCGGGAAGCCCGTTTGAGCCGCGGCAAAAGATACAAGAAATCCCACGCACTTATCATGCCTTTTACCTATTCAGCTCTTCATCACTACATTAGAACCTTCGTGGCGATGTGATGACATGGATAAGCTCCTCACAAAAGCAAAATGTTATCCGAGATAACACGTCCGGTGAAGCTACAATACGTAACT